>VDFB02271358.1:329295781-329658830 GCA_007258455.2 Sequoia sempervirens | reverse complement strand
CGATGGCACATTCGCCAACCCAAATGGTACCACTATGAACTCATAGTGGTCGTATCGTGTGTGAAACGTTGTCTTATGAATATTAGCCTCTACCATCTGCAACTGATGGTATCCTGACTTAAGATCAATCTTAGAAAAGACTGTCACACCTTTGACCTGATCAAACAAGTTGTCTATCCTGGGTAGAGGGTATCGATTCTTGATGGTGACCTTATTTAACTGTCGGTAATCTATGCAAAGATGAAGAGATCTATCCTTCTTCATAAAGATCACTGGTGCTCTCTAAGGTGATACACTAGGGTGAATGAACCCCTTCTCCAACAACTCCTCAAGTTGTAGGCGGAGCTCCTTAAGCTCCTAAGTCGTCATGCAATAAGGTGCTCATGAAATAGGTTTAGAACCAAGTAAAAGATCCACCTTGAAGTCTATGTCATGTTGAGGTGGCATCCCTAGAATATCATCTGGAAAAACATCTACATACTACCAAAGTATGGGGTGGCTATCTACGAGCAACTTCTTCTCTCTATCCCCCATCTCCAAATCATCTACTGTAACAACAAATAACTAGCACCCCTGTCGAACACACCTTCTCAACTGCATAGCTGAGATCATTCTCAGAGATATAGGCCTCTAGACCCCTACTAACTCTACCTCACTGCTAGATGCATTAGTACATAGTATCAACTTGCATCGACAATCAATCACGACCCTATGAGCATCGAGCCAATCCATCCCTAGCACTATGTCATAAGAACCTAATGGTATAACACAAAGATCTACAGTGGTGTGGAAAGAACCAATCTCCAGTCTACAATTCGGTACAAAGGAATGTACTACAACCCTAGCACCAGATGCTAACTCAACTTGCCACTTACCCTCTTGCCTCACTACTCCCAGTCTATCACGTGCCACAATGGATGATGAAATAAATGAGTCAGAGGCTCCTGAATCAAACAATATGGTAACCTGGTTACCCTAAAACATACCTGTAGTCTCCACCACTGTACTATGTTGGTCAGCTTGGTAGTTATCAACCACAACAAATACATGGTGTCCTCTACCTGCATCCCCTACAGCCGGCTATGACGCTGCTAGCCTCTGTGTATATCCTGATGTTCCCTTATTGGGACACTGCCAAGCTATGTGACCCTATTGGCCACAAGCGAAACACCCGGTACCTCTACCATAGCCCCTACCACCAAAAGGTGCACTGGACTATTGAACACTACCCCTAAATGTAGATTGAGAACTCTGCACTGGCTGTGCATTACTGAAGTATTTAACATGCCTCCAATTCTGATCACCCCCTATTTGATATCTATCATTCTGTCTAGGTGGAAAATCCTTTCATTTTCCTTGAGATTTTTGGTACTAACCACTCTGTGTTGGAGTCTGTTGTGCCCTAGGTGGTCCAGTTCCCTGTGGATGTCCACTGCGTGCACTTGTCCCTGCGGCTGAAGTGCTGCCAACTTGTACTCCAACATGACCACATAAGGCCATAGCCAAATTCTCCTCAATAAGTCTAGCCTTATCCACCGCCGCCTCCATGGTCTTAGGTTTGAAAACCCGCACACCTCCAATAATTCAGGCATTTAAGCCCCTAAGAAAGTGTTGCACCAACATGCCCTCGTCATCACCTATGCCTACATACTATTTGAGCTCATAAAAACAATGCTCGTACAACTCCATTGACATAGTCATCTGCTGTAGAGTGTGGAACTCATTCCCACAACTCTGTTGCCAATGATCTGAGAGAAATCTGGCACAAAACCTCTCAAGAAACATCTCCCAAGACACGGTGCCAATATCAATATGGAGCTTTTGCTCCTCTAATCTCCACCACGTGGAGGAAAATCCTCTCAGGTGCATAGAAAAGCATCGGTTCAAGTCAATCAACCAGGTCTCTGCCTCTAAACTGTTACCTGATCCATCGAATATGGGAGGTTGAGCCCTAAATAAATCCCTCATATGTGCAGCTACAATTGCATTTGAATGAGATGGTACCTCTCTCTCTCTAACAACAATCTAATCTACCTCCTACCTTGGCCAAAGAAGGGCAAGAGTCTCCTCTAATAACTATCACAACTATGTGCCCTCGATCCTTGGTGGACGTAGATCCTGAACACCGCCTCCCAAATTTTTTTGAGAAGCATGCAGCTCCTCACGGTCTGAATCATGAGCAACATGCAGAAGTGAGTTCTACTGACTACCCCCGTGTCTGCCTCCTCAACCATGACCATGGCCTTGACCTCTCCTAGGTGGCATGATCTTGCACAAACACACCAAGGTGTAAGACAAGATATACAACTTAAATCCTACACAAAAACTTAATGGTTCAAAAATTAACCCAGAGTTCCCAATGTTTAAACCTAGGCTCTGATACCAAGTGTAAAAACTCATCTCTCAACCTAGAGGACAATGTAATACTGCGGAAGCGCAACTAATTTTTTTTCTTAAAAGTTAAAACAAGATGAGTAAAGTATCCTACTCTAACCACATACATCCTCTAGGCTATACAACGCATCTACATGTGAACACCATTACTTATAAAATTTAACCAACCATAGCATATGAATATTAAACTCAAGATACAACTTACAACAAAGCGTTAACCATTGCAAGATAAATCTAACACATAAAAATGTATTGAACATATTTCCACAGATACAACACCATTAAATCCAATAATGAATAGATCATAATTATTATTACAATTACACCACAAAGGTTCACCTCGATACAAATGAGGTATTACAATTATACATAAAGATCCATAGTTACAATGAAGAAAGAGAAGAACAACTCAAGAGAAACACATGAGCTCCTCGAAAGAAGATCCCGCCATCACGAACAAAAGAGAAACTCAACAGTGTAAGATGCACACCACCCAACCATTTGGTACCCATAGGCCCAACCCCTATGCTAGGAGATAGTAACAGGAAACCCAACAACCTATTACCTCTAAACATAGGCAACATACAAAAATACTCACAGAATATATAAATAAGAACTAGGGTCACATTGCTTCTAGAATCACTAAATCAAGTACAATCACAATACAAATAATCTGATTGTTGACATAGGAGGGCTGTCATCACAAAGGTTGCATTGGTTTTCCAAAGGAGATCTTCCTAGGTCTTGATCCCCATGTAGGGTTATCCTAGTAACCTCTCACGATTCCAGCCCCACATGCACACTAGTGCGGAATTGGTTATCTTTCGAAAAGACAAGATAACGATCTAGCCATTCCAGGCCTTCCCGACTCATCTCAAGTCTCATGCAATCCCTTGAGCCAATGAATGAGGCTAAATATCTTGTTATATGTGTTAAGCTAATAGATTATTTAATTCCCACTTTGATTATATTGACTCCCACACGAGTTGTCCTATGACCACTTTGTGTCACGACCCTCACTGAAAGCCACTCCCCTATCGACAACACATAACTCAAACTACATGGAAAGGGTAGACTGTGCACTAATAACAAACAACAAGAACCAATATACCTCAAAAGGTAACACATCTTTATGGATGTCCAATACAGAAACCCAATACGTGCACTACCCAAGAAACTCAAAGGATCAACTAAAGTTACCACAACCCTTTCACAATTACAACTCTGGAAGACTTAGAATCACATAATGACAAATACTTTCCCCCCAGTACACAATTACAGAAACATGTGCTTTTATAAATACAACTTCAAGCAATTAAAGAAGTGCTATCATTCAGATTTCCTAAATCCATACAATCACTTTCGCATATTTAAAATGTACCATTGAAATATAGTTCCAACATAAAATTTAACAATGAAGAAAACTAATTGTACATCTTATAATTTCCACAAGTACTCATAAAATTAACTTAATTGCACAATAAAACAATTAAATCATTTAATTTAATTAATCATACTTATTCTAATAATTACTGTATTACTCACACATTAAAAATAAATAAAGATATATAATATGTATATATATAATTAGATATAATTATATATATACCTATTAATATATATTATTTAATTACAAATTTAATTATAAGGATATTTATACTTTCTCCCCATTTTCATTTACAAATAACTACAATACAATTTCCAAACAAATGTATATATATAAAACATATACACATATATTATATATATATATATATATTATAAATAAACTATATCTTATATTAAATGTATATATATATATATATATATATCAATATATTATAACCTAACAAATATAATAAAATAAAACGCCAAATCAAAAATCATATACGTCGAACTCTGAGCACGCATGGGTTTCAACAGCCTACGAAGGCTATGTTGGGGTGCTGGCCATATGAGGGGTATGTTGTGGGTGAGCAGCGCTAAGCGCTGCTTCCCACAACGTACCTCTCATATGAGCTACTATGGGGGATACTCCCCAACCTTATACAAAAATACGCATTTACTACATTTTTTAAAAGAAATTCCTAAATAAATTTACATCGATTTCTTTTCCTATATCATCAAATTTCGCCGTATGGTGATTTCTTGCGTTTAAAATAACAGTGTTTAAAATAAATTAAACTCATATATATATATATAATTTAATATATATGTATATATTTATATATAAATAATTTCAACATTGATTCAAATTGAGCAAACAAATTGCACATAAGAAGTTTTTCTATAGAGAAAATTTAAAGAAATAGGGAAACCAAACAAAATAATGATTTTCTACAGAGATCTATAATTCCTTTTGTAACAATCTATTTTGAATGAACAAATTACAGAGAGGTTTTTTAATTATTTTCTACAGAGGTTTCACTTTCACGGAAATCTTTTAAAAGAAAGAAACACGAACTTCTACAGTATTGAAAATATTTTCCCTAAACTTTTCCAAATTGCATTACAGTAATATAAACAATTTTTCAATACAAAATTCACAAAAACAGTAAAGGAACCTGTTCCAGAAGAAACTGTTGCCTCGAGAATTGTTGATGAGCTTCTCTGTAACTTCAAATTGCCAATGTAGCCAAAACTTCCTCCAATAAATTTGCCTCTTTCCAAAAACACACAATACACAGCCAAGAATTCTACAGTAAAATTCTCAAACAAATCTTGAGAGAGATCCACAATTTCCTCACCAATTTTCCACAACCCACACAAAAACTCTTGTGAAACAAATTTCTTTTTTTTTTCCCTAATATCTCTTCCGAGAATGAATTTTCAACAATTAGATAACAAATTTCTAACTCAAAGTTATTTCAACAAAATATCTTTTCCCTCAACAACTCAGATATTTTCCATTCACATGCATTTAAATATAATAATACAATTTACTAATTGCAACCAATTTAAATATTCTTATTTATTTAATTACCATTTATTTTTAATAATAAAATTTACTCAACAACATAACCAAATTAAATTTATTTATTTATTTATTTATTCTAAAGCCTTTACAACAATACTTCATTTAATTAAATATTTAAATTAAATACACATTTAATCTACCAAATTAAATTTTCTCAATAATAAAATACCCAGAACAACAATGATAAGACTAAGACCAATACTCAAACTAACGACACACTGTACTAGGGTAAAGGTATAACTAGGTAGCCCGTTACTATCTCACAATATTACTGTTGAGTAGTGGACACACTCAGACCTGTGAAACCAGGTGAAGCTAATGTCTTGTACCTTGTAAGATGCCACTCCACATGTGATTGGTAAAACCCTAATTTGTTTCATGTTTCCCTAAATAGATGGTAAGATGTATTATAGATGATGAATAGTGTGATTGTGTAACAATATTCTTGCATTTCATTTTGACATTTTGTTTAATTGTCACTACCATGAAAGTATTAAACATTCATAAAGTGTGGGATTATGAATGGGAATTTTTAATGAAATTGTATTCAATAAAATCTTAAAATATTCAACTAGAAAATTTATTTAATTTATGATTTTTGCTTATGGTTTCATTGGTAATTTGCAGGAGAGGATGTCAGTATGAGAAGGGAAGATCATCAAAAGAAAACCAAAAAAAAAGGGGGCATCTCCTTGTGGTTATGAATGTGATCCCTTTTGGGGCTTAGAAAGAAATAAAGTTAATGTGTCGGTACATTAAAGTTGTAGTGGTTGGTATTAAGGATAATTTATTGTTGGTTTGTTAGTGAATTTGGGTGTACATGGGGCTAGGGGTTAGGAACCCTTATCCAAGTGTGAAACTCGGATGGAACTTTAAGTGGGTCTTTAAAGAGTGTTGTTGGTCAATTTCCTTAGTTGGGATGCAAAAAGAAACCCCCTAGGGCCTATACCATAGTGGTAGGGGTCAAGTGGGCCTATAATAGTGCCCCAAGGACATGATTTGATCTCAAAATGCCCTCATAATGGAGAGTGACGAGTTTTGAGGAGTAGATGAGATAGAATGATGGAGGGGTTGTCCAAGTGCATGTTCCTCTTTAATAAGGAAAAGACTCTCATTGATGGAGGTAGGTACATTTGTCACCTCCTCACCCAAAAGTTGCAAGTTGAAACTCCAATATATTTTGGAGAGGAAGAATGAGTGGGGTGTTACCCACTTCTCCTCTTGGAGAACTTGAGTGGGGAGTGTAGAGAGAAGGAAAAAGGAGAGGAATTCACTTCTTGGAAAGACAATGACCAAGGTGGTTTAGATTGGAGAGGAAGGATGGATGCAATAATTCAGCCCCACTATCTAAAATAAAAGAGATAAGTTTTTTCCTATTTCCATTTGCCTTTGTTTATTGCTTTAAAAATTTGGCATATAGTAGGGATCATGGTTGATATATAGAGAGTAAAGAACCTAGATACCTAAAACTTGTATTATGTTAGTCTTATTCGTGGTAAAAATGTGGAAGAGCTCAATTTATCATCGTGGAGATAAGAGAATTACTTGCTCGGGGGTATGGCTAGAGCCCACGAGGCTCCATGATGCCATTACGGTAGGGTGGAGAGCAAGCCCTTTTCAGTTGTATGTCATGCATTGTATTTCTTGAAATCTATTTGTAATATCGAAAGTTGGTGTTTTCATATAGCATGAAAGAGGATGGAAAAAAAGAAAATATATGTTATTTGGTTTACAATGATCTTTCCTATTTCTGTTAGGAAACATATATATAATAGGCTTCTTAGCTGACAACCTCCATATTTCTGATTTCATATAAGTCTACAATAGTCTATTTGATCAGAAATAAGAAATTATGTATGTCTTGTATGATTGGTTCATTTTAAATAAAATTCATTATTAATAAGCACATAACCTTTACAAAAAGGGGGTTTTGTTCTATCTATATACATTTGTTCTTGCAATAATCAAGATGGAAATTATGGTATTTTGTTGTGTTTAGTTGTGTATTATAGTTAAAATCCTTGTCGCAGAGATTATGCTAGTGGAAGGAGGTCTAAGTAACAACAAAAAAATGTTCAACAGATGCACCCCTCGTTCAATAAAAACATGTGAATACACTTGAACGTATATAACTTATTTATCTAGTTAAGGGACATCAAATGTTAAGAATGAACAAGTAAATAGGAACCAGTGAATAAAATAAACTGGTTGCATAGATTGTCAACATATGGTCGATAGAAGGGTATAGATCTCAGATACATTCTAAAGTGAAAGGGTTTTCTCAAAGCAGAGAGAAGAAAAGGATAATAAAACTATTCATAATGATAACCAAAGATATAGCCTGGAAGAAGATACAAAGTAGACAAACGAAATAGGAAAATTGTGCTAAAGATAGGCTTCGATTCAGCAATGTTAAAATATACACGTAAACCCTTGTATTAAAATTTTGTACATTTTTGTGTGCGTCCACGGTGAGTAGGAATCAGGACAGATAAAAGCACCTCATGATAAAACACATGAAAAAAAAAACAAAAGAGAGAGAATAAAAGCTCAAACAAATCTATTGCCTGCCAGGAGGATATTGGGGCACCCTTGTTCTAGCTTCCTTCTGAACATATTTCCTCATATCCCCAATTATTTGTGAAATCTAGTTACTTTGTGCTTCTTTTTACCTACTTGTCTCTGGGGCATATTTGGAGGGCATGCTAATTTTAAAGGCGAGCAGAGGCATAGGAACATCTGCATCGCGTAGACCTAGTTGAGTTGTTGCATCAATTCAAAGCTTTGATTATTCCTAACTCCAAGCTTCGCCCAAGTCCCTACCAGGCACAGTCAAAGGAGTAGGAGTATAAAATTAACTAAGTTGCAGGAGTAGGGTGCACATATTAAATGTGAACTCATCAAGTATGTCTTGTCATTAGCACAAGTCCTTTTTACCTCTGGTCCTTTGAAGTTTACCCATGCCTGGTCCTCCTATTGCGTCAATGTCTGTCAGACATTATCTAAAACATAGATACAATCATTATAACAGATAAAAAAATAGATGAGGGTAGATCTTGGCTTTGTAATGAATGATTGCTCAGATCCATGTGTGAAGGGAGTCCGCTTTATGTGTTATGCGTAAATAGAATGGGGCCTAGAATAGGATGATTTTGTAGAAGATTGAAACCTTTAAATTTGAGGTAGGAAGCAGCAGAGTGCAAGGTGTCAAAAGAAAAGTATGCATAGAGGTAGGCGCCTATGATAGGCTAAAACTCCATATTGTAAAGATGCAAGAATTAATACACTAGCCAATATTTTTCAAACATAACTCACTTGGCGCACAAACTGTTATAGTAATCTATATGACTTTCACCTTTCCAAGACGTTACTATAATTGCAAAACATCACTGTAATAATCATTGTGGCAGTGGTTTTTTTTTAAGTAAGTCATATTTTGGAGCGTAGATTTGATAATCATAATTATTCACGCCACTTTATTAATTGTTGTACAATTTTGGTAATCAGGCATAGGTAAGAAAGGTTTTGGGAGAGTCAAGTGTTATCAATTTAGTTAATGATCGACTTGACTTTGGGAGTAGTCTCTGTCACTATTTAAGTTGGTAGGTAAAAAAAAAAGGGGTGGATCAAATGGATGGAATGACAATTTACAGATCTGTATAGGCTGGCAATTAAACAATTAAAGAATTTAAATAAAATATTGCCTTGATACTGTGCATCTATTGAACTGACATAATAATGTTATTGCCTGATCCCGTTGTCCACATTAAAATTACTCCCATTCTTGAACCTTTAACAATTTTATCATTCCTAAATATTCGCTTTAACGCCCCCATCTGAATATCTTGCCTTGTTATTATGTTAATCAAACCAATCCTATCCCTCCAAGCTGCTGTGTGTGATCAAAATGAATGGTGAAAGTTAAATCTGCAATTAGTACCCGCTAGGTTAACTTAGCTTTTGTTGGTTGCCATAATTATCATGGTAGCATCTCTATTTTTTGGCAAGTAGTTGGCACTCCATTTTTTCAAATAAACTCCAATTAAATAGTAAGATCTCGTCTTATCGGCATATTATCACTCCTCTTTTAAGGGAGATATTCATGGTGGCAGAACTTGCAGCAAATTCCCATAGCAAATATTTGATGAATCCATGTTCAAACCACTAAACTCGAGAAAGATATCAATAATATTTTATTTAAAGAGCTAGCTCAAGTATAATAGGTTATACATCATAGCACAAAGTTTCTCTAATAGCTAGGTGACTCCCTAAATACTGTTCCTTGCATTGGATTTTATCAGCACTTTATCAAGGTAAAATTTAGTAGCTTAAATATTTCTAATTCCAACCTTAATGGTAGTACGGTAACATCCTCTTTGTTGTTTATCATTGTGTTAGAAAACACGTAGCTACTTTAAAAGGAATGAGCTTATTACTTCATGCTCCCCATTGGAATAGTCCTTTAAAAAAAAAAAAATTGCACCGTTTAAAATCTTCACACTCTTTTATTGCTTTCCAAGGGCTAGCACATAATGAAAGAATAAATAAAATGGTATAAGTTCAAAACTCAGCTAAAATTGATGGGGTAGTTGTAACTACCATCTCTAAAAACTAGAATTAAGACTTTTATTTGAAAGCTATATTTCTTGAGCAAAAGACATGTGTTACAGTTTTTATTTTATTTTATTTTATTTTGTTTTTTTAAAACCATAATATAAGCATTGCCTTTTAGGTTTAAAAAAAAAAAAAAAACTTTAATTGAGCCTGAAAAAATTACGTACCTCTCCTTTAAGAGGTACTAGATTTATGTATATAGATAATTTAAACTATAGATTTGGGATTAATTTAATTATATAAAATATAATTCTCTTAAAGATACTTTAAATTATAATTTTAAGATTAATCAAATTATATATGTAATTTTCTTATAAAGCTTATTTAGTAAAGATAAACTAAAATTATAACTTTAAGATTCATTTAATTATTTATATGATTTTTTTATAGAAAATATTTATTAAGCAAATGGAAATATTGTACTTTGGTAACAATACTATTATTGTTTTATTCCAAATTTTATTAATGGTATTGATAGATGGATTATATTAATGTCATTATTAAGATCTACTATTGGAAATTACATCAAGCAAATAAATTTAAACCTAAGTCAATATTAGGTAACTTTAGTAATAATAAATGGTGATAATATGAATAGCAATTTTAAAATATTAATTATAATTTTTTTTGTTTTAATCTAGTTACTTCACCACCGAGGTTCAATACCAACTTGATGTTCTTGAAGGGGGTTTCACCCCGCTTTTGGGTGACGTCTTGACTATGGTATGGTGCATCCGACCGTCCTTCAATACATATAGATTGTGACTATGTACATGCTTAAGTGTCAGTGATCTACGTTTTACATGTTTGATTTGAAGAAAATCTTTTGGTTGTGGTTTTTCCCTCATGCAAATTTTAGGCATGATGTGTCTCAATTAAATTACTATCATTTATGTTAAACTTTCTCAAAACCATCATGAACGCTTGATGTCTCCATCATGCAAAGGTATGCTCAGTATAAAGTCTTTTAACCTAAGAAACAACCACCTTATTGTGAGAGAAACTAATGTAGCGGCTTAATGTTTAAAGAAAGAAAACAACAAGTTCAATTTTTCTAGTGAAAATTATGGGCATGAAATACCTACAATCCTACAAACAAGCAAATGTCACACATGTATACAGATAGTAATTCATACACACCGTGAAGAGAGAATCACGGAAATCACAGGGCACTCGCAAGTGAGTAATGCAATAGCATTCTCTTCACCAATACAATGTCACATCAACTGATGAGATACTATATCAATTAAAATACAATAAGAAAATATAGCAATGTCATCACAACTAAGCATCTATGCAAACATATAGCATATTAACATAATCATCATGCATATAATGTTTCATCACATTAATATAATCTATCATTGCTCCACTGTCAACGATAGAATAACCATAATCATAAACATAATCCAACAAAGTATCAGAGTTGTCAAGAAAACATAACAAATCGGAGGGGTGTCACACTTTACCTATAGAAATTTTGTTCCTCACCTCATGTTCACAGTCTCTATTTACTAAGGGTATGTACAGGATCATGATGGGCCAAAAAGTGGCGATATGATGGGTATGTGTAGGGTATGTGGCTAATAACTTTTTTTTTACCCAAAATTGATGAAATGGAAAGGGTTTTTAAAGGAGATTCTCAACTTTCCACCAATATAAATTATGCTTTACTTTGAATTTAATAAATACTTGTTATTCATTTTCTATTTGAATTACAACTAAAGTCTTGATTGATAGGTTGATTGAAAATTTTCTATAGCTTTCAAACAATATCACATTTTTTAATCTAAAACATGCATCATATTCTATGCTTCACATACTATAGGATTAAAAAAATTGAATTTCATGAAGTTTTGACCAAGTTAAGGTGGTCAGACATATGAGTTTTCATATTTTTTAAAAGTTGTAATAAAAAATTCATAATGAATTATTTACTTGAAAAAAATTACAAAAAAATATGCATCACATCGAGACATGAGTCCTCGACTTATATCTAAAATATTATAAAAAAATATCATCATTTTATTGTGGTTAGGGTGGAGACACCTACTTCTTATTTTTTCCCTGAAGTTTAAGTATTACTGCATTGAAATTTCAAATTTTCACCAAATAGATTTTTTTAATTAAACCTAGTAGTTTAAAAACTACATTCAATTTGCTACAAATTCTATTCTTACATATTTTTTAAATAATATAGATAACTTATTCAAATTTTTACATCAAGTTGCCTAACTTTGATTTTTTTGATTTTTTCTCCACTTAAGGGCCTATTTTTTCCATGATGGTCCTGCACATACCCCTAATCTTCTTATTTAATTTTTCCAATAATGATTAAAAGAAGCCTCATTGTTGATATCGTAGCCTTTTGTGAGCTCTCAAGCCTTTTGTGAGCTCTCAATTCTTGATGTTTTATTCAACTCCTAGTTTAAATGTTGATGGTGATTTATTTAAATAAATCTTAAGTCTTTACCTTAATCCATGTGGTTTTATTTATTTTAAATAAATCAATTAACGTATATAATCAAATTTGGCTATAGTTTAATTATCAAGTGATATCTAGCTAAAAATAAGTTTATGACCTTCTTTTAGGGGATTCACTTAATAAACTAATGACATAGTGCATGCATTCATAGGGTTCTAATAAAACCCCCTAATTTCATTTCTTCCCATCAGAGTTATAATTAGAACTTGCCTCCGTATTTTCACTGAGGTATCCTATGTACCACATATAGATCTAACTCAAAACTATTTATAATTTCCATCCCATTTATTAAAGGTTTAACATAAAATACCTAGATGAATTATGACAAATATGTCATCCTCTAGAAACTCTTGATTTAGAAGCACTTATACAACTCAACATATGAGTTTCCTTTCATGTACCCAAAATGTAATAGTGCATCCTTAGATATTTTAGGTATCTTAATTATAGTATACATATTGATCTAAATTATAGAGGATTTATATTTTAGATATACTTGATGATTCTTCATGGAAGGGTTACTAAAGGTGATCAATAATTAGTTTTAGGTAACATGTAGGTAGGATTTTATTAAAATTGTATGACCTTGGTGTGACAATTATCTCCATTTTTAGTTGCATTCTAAGAGTTGGTAGTAACAAAAAACCCTTCATATTAACAACCACACATTGGACTCAATTAATGTGTACATGCTATGGATTTTTAATGTTGTGGATTTTTTAATGTTATAAATCGAATGGTCTTCAAATGAAATGTATTTTGAATTTGTGCACGTTCAATGTGATTTTTAAATAACTTTCAAATTGTGTACATTATTTAATTAGTTTGTTGATATATATCTTTTAATTGTTTAACATGCAATTACCATTTCATTGTTCACATGGATCAAAAATTTAACATAGAGGATTTTATACCTGATGCACAAATTCTTGCAGATCCCATATATCCAAATCCACCACCACAACAAAACCCCACACCTTCACAATCTCCACCTCCTAACCCCCCACCCCCTGTAGTAGATCAGACTTAGTTAAGAGAGAGAATTAGAGCAAACCTTAATGTGATTTAGGGAAATATAGATCTGATAAAAAAATGAGCCTAGAACCCCCCCATCTCACACGATTTGTATCTACGATGTAAACTGTTGTCAATTATGTTTGATCTATTGATGGGGACCTAGATGGGTTCCATCAATGGAGAGAAGAGAGGGGACAATTCTATGTAGATGGATTTTCCTAAAAATAAATTAATGACCTTAAAAGTACCAAACAAGCCATGTGCCAACATTTTTTTAGCCCCTAAACAAACCAACCAATTCCACCCACCAAAAACTAAATTTAAATTTTATGGTGTAGGCACCCATAGATAGCTACAAATTTTTGGGATGGATGGTGGATGGTGTTTGATAGTCCACCACATGGAAATTGGGGTGCCCCTATACTTTTTGAGAAAGTTATGGGTTGAGTTTGAGTTGGGTTTAAAACCCAACTATTTTGATATGTGGTCATTTCAAGGAGTTGGGCGTGGCATGCCCCAACATAGAATAGGAGCACATGTCAATCCTCAGCAACATGCTTTGATTGTTCCTATTGTTCCTCCTCCTTCTCTTAGTGTTCTCATTGCATTTCAACAAAAGACAATGTTATCGACATTAGGAGCATTGAGTTCACTTTCAAGACATGTCACTCATTAGACTACACACACAACGACTGAAGTGGCCAATAAAGAGCATGGAGGCTCGGGCTATGGGAATACTCAGGAATCCATTTCAAGTGACTCACATGCATCTGGGACAAAGTCATATATTAATTTACTATATTCTGAGGATCATCCTACACAAGTATGTTCATCTTTTGAACTTATATATAATTTTTTTGAAATGTGTAAAATTCATGTAAATAATAACACCAAATTATATATATAATATAATATTAATTCAAGAAGTGTTCGGTGTAGATGCATGATCACACGATTCCTAAAACTCAATATGATCATGTCTATATGTTGAGTGTTGTAGATCTAGGCTCACCTTTTGGTTAGGTACTTGAACCAATATATATTAAATAATTTGTGTGGATATATATCTAATTTAATTTGAATTTGTACACATGTGTGAAATGATATATTATATCTAGATGCAGGGAGGTCATACGATACCTAGTATTGACCAACCACAAGTTGTGGTGAGCGCTCCCGAGTCATCATCAACTCAGGTGCGTGCTTTCAAAATTTTGTTAAGTTTAAATTAAATACACATCATAGATCTAATTTAATTTATTCATTTACACACATGTGAATAATCTATAAATTGTTGTACATTTATGTGTAGGTATTTCATGCGATACCTATGGCGGGCGCACTTGAGACATTGTTTGCATTTATGCATGGGAAATCTCAGGTGCATGATCATGAGGTCATATCATTCGAGGTTGTAAACTTTACTATTTATCTCCTATACAATTTTTACGAACCTTTTAAATATAAATATTTGAGGTTTTAACATATTGTTTGCTTTATATGAATATGCAGGATATAGTAGATCAAGCATTTGTATATTCTCAAGTGATAGTTATGCTACCCGTTGAACAAAATGTGCCAGTAGATTCACATGATCATAAGGTAATTTATGCATACTAAAAATCATTTTTACTATATTTACTAGATATTTAATTAAATTTATTTTTATCTTGAGTTTATATTTTCAAGTTTAAATATGTTTAATTATATCAAAATTTCTAAATAACTTTAAATCTAATTTCAAGTTTCTTGTACTCTTTTACAGCATGATGCAAGTACATCTAGTCCAGTGGAACAAAGAGGAGACTTGATTTGACTGATCTCCCTAATAGTTAGATGGTTTTAAATTTTATGGACTATAGATCTCTAGTTTTATTTAAATATATTTGCTGGACTTGACATATACATTTTGAACATGTTATTTCATGGACCATTTCACATACATTATATCGATTAATATTATCATGTTTGTGTTTATTTATATCAATTGACTTTAATATGATAATTATATATGTAGTCAATTATGATTGTGTTATGTTCATTTTGATGATTATATGCACTCATGTATGTATAGATATTTTATCTAATTTTCAAGTAATACATGCACTATATAAATTCTTATCTAGAATCAAATTTCATATATATAATTTATCACATGGTTAGGTGACAAATTAAAAAATTCCTTAAATAGTTTAGATCATATTCATAATAAATTAAGGGTGGGTAATTTTAACTATTTTCTAATTCTAACAAATATTTGAATCACTAAAAAAAAATCTATCTCCTTGTATGTATAAAATGTATAATCTATAAAATTGAACAATTATATAAAATGTGGTAAATACAAGACATGAAATGTATAATCTATAAAATTGGAACAAGATATTTAAAAAGTGAATAATAAGTTCATTAAATTTCATACATCGAACAAACATATATAATGTATATTTATGTTTAATACAATTATATAACATGATGAAACATATATGTGCATGTAGATACAATTAAAGCTTATCAACTTTTAGGTCAAGACCACAAATTGATATTTACATAGTATCTTGATAAAAAAAAATTACAGTGAGAATCACATGGTAGACCGACTTGATGAGAACCTGCAAAAATAATTAATGTAAGTAAAATAACTATAGTTTTTATGAGTCATTTAAGTAAATAATTCATGCGAGAAAAGAACAATATATAGTAAAAGTTAGAAAATTGGATCTTATAAATTCCCTACAAATTCAAGTGATGTTTTCCATAGGATGGATTAAGGGGACCTAAGAGGATATAGCTTAAGGGGGGCTCCTAAGAGAATTCCTTAAGGGGAGTTAAGAGGATGGCTTAAGGGGATGCAAGAGGGTGGATTAAGGGGAGTTGATATAATTACTTAAAGGGATGTAAGAGGGTGTATTAAGGGGAGTTGATAGAATGACTTAAAGGGATGTAAGAGGGTGGATTAATGGCATGCATTTCATGAACCCTAGGATATGGCTTAACGGGTCCTAAGAGGATGGCGTAAGGGGAATTATGAGAGTGACTTAAGGGATACAAGATTGTTGATTAAGGGGATGTAATAGGATGACTTAAGGGTACTTTAAGAGGATGGCTTAAGGAGATGCAAGAGGGTGGATTAAGGGGAGTTGATAGAATGACTTGAAGGGATGTAAGAGGGTGGATTAAGGGGAGTTGATAGAATGACTTAAACAAGTGCAAGAGGGTGGATTAATGGGATGCATGTCATGAACCTTTGGATATGGCTTAACAAGTCCTAAGAGGGTGGCTTAAGGGGAATTATGAGAGTGACTTAAGGGATGCAAGAGGGTGGATTAAGGGGATGTAAGAGGATATTCCTTAAGGGTCCTTTAAGAGGATGGATTAAGGGGATGCAAGAGGGTGGATTAAGTGGAGTTGATAGAATGACTTAAAGGGATGTAAGAGGGTGGATTAAGGGGAGTTGATAGAATGACTTAAAGGGATGTAAGAGGGTGGATTAAGGGGAGTTGATAGAATGACTTAAAGGGATGTAAGAGGGTGGATTAAGTGGAGTTGATAGAATGAATTAGAGGGATATAAGAGGGTGGATTAAGCGGAGTTGATAGAATGACTTAAAGGGATGTAAGAGGGTGGATTAAGGGGAGTTGAGAGAATGACTTAAAACCCTAAACCATAAACCATAGGACCTAAATCTTAGGAGATGAACCCAAAACCCTTAAAACCCATATAGATTTGCTATTCTAAGCATCTCATGAACCCTAGAAACCCTAAATCCTAAACCATATGACCTAAATCCTAGGAGATGAACCCTAAACCATTAACCCATATATATTTGTTATTCTAAGCATCTCATGAACCCTAGAAACCCTAAACCCTAAACCATATGACCTAAAGCCTAGGATATGAACCCTAAACCATTAACCCATATATATTTGTTATTCTAAGCATCTCATGAACCCTAGAAACCATAAACCCTAAACCATATGACCTAAATCCTAGGAGATGAAGCCTAAACCATTAACCCATATAGATTTGTTATTCTAAGAATCTCATAAACTCTAGAAACCCTAAACCCTAAACCATTAACCCATATAGATTTGTTATTCTAAGCATCTCATGAACCCTAGAAACCCTAAACCCTAAACCATATGACCTAAAGACTTGGAGATGAACCCTAAACCATTAACCCATATAGATTTGTAATACTAAGCATCTCATGAAACCTAGAAACCCAAAACCCTAAACCATATGACCTAAAGCCTAGGAGATGAACCCTAAACCATTAACTCATATATATTTGTTATTATAAGCATCTCATGAACTCTATAAATACTTAAGGGGATGTGATAGGATAGATTAAGGGCAGATATACGAGGATATGGCTTAAGGGGTCCTAAAATGATGGCTTAAGGGGTGTTGAGAGAGTGACTAAGGGGGATGCAATAGGATGGATTAAGGGTAGATATACAAGGATATGGCTTAGGGGGTCCTAAGAGGATGGCTTAAGGGGTACTGAGAGAGTGACTTAAGGGGATGTAAGTGGATGGAATAAGGGTAGATATACGAGGATATGGATTAATGGGTCTTAAGAGGATGACTTAAGGGGTGTTGAAAGAGTGACTTAAGGGGATGCAAGTGGATGGATTAATGGTAGATATATGAGGATATGGATTAAGGGGTCCTAAGAGGATGGCTTAAGGGATGTTGAGAGAGTGACTTAAGGGGATTCAAGTGGATGGATTAAGGGTAGATATATGAGGATATGGATTAAGGGGTCCTAAGAGGATGGCTTAAGGGGTGTTGAGAGAGTGACTTAAGGGGATGAAAGAGGATGTATTAATGGTAGATATACGAGGATATGGATTAAGGGGTCATAATAGAATGGCTTAAGGGGAATTAATAGAGAGACTTAAAGGGATGCAAGAGGATGGATTAATGGTAAATAAGAGGATGGATTAAGGGGATATGAAATCAATTACAAACTTTTTATAAAATGACAAGGAATTAAATTTATTTTTATATTTATACTATCAATTAAATGTATCTAGAACTATATATAGTTACCTATCTCTAGATTCGAATTCCATTGTAATATATATTCATCTCCTCTCTTTCTTGTAAAGCATCTAGTTTTGGGAGACTTGAAACAAAAAAGGATATAAAATTTTAATTAGGAATTGACTAAAGACAAATATATATATAGACATGTATATGTGATAAATTTTTAACTACATATCAACTATCAATTAAATATATATACAACTATATACTTACCAATATTTATTTACTTCATTGTACCATCTGCATCCTCTCTTTTTTGTAATACATCTATGATTGTCTCATGATCATCCATTGAAAGTGTCCATAAAAAATTATTAGCAGGCCTCCCTTGATATCTAACTAGTTTTATATTGTTTTCCAAAATCAAATGTGAATAACGTATAATATTCTTGTGTCTTTCATAATCTTCAAATGTAAGCAATCCATTCTTTCTTATCAAATATTTTTGAAGCCAGGTGCCAACAACAACCACTGAACTAGTTGGATACTCAAAGTTGTCATCATCAACTCTAGGATGTACCAACTTATGTTTCCTCTCAACACATCTATCCAACCAATACTTTGTCTCCTCTTCATTCCCCTCAGGTGCAACAACATACACATTTCCTGCAAAAATAAATAAAAAAATTCAATAAAGAGTGACTTATATTTAATTCACATATAAACATGCATACATATAAAATTCAACTCAATAAATAGTGTACCTTCTTGTACAAGATCCGAAACACGATCATAATCATCTGATGTGAAAACTTGATTATCTTCAATTGTCATTCCATGTTGAACATGTGTCGATGTAGGTGTTAAGGATCTTTGTTGCCATTGTTCAACCCATTCTATATTTTCACACACCTCCTAATCACCTGCAATACAAAATTGAAAAAAGCATGCCAGCTCCCTTATCCATATTGTCCATGTGTTTGCATTCAAACTCTTAAAGGAATTCCATTTTGTAGATCCATTAATTTTTTGCAATATTGTCAAGAAAAAATTTCAATTTCCTCAACTAACCAAAAGAAGCGTCGAATTATTGAGCTCTCACTTGTTCTTGTAGATAATTGGTATTAAACCAATCTATAATTGCATGTGCATCTCTAAATTTTGTAGCATCCATAAATTTTAGTTGCTCTCTAGCAAGAGCTCTTTTCACACATACACCTGCTCCGTCGTGTTCTCCCTTACCATGACCAACTTCAAATAAACTCCACATGTGCTAGATATTATTTTCCTTATGAACTCTACATAACCAATAAAACATTCTAGCAGTTTTGAATTGACCTATGCAATTATCCAACCATATGACATATTCTCTCATTCGAATGCATCTCTCTTTTAAATTTTTATAAAATCAAAACAATATTGAAAAAAATCAGATGAATGTAATTGATTATCACTTACATAAAAATAGTACTTTCTAAAAAAAATTATATTATCTTCTCTACTATCATCTATATGTCTATAAACAATATGAACAAATATAGCTACTTGCAATGAATTATAATACTATTATTGAATTTCTTCTTGTGGAGCAAGAGTATAATTTTCAGCAAAATCAACAACTGACAATATAGTTCCAATTGGGAATGTGTTTTTATAGAAATGAAATTGATTATTAAGCCAATGAGCATACTAAGAGTGTTGAACATATTTAGGTACAATCTTATCTTTAAATTCCTTAATAAATGCATGCACACTAATTTTTTTCACAATTAGCTCACAACGTTTTACAGTTTTTCCATCTTTTAAAGAATACTCAACATTTTTAAATTTTTTTACATCCACTAATTATTGTCCAAATTAATCTAAACTACTTTCATGCATACATTCTCCTAATAATGAAAAGTTACCACATCTATCACATTCTCCATAAATACATGCTTTTAAATAAAATAAGTTTCCATTAGAGGGTTCACAAAAGAAACCTACTATAAAATCTTTGATTCTTTCAGGTGGCATATTAATACCACAAATTTCTTGCATAATTTGGTTAGCATGCAAAGTTCGCCGTATATATCGAAAACTATCATAATAATAATGAAATTGTACATGAGTCTTACAACAACAAGAGATTTTTTTCTTATTAATTCTAACATACCAAGGTTTGCACTTTTTGAATGATCTTTGACTTATGTTAATATTCAATGGTAAGATTGAAGCATCTAAATTTTTGTAATATAATTCAGTTTGAGTCATATTTAAGAAATGCTTTGAATGAGGTTCACAAATTTTGGAACCCAACCTTAATTTTAAGACATCTCTAATGTTAGGTGATACTCTTGTACTATCATGCCAAAAAAAATTATTAAAGATTTAATTTCATTAGTTAATTTTATGTCTGATCTTGGGAGTCTACCACTAAAACTCCAACATTGATTAATTGGATCATTTTCAATACTTTCTCTTCTTTTGGTAGCTTTTATCAAAGTTTTAGGATTTACTTTTATACATTTACTAATCTTACTTAATGTTCTTTTATTTGAAGTTGCTTTGTTAACTAGAGCAGTTGTTATTGCATGATGAGCCACATTCTTTTCTTTAGATTGAATTTTCTTACCTATAAAATCAATTGCATTAGCAACACTAGATATGACTTGTTCTATTGAATCATCTTTATTTTTTGGTTTTAAAAAAGTACCTAATTTTTTCATCACTTTTCTCATTTTTTCCATTCTCATCAATTGCACCATGAGTTGATATTGGAATCCTAATTTCTTTCTATAAAAAAACATTTTATATATTCTATTTCCATAAGTTCTAATTTGTATCCAAGAAACTTTACCACAAAGGTTATCTAGCACATATTTTTCAATTGTTAAAAGAACATTTTCAGCTTCATCCATACAAGGGGTTTCATTTTCATTCATGCAAGGGGATTCATTTTCATTTTCAAACATAAAAGGGATTTCATTCTCATTTTCATCAATATGAGGGATTTCATTCTCATTTGCATTCTCATAAGATATAATTTCATCATGTTTTTGTTTTTGCATTGTTTCAACCCTAGAATTATTGATACCATCAATGGTGTATCCAGCTTCATCTAAACAACTAAGATCAATATTATCAAGAAATGGGTTTGGAAACATACCTAGATAGATTTTTTGAATAGGTGCATTTTCCATATCATTGGGAGGTGGATTTGAAGACATACCCAAAGTTGTTTGCATAGGTACTATTTCCATATCATTCAAAGTTGAAGTTGAAGGCATAGTTGGGTTTGTCTCCATAATTACATTGTATTCCATGTTCACCATCTCCACATTTGCATCATCTATATTCATTTCATCATTCATAGTTTCCTCTTCAACATTCACGGAACTAGATGCTTCCAAGTTTTTCATTTGACGAATCCTTTCTCTTCTATCTCTTTGTATTTTTGCCTCCATTTCTTTATTTGCTTAAATTTCTTCAGGTGTCATTAACTTTCTAATTTTTTTTTGTCTTTTCTTTGATCCCATGGTTACTATTATGTGGTCTCACAACATGCCCCAAGACTGAAAAGACTTGGGGACCCAAGTGAAAAAATATAACTCTTATGGTAGGAGCTAATTAATTGGAAGATCACTAAAAGTGAAGAAAGGAAGAGAAATCTTGATAAAAGAGTACTTTGTATTGTAAGTGTTTCGTATACCAAGTACTGGGTACTAGAAACATAGAAAAGGAAAAAGGTAATGTGAAGTTTAAAGTGAAAGGCTCTAGTCCGGTAAGCGTGAGTCCGGTAAGAAGGAGTCTGGTATAATGGAGTTATGGTATAACCAAGGTCTAGGAAAGTAAGTGGGTAAAGCTAAATACTGGGTATCGGGTACCGGATTGCAATGTGAAATGAAATGAAAAAAAATTAGATTTATCTAATGATCCCGGTGATCTAGTATATGTACAAGGATTCATGATATGCTTTTTAAAGGATGCGTTAATTATGGACATTTGTACTAACATTTGAACAATGGGTTTTTTTACATGAGATGTTATGATATTTTTTTTTAAATTAAAAAAAAAAAAAAGGGATTTAATATATGGAATTTGTGATTGCAGGAGATATCAATTGTGATACAAATCTCGGGTATCCACAGTCAAGAAAACTTGAATCATGGATGGAATAATTCTTAATCCAGTTCGATCACTCTAGGAGGTGATAATGTAGATGGCTTTGAGTCCACCAGAATGTTGGGGATCTCGGTATTTCACATATGGTGGGGAAGAAATGGTAATCTTTGGGAGAGCCCATTCTCGGGAGTGACAAAACCAGAGCCAAGTGAAGTGTAGGGGGTGAAAATTCCACCTTATCATTCTGAATATATGGGAAGCCCCTACATATTATCATGATTCGAAGTATCATCTAGGTGAAGATTCCAGATGAAAAAGTAGAAACTGAAGAGCTTCAATGAGTAATTAGAGTTGACTTCCATTGACTTCAATTGTAATTCTCCTATTGGTCACAATATTCCACGTGCCTTGATGAGATTGGTCCCTTAGATTTCCTCTCATATATTTGTCTTATCCTATCTGAGCCTTGTGTTCTATAAAATTCCAGAGGATGCTTCATTTTAATTTTAAGTTCAAAATTTGTGGATGTCGGAGGAGCATAAATTTTTTTAAGTTTTGTCCTTTTTTCCTATTTTCTGAACCATTTTGGTGTAAAACTTTGTATGCACATATGCATTAATTGATTTCAGAGCTTTATGGATAGCTACCTATCTCAGTATCTTTTGTAGCTAGTTTTGTAAGTTCGGTCGAACACAACTATATGTTGCATCGTTCAAGGGTGCATATAGAACCTACTTAGTGTCCATAAACGAAACCCTCTCTTTAAAAGATTGCACTATTTTATACATAGCTATGAACCAATTTGGTGAAATATAAAGCGGTTTGCTCTGTTTTGATTAATTCTTTGGGGCATCCATGGAGAATAACTGGGAGAAACTTTTATTTTCCAATATTTTTTTATACTTTGTTTTAGAACAAATGTTTAATATTTTGAAAATATTCCAAAAAATATAAATGAATGGAAATAATTTTGTTGAAAATCTTTTATTTTCCATGAAATTGCTAAATGCTTAATGCTAAATATACTTATGTGATAGCAAGAAGTTGTGATGTTTCATGAAATATTATGTAAAATATTTTGGTTTCATGATATTCAAATTTATCAATTCAATTTGAAATGTTATCTAAAATGTTCAAAGAATAACTGTAGTCCCCCTTGATATTAACAAAAAAAGTCACATCATTACCCAAGAGCGACCCTAGTACAACCATGACTTGGTTATCAGAGATTTGGGATTGAACAAAAGCCAATATTTGTCCTATGAATGTAGAATTTACCTTTAGGTTTTCTTTGTTCCATATCTTTCAAGAAGGATAGGCTCTTCACTTTCTTGTCTATGGAGATTTTATTCGACCTATTTACTATGAGTAAAATCATCATCAACAGGAACTAGCGGTAGAAGGATGGTCATCTCAAGCACATCTCTTTTGTTTCTTTGATATTTTAGGTTTCATCCTTTTGAATTGGAGAATTATGCTTTGAAATGTTATTCTTAAATTTGACAAGAAGCTTGTAAATGAGAAATTGAATGCAAGCTGGTTTTCATTATGGAAGTTGGAAAAATTTGTAAAATATTTAATAAAAAATTGCATCCTTTGAGTTTGTTAACTTTTGGAAGAGTCATCGAGTGTAGAATTCATGATACAACTGATCACGATGAACTCGAGTGTGAAACATTTTTTAACTAGGGAAAGTTTGGCTGGCATAAATGGAGAAATTCCATTAACAGAAGAAGTTTTAACTACTAAAAGATAGGGATTGTTAACGAGAAAAATGTTCTGCCCTAGTGGAGATGGAAATATTAAAAAATTAACCAATAAACCAAAACACTTAGAAAACTGCGATTATTTTAAAGAAAATTATAACACTTTGCAGGGGAATATGTGAGAATGTCGATATTTGGAGATATTTCATCAAAAATGAGGAAAAGAAATGGATGAATCATCATTCCCTGTATACGTGGAAAATGTAGATAACGAGATAGAGTGGGAAAATCAAGCAGGAAACACGTGTATTGTGCTTCAAGTTGAGAATTCATCAGCTATAAAAAGATATTTTCCTAATTTTTTACAAGATACAAAATATCAAGTTTTTACTTTTTCTCTATCTGATAGCAATATAAATAGTGATATATCTTGGTTTGACAAAATGCAAAGCGAAGACAGGGTCGAAGATATGAAAATTTACAGAAGAGAAAGAAACAAAGAAATGAATGCAGTCATTCATGGAAATGGACCAGGGCTGGGAGAAGGTACAATATTGTTACATTAGATGAAATTTGTGCAACCAGTCTCTAATTAGATCATTTTCATACATTTGAGCCAGATTTTGGGTAAGTACACCTTTGAATTTATGATGTTTAAATGCAGAAAATTTAAGATATTTCATTATTACAATAGAATATTGAAAATTTTGATAAAATAATTTAAAGACAAATTTGTCGTAATTCATACTAAAACTATAAAGGAAATAGCAATAGAGATTGAAATAAATTGCTTCATTAGAGTTAATCTTTTGTGATATTAAAGTTAGGGTAGTTAGGGTTAGTTTAGTTTAATTCTTTTTAGTTTTTTTTTTGGGTTTTTCTTTGTGCGTGTTTTGCTTTTCTTGCTTTGTTTTGTTTTGTTCTTTTGCTTGACCTCTGCATTAGCAAATTCCGCTTAAATTTATCTTACACATGAGAGTGAAATTCAAACATTTTGTAAAAATAATCTAGAAATGAAATAATAAAGCCACACATAGTAAAACACATTTTTTTTAAAAAGATACCAAAAGGATATATGTGTGTGTGTGTGTATCACGTATATACACATATATCAAAATCCTCGTTCAAAAAATTAAAAAAAGGATTCAAAAAGAAAAGTGAGTAATGTTGCGGACAATAGTAGTCATTTAGTCGACCTGGGACACCTCTTCTATCAGGGCTAAATACCCTATGTAGGCGAGTTCCCGATGAGTTTCAAAGTCTTGGATATGGAGATCAGTGAGAAATGGCCAAAGTGGAACCACTTCCCCATGTTCTGTGAATTGAGGAATATCATCCATGGAGGGAGTCTTGATGGTTGGATGTGCAACAACTAAGATGGTATCTAGATTCTCCAAGAATTCGGGCTTCACTATCAATTTGGCAGTAGCGCGAATGTCTTCAACAAGTAGCCCAATGTCTAGAAGTGATACAAAAAAGTGAAAAGCTATGTTAGAGTAAAAACAGAAGTAGCAGTTAGACACAACATATCTTTCCCCAAGGACTAAGCATAAGTTTGGCATAGTGAAATTGGAAGTCCTAATGATAAAGACCTTTTCAAGCCTTTATGGTGCGATGCTCCCCAAGAAAACATTCTATCTACAAGAACAACTTAAGAAAATTGGAGTATCCATGGCTAAGAAGCGAATGCAAAAACCCAGAACAGAATGAAATTGCAGAAAATAAAAAAAGAGAAAGAAAAGAGAAGTGTGGAGAATTTGAGAAAAAATGCATGAATTTATAGAGAGCCATAAGCTGAGTTGCATTACATAGTTGCCTTGAGTAATTATTTTTTTGGAAATCGTATGCAAGGTGGCAGCTGAAAAATAATCTTCAAAATAAAAGGTTAAATCAAATTAATTCTTTACACACATATCTAGTGAAATTGCTTCAAATTTGAGTAGTACAGAGATTGTGAATCAAGCAAGTTGGAGATTTTGAAATTAATAGTGGACATTTCAAATATAAAAAAAAAAATATGTATTAATTATGGAGGTGTTATGTGTGTGGACTATACAGGAGAATGAAGCCGATAAGGTATTACGCATCATCACCTGCATGAGCTGGAAGGATAATACGTGTTGAGCAAGGTGTGCAAATTTAATGCAAAAAGAATGTGCTTGTGTTTCAAGGTAATCATGATATTTTGATCCATTAATGAAGTGTAGTGCATCAAGTTGAGATACCAAAAGTTTTAGAAGTTGCCATAAAATTTAATCGGAAGGGTGGTAACTAATGTTTCTAAATTTAGATTTAAATTTGGTGATTAAGTTGTCTATTGCTAAATTTTAATTTATGCATATTTTCTAACATATAGCGAGCTACAGTTAGCTAGGATTTGGCATAATCAGTGAAATTTAGCTAGAAACACACACTTAGAGGGAATCATTAAATAAGTATTTGGGAAGTAGTAAATTGATGAAGGGATTTACATTGAATGAAAAATCAAAAGTTAACCTTCGCTACCACTGTAATTCCCAACCTAATAGTGGTGCTTCAATGCTTGCAAGTTGATAAAAGATCTTTTATTACAATATCAAAAGTGGAAATGAGCTATCATTGCTATATCAAAAAAACAAAGAGATATCAACTCTTAAGGCTATCCAAATAACTCTACCAGGGCTATGGACGTCTAACTGACAATAGAGCTATGTTTGGGGGAATTACGAAGATAACTTTATCAGGGCTATAGACGCTTGATTGACAGTAAGGCTCTATCCCTGGTTGGCTTTGGAGGATTACTATATTATGTAGTTCAATGTTAATGAACTTATTCTTTTTACTAAGTTTCGAAAGCCAAAATTAATCGAAGCACATACGGATGTTTCCGGTGGAGTTTTACTTTTTATGCCAGAATCTAGGTAAGGTAGAAAGTTATTGTTTTAAAATATGTATAAGTTTTAATTTACAACTAGTGATTTAATTTCAAGTTTGATTTAAATTTGGTTTTATTGGTTGCAAGTTGTTGTGTGGTATCACAACACACCCCAAGACTGAAAAGACTTGGGGACCCAAGTGAAAAAATATAACTCTTATGGCAGGAGCTAACTAATTGGAAGATCACTAGAAGTGATGAAAGGAAGAGAAATTTTGATAAAAGAGTACTTTGCATTGTAAGTGTTTTGTATACCGGGTACTGGAAACACATAAAAGGTGAAAGGTAATGTGAATTTTAAAGTGAAAGGCTTTGGTCTAGTAAGTGTGAGTCTGGTAAGAAGGAGTCTGATATAATGGAGTTCTAGTATAACTAAGGTCCAGGAAAGTAAGTGGGTAAAACTGAATACCGGGTACCAAGTACCAGGTTGCAATGTGAAATGAAATGTTAAAATTTTAGATTTATCTAATGATCTCGGTCATCCGGTATATGTACAAGGATTCATGATATGCTTTATGATGGACGTGTTAATTGTGGATTTTTGTACTAAAATTTGAACAATGGTTTTATTTACATGAGATGTTATGATATGTTTTTTTTTTTAAAGGGATTTAATATATGGAATTTGTGATTGTAGGAGATATCGATTGTGATGCAAAGCTCAGGTATGGATGGTTAGAAAAAATTGAATCATGGATGGAATAATTCTTAATCTAGTTTGATCACTTTGGGAGGTGATAATGCAGATGGATTTGAGTCCACCAGAATGCTGGGGATCTCAGTATTTCACATATGGTGGGAAAAAATGGTCATCTTTGGGAGAGCCCATTCCCGAGAGTGACAGAACTGGAGCCAAGCAAAGTGTAGGGGGTGAAAATTCAACCTTATCATTTTGAATAAATGGGAAGCCCCTACATATTATCATGATTTGAAGTATCATCCTAATGAAGATTCTAGATGAAAAAGTAGAACCTGAAGAGCTTCAATGAGTAATTGGAGTTGACTTCCATTGACTTTAATTGAAATTCTCCCATTGGTCACAATATTCCACGTGCCTTGATGAGATTGGTCCCTTAGATTTCCTCTCATGTGTTTGTCTTATCCTATCTGAGCCTTGTGTTCTAAAAAAGGCCAGAGGATGCTTCATTTTGATTTTAAGTTCAAAATTTGTGGATGTTGGAGGAGCATAAACTTTTTTAAGTTTTGTTCTTTTTTCCTATTTTCTGAGCCATTCTGGTGTAAAACTGTGTATGCATGTAGACATTAATTGATATCACAGCTTTATGGATAGCTACCTATCTTAGTATCTTTTGTAGCTGGTTTTGTAAGTTCGACCGAATAAGACTTTATGTTGTGCCATTTATACAGAACCTACTCGGTGTCCATAAATGAAACTCTCTCTTTAAAAGCTTGCACCATTTTATACATAGTTGTGAAGCAATCTAGTGAAATATAAAGTGATTTGCTCTATTTTGATTAATTCTTTGGGGCATTCATGGAGAATAACTGGGAGAAACTTTTATTTTTTAGTATTTTTTTATACTTTGTTTTAGAATAGATGTTTAAAATTTTTAAAATGTTCCAAAAAATATAAATGAATGGAAAGAATTTTGTTGAAAATATTTTATTTTCCATGAAATTGTTGAATGCTTAATGCTAAATCTACTTAAGTGATAGCAAGAAGTTGTGATGTTTCATGAAATATTATGTCAAATATTTTGGTTTCATGATATTCAAATTTATCAATTCAATTCGAAATGTTATCTAAAATGTTCAAAGAATAATCGTAGTCCCCCTTGAGATTAACAACAAATATCACATCATTACCCGAGAGCGACCCTAGTACAACCATGACCTGGTTATCGGAGACTTGGGATTGAACAAAAGCCAATATTTGTCCTATGAATGCAGAATTTACCATTAGGTTGTCTTTGTTCCATATTTTTCAAGAAGGATAGGCTCTTCACGGTCTTGTCTGTGGAGATTTTATTCGACCTGTTTACTATGAGTAAAACTATTGTGAACAGTTACCAAACCCTCTTTGATGACAAAAAAAATGATTTGAGTAACCTATTTTCAAATTGCCATCTCCTTCAAATATTCAAATAAAACTATGTAGTATGAAGATCCTTTCTTCTATAAACTTTGAAGTACAAAAGCATCATGAATACATCCAAAAGTTCTATTTTTCTAAATCTTCTTGTAAAATGTTCTTGTACTTGATTTCACTTCAGAAAATTTGACCTAGACTTCTCTCTTCTAACAATTTGAATAGAATATGCCCTAAACAAGAAAATTTTGCAATAAAAAACACAGAAAATGGTGCTTTTGGACTGTATTGCAGAAAAAGGAATGTTGCAAAAAAAATGAGTTTTATCATTATTTTTCAAATCAGGAAAAAATGACTATATAATAAATGCATATGCATTATAAAATGTGTACGAATTCTATTTTAGGAATGCATACGTGTTATAACCCAACATGTAAATGGATAACATGTATGCATTATGGAATGCGTACATGTTTCATTTAAATAACACGTACACATTTTAGTAACACGTATGCATTATTAAAAAATTGAATTCCCAACCCACATATAGCCTTGGTTTTAGGCTCAGGAAAGGCTTGTCAATTTGAGCCTTAGCCTTTGACTTGCAACTAGAATACTAAGGCAAATTGAAGAAGAATGTCCAACTTTGGCAATATGGTTGATGGACTTTTTTTCTGAATCAATCTATAAAATTAAAACCTATTAGAGAACAAGATGTCAAGTTTCCAAGTATATCATTTTTATTAAGATTGGATTATGTTTGTTATTTTTTTTATTAATTTCTAAGAAAACTAGTCCTTAAACTTGAAATATCAAGATTTTTTTTGTTTTTTAATAACTTTTTTTAGTTAAGTTTCTTGTAAAAAAAATTATATGGCATCAATCTTTAGAAAATTCTCTACACAATAAAAAAAAATTTCAAAAAATGTTTAGTTTAGGTCCAATTATGTTGTCTGTACATGTTGATTTTTAAAAATAACAATTAAGGCCAATAAAAATTCAATAAAAAAATTATTCAAAAAGAAAATTACAAAAATATTTCATCATCAATCTTCATGTTGTTAGCTCTCCTTCCCCAAAAGGAATTAGTAAAATGATTTTATTTGGGTCAAAAAGTGGTGTACGTACACATGCATGGTATGGTAAAAAAATGACTTTTAAAAAGTGGTTTTTATAGATCCCTATAAAAAATTAATTTCTATAATCTGGGCATTTGAATAATTTACATATTTAGAAACTAGATTCAAAATGATAAATTTCATATTACTAAATTTTTAAGGATTCATTGTGTAAGTGCATCAAATTTTTAGTCCAAGTGTGACAAATTTTGAAAAATAGGAAAAACACTTCCACTTTTTGAGCTTTTGTGGACCCAACTTGTTGCATAAGCTCGTTTGTCGCTTTGTGGATGACATTGGGCTTGATTTCCTTCATGAGCATGATATCTCTTAGCATATTACATTCCTCTTAGTGGCCTAATGTGACACACTGCATCCCCTAAGTTGTGTATTTTCTATTCTTTGATTGGTCCTCTCTTGGAGACATTAGGCACAATGTTCCCTAAGTCAAAGATCTCGCATGAACTAAGCAAGACTCCTTTGAACATTACTTTACATGTTGCATTTTGCATTTTTCGTATGGCCACCCTACATAACACAACTTGCATGCTTTTAGTGCCATCCTTTTTGTTCATGAGCTCCAAGCATATGAATTTTTTCTTGTCTCATGAAGCTCGAAATATCATTTTTGTGAGGCACCTTAAAGTTATTAGGAGGTATAACTTTAGTATGGTTGAGTGGGATTCCCAATTTGAGGCATGGATTTCCCCATATCCGCTTGTGTGTGTGAGTGCATATGAGCCATGAGTGTATGTTTCTCACCTTTTAGGACTTCTCACCCGACGAACAACCAGAAGTTTCGTCACCTCAGAGTGAGTATGCATTTTTTTGGAAAAACAACCTAGATATGATCCACATCGTGATGGAAAAATGGTTGAAGCTTGATTCGATTCTTTTCTTTTTTTCTTTCTTTTCATCTTTGATAGTGTATGATTGGCTTTGTTGCTACTCTTTATATCATTTTTTTTATGTGTGTTCCTTTGTGCCTATGTTTTTCCATGGGATCCTGATCCTGGGGGCTTGATCATCCCTCTTGATTTTTTTCATCTCATCTTGCTAGCATTGGTTCATGGGAACCCCTCTTGGTGTGTGATTTTCTACTTTAGTATGATTTTGAAGTAAGTTCATGCTCTCTCTAAAGTGGGGACTAAATTTAGTGTCGAAAAAAGGGTCCTTTGACCTTTTTCACCCTCGTTTGGATCCTTCTTATGGATTTTGGCTTAGTTTTTCCTTGATTTAGTGTTGTAATGTGGATAACACATTCACATTAGGTCATGGGACCTTGTGAACTAAAAGGATTCAAATGGTACCTTACCTAAGTGTTGTAAAGTGTTTTAACACACTTTCACACTTTTCTAGGGTCTTATTAATGTATTTCACCTAAATAACCTCTATTCATCATTTACCAAGCCTTATTTAAAAGTGTTGTAAAGTGTTGTAACAAAATTTCACAATTTCCTAGGTTTGTCATTAATAATTGGGCTTTCGTATGCTTTAATTTGCCCCATTTTTCATCCTCGAGTCTTATTTATGTTTATTTTTTAGAATAGTCTCGACAAATATCATTTAAAACATCAAAATCTTGAAACCCACATTAAATTCCTAAGGTGGGACTCATTCACCATTATGGGTGAATGAGTCTCCTTAGGTGGGACCCATTCACCCAGGGTGGTGAATGAGTCCCGTTTAACTTAATTAAAATTTAATTCAAAATTCTATCGATTTTTTATTCTCCAAGATCCAAGGTTAGCCTGCAGTGTTGTAATTTTGGGAATTATTGCATAATTGAGTATAAATACAAGGTTCTTTCTCTCATTTCATCCTATTTAACTATCTAATCAAGTAATCAAGCATTCATGCATATAGTTCATAAGATAATTTGAGAATTCATAGGAGCATTCAAGTCATTTCAAGGGTAGATCATCAAGCATTCAAGAGAATTCTTCAAGTGTCTTTCATCATGTCAAAGATTGTTTGCATCATGTTGTTTTAGAGTTGTGTCACTAAAAAATGTATAGTTGACATTTTTGTGCTCACTTGAGTCTCTCTTTTGGACTTTTGCTTGATTTTGCCTAGATTCAATGTTATAATGTGGTCAACATGTTCACATTAGTTCTTGGACCCTTGTGAATCATTAAGACTTCTAGGATGTCTTGTAAAGGTGTTGTGAAGTGTTGTAACCCACTTTCACACTTTTCTAGGACCCTTTCATTGTAATTCACTTAAATAACCCATTTCTATCACTTACCAAGTCTTATTTCAAAGTGTTGTAAAGAGTTGTAACAAACTCTCACACTTTTCTAGACTTCTCATCACTAACTCAACCCTTTCTCATGTTTAAATGTCCCTTTAATGCACTTTATGTCCATTCTTAAGTGTGTTTTTGAGAATATTCCCCTTAGACAACATTTAATGTCTTTTAAGTCCTGACACCCACTTAAATTGCTTAAGTGGGACTTAGTCACAAATAGGGGCGACTTAGTCCTATTTGGCACAAAAATCAAAATTATTTCAATTTTCTAGTGGGATTTTGTTCTCTAACCCTTGAGGTCGGCCCGTGATGTCTTATTTTTGGAAAATTTGGGAAAATCAAGTATAAATAAGGGTTTTTCTCCTCATTTTTCATCATAACTCATTAAGCATTCAATCTTTCAAGCATTCAATAACTCTAAGCATAATCAAGTCATCCATTGGAGCACTTCATTGCATATCTTCAGATTTCTACATCAAGGGTTTGGTAAGTTTATGAAATTCCATGTTATCTATTTATCACTCTCTTTTTGTTTCATTTCATTTCATAGGATTTGATTACCAAAATGGGGTTTGACCAAGGAAAACCCCTATACTCTAACCCTTAACCCTTTTCCCCCTCTTTGCATGTGTGTTTGTAGAATTTTTATGCAGATTTATCAAAGATTTTGGTGTCAAAAAGTGGTCAACAATCCATCAAAGTCAATATAACCCTAGTTGAAGCTTGGAGACTCTTTATCCTGTTTTCTATAGATTCAAGATCAAACACCTATCAAAAAAGCAAGTGCAGACCGAAATATAGAGGATCATGTCCCAAATTTCCTGAAATCTATAGGTGGAATAAGTCACCATCTATGGTGAATTAGTCCCACTACCAGGCTTGAAAAGTGGTTTCTACATTTTTGGATACCCATTTGGCAGATTTATGTTCTGGCGAATTTTTCCTGAAACTGGACTAAGTCACCTAGTTTGGCATAAGGGTCCTAGTCAACATTTCCAATCAACTCTGTAGGATTCCAAAAAATATCCACATCAAATTTCAGATAGCAGGTGCATCTCTCTAGTTTTGTTTAGTTATTTCATCATTTACTTGCATTTTTAGGTGTTTATGCATATCATAGTGTGTTTTCCAACACTTTGCATTTCTTAGGTTTAGCATTTTTTTAGATTATTGATTTAGTACATCATAATTATATACATTACATCCCATTTGCATTAATATTGAATGTAGACATTTTCATTTTGGACCCAATTCCTCTCCTTTTAGGTGAAAAACCTAGAAGAGTTAGAGGCAACCTTGGGCAATCCAAAATCATTTCCCACATTTTGGTGAACATGACTTTTGAATATTCTTTTTGATTTCAAGTGCATCCTAGGTTTCATTTGTATTAGCATTGCATTAGGTGTTGCATTGTTTAAATTGCATCCTAGGGTTTTCAAAAATTACATTAGTGAAAAGCTCAAATAGCTTGCATTTTTGCATCATTTTCACATTGAAAACAATAAAAATTCTGCATTTTCATATTGTAGTTGCATCTATGCATTTGAAAGACATAAAATTGCATTCAATTTTTTTGAAAAAACTCAAAAAAATCCTCACTAGGACTAATTTTCCATACTGAGCGACTTAGTTATTATACACATTTTGCACTATACTTTCTGGCATTTTCTAAGCATTTTTTGCATTTCTTTTATGTTATTGCATTCCTGTTACAATTTCCAAAATTGTAGTTATTAGCATTTTATTGATTTTAGTTTCATTACATTTCAATTCACCCACATTTTGAAACCTTTGCATGAGTGTTTGGTTCCCTATTGATAATACTTTAGTGAGAAGAAGTCCACAACTCATGGCATCCCACGATAACACACTCATTGTGGACCTTGGGTTTTCTCGAACTACTACTCCTTGTATTGACAATAGTGTATTAGGCATGGAACCTACCTTTAGCAATACTGTTCCTTCCAATAATATGCAAATTAACACACAAAACGATCACATTTCACAAGATAAAGTTGTTAACATTCATGAGGATTTCACACATTTGCAACAAGATTTGTGTCTTGAAAAAAATTCAACCACTATGATTCTTGCTATAGACAACCTTCATCGCTTAATTGAAAGTGACAACAGCTTAAAAGTTATGAAAATAATTATTGAGAAATACAACAAACATGCTCCTTCCACCTCTATCACATTCCAATCAACAAACATTGTGGTTAGTCAAGGAGGACTTAACACTCCTCCTTCCACAGTAGCCTCTATACCCACCTACACCATTCTGCAATTCACCACAACAATGCAATAGGTTAGCAATGTGATTCCTTCCTCAACTATTCTTGTTAGCATTCCTAATTCTTATGTGGCATCGAATGTTCTCTCCTCTTCCACCATACCATCCATTAGAATTCCACTCACTTGTCTTTCCATTACATACAATCCACCACATTCCCTTCCATCTCATCCCACTTACACTGACCCTCTCATCACACAACTTTTCCAAACTATCTCCTCTATGCAAAAAAAAATATCCACCATCAACCAATACCAGAATGGACCACCTACCTATTATGTTTGTAGCATCCAACTATCTTTAGAAATCCTAAGAACACTAATGCCATAGGGCATAGAAATACCTCGATTTGGAAGTATGGAGGAAAGGGAGATCCTAGTAATCATGTTAATTCATGTAAAGCCTTGTGCAATGACTTTTTCCTTGATTATAAACTGTTGTCCAAACTGTTTCCTAGGACTTTAAAAGACACTACCTTAGAATGGTTTTCATCCTTACCTAATAATTCAATTAGTTCATTCAATGAACTAGATGATGCATTCATAAGTCATTTTCAAGTGCATATGACTCCAAAGAAGACATTGGCTGATTTAATGTGATGCAAACAAAATGTAGATGAAAAGGTAACCAATTTCATCTCATGCTATCATTCACTTTATGCCCAACTTGATGTTAAGATTCTTGATTCGCATCTTCGAAAGATGTTCATTGAAAATTGAAAAGTCAAATCCAATATAAATTGGCCATGATGGAACTTCCCTCTTTCATGCACTTGAGCACAACCCTTTGCAATTATCACAATTCACTTAGTAGTCATGATGCAAAGTCCCCTTCAAACTAAACTAAAAAATTTGAACCTAGTACCTCAAACAATTCACAACCATTTCAAAAACCAAACAAAGGGTTCTTACAATTCAACCCCCCCCCCCCTCAAAAATTACCTCAACCCATCAAAAACCAAGTAGCAGTTGTTAAATCCATGATACCTTACAGTTATGGGGATCCAAAACGATAGTTTACACTATTACTAGACACTCTTGATAACAAAATGACCTAGCTTATATAGAAACAAATGATTTCTTTACCTACTCTTAAACCATTAGATACAAAACACAAAACATAGTGTAAAACCTCATTGATTTTGTTCATCTATCTATTTCAAATGTTAATGTTAAAGGAAATACGTCTGTTGCCCCACCCAATCAAAATTTGCAATTTTTTACCAATCCGATGCCTAGACATAATGTGCCATTCGTCAAAGCCAGTGAAACTCAAAATAATGATGTGATTACTATTCATAAAACTATTGAACATCCTGATCCTATTACACATACCACTTCTATTAATCCTATGGATGATCTGGTAGGAGCAATAGACGTTATCCCTCGTAAGGGCCAACCTAAGAAAAATCTTGATATTACTTTCTCTTCTAAGGATATTCTTTTGAATCTTCGTAATGGTCCTCTCTACATAGCCAAATGTATTTATGATAAGCCCACTAATGGGATACTCATAGATCCCACCTATGGCAAGAATGTGATTACTAAGGAATTTTTTCTCTTACATGATCTTTATCAAGATAACTATGAAAAACCAAGAGCATGGATCAAAACACATAATAGTTTTGCATGCCCTACAATCGGATTGATCGTTCTTCCATTAAGAATAGGACCATAATAGTGGATTTTACATTCTCTATCATTCCACAATCAGCTTAGTTTCATCTATGACTAGGCCATCCATGGCTTCGCTCGATGAAAGTTGTTCCTTTAGTCATACATAAATGTTTAAAGTTTTCGCATGATAATGACATATTCACTGTTCATCATAGTGGCTTTACCCCTTTATCTTCTAAAGGAAAATTCTCCTTAGAAGCCTTTAGGTCAGATCCCATGGAACCCATAACACCTCACAAAGATTTCTTTTTCATTTCTTATCAAAATTTTAAAGCAAAGAAATTTTCCAAATTTTCCCTCCGCAACCAATCCCTATCCAATTTTGATATATCAATCCTCGACGAGACAATGCTTCAATCTAAACCTAAACCAAAAAATCTAAATCAACCACCATAAAACACTTCACCTTCTTCATCCAAATGTCCACGAGATAATGAAACCAACCCCATCATGCCCCCTCACATAAAAAAAATTTATAAAGCAAAAGAGAAAGCGATTGAACCACCTCCTATGGTTCCTTTTGATCCTCCCCTTGGGGAATACAAGGAGCCTATGGTGGATCATCTCTTTGCTCGTCAATTACAAACTGAAAACAACAAAGAAAATCAACCTCCACCCTTGACAAAAGTAATAAATAATGACCCTCCTCCCCAATCACAACAAAATGATCCAATACAAGAACCACAACTCACAATACACCCTTCATTGGAAATTACCATTCGCCCTCCCATCGTGACTAATATGGATGATGATGATGACGAGGAGATCTCTAAAATAGATGAAGAGATGGATAATGATTTTAATACATTATTTTCCTCTTCCATGAGTTTAAATGATAAATCTCCTACAACAAGTGTAGAAACTACTACTTCCCCTAGTTCAGCCCTTGCAATTGTCCCTTTGGACAGTCAACCACCCTCACAACACACTGAACATGATTGGGAGGCAAATGACTTGTTAGATGGTTGAATTGCATTCACCTTGCAAGCCTTTTGCATTTTTCTTTTATTTTCTTTTTCTTTTGAGCTTGTATGTGTGTATCGTGATGCCTTGTAATGTGACATTTGATGTCCCCCTCTCTTGTGACATTCTTCTATTTGTACCTCCATTCTTCTATATTTCATTCATTGTTTTTTCCTTTCGCCTTTGTTTTGTGTTTTTCCTTTTCGGGATGATGCAAAGCATTGAGATGACCTATGTCTCTTCCATGTTGACCCAAATTGTCCTTTTACCTTTCTTTTTTTGCCTTTTTTATTTATTTTTCCTTTTGGGGATGATGCAAGGCATTGAGACCGAAATGTCTCCTTCATGTTGACCCAAAAGATTTTCCTTTTCTTTCGCCTCTTCGATTTTCTTTTCACTTGCATTTTTCCTTTTGGAGATGATGCAAAGCATTGAGACCGCAATGTCTCTTCCATGTTGACCCAAAATAGACTTTATTTTTCTTTGTTTTCACTCTCTTTGTGTCATTCTTCCAATTCTATGTATTTGGGGAATGATGACAATTCTGAGCTCTTTAAAAACATTGCAGCAATGAACATACTAACCCCAAATCCATAGATCCCTTATGTGTTTGGTGTGTTCCTTTTTGGGGGAAACCCCTCTTCCTTCTTTTTTCTTTTATTTCTTTTCTTTCACATGACTCAACCTTACTTGAAAACATATGACTTGGCATAGGGTCTTTCCAAGTTGGCTCTCATGTCTTGTTTCTTGTTTGCATTTTTCCTTTGCTACTTTAAAGTAATTTCTCACAGAATGGTGTGTAGAAATTCCTTTAAAGTGGGGGAATACATTGACATTATTCATTTTGTATTTTTCTTTTTCTTGGTTCTTAGTGCAACCTTGTTACATTATACGATGTGCTAGTCACTTTGTGGATGACATTGGGTGTAATTTCCTTCATGAGTGTGATCTCTCTTAGCATATTACATTCCTCTTCATGGCCTGATGCAACACACTACATCCCCTAAGTTGAAAATATTTTATTCTTTGATTGGTCCTCTCTTGGAGACATTAGGCACAATGTTCCTAAGTTATAGACGTCACATGAACTAAACAAGACTCATTTGAACATCTTTTGCATGTTGCATTTTGCATTTACATGGTAACCTTGCATAACACAGCTTGCATGCCTGTGGAGCCATTGCATTTTTTCATGAGTTCTAAGCATACAAAGCTTTGCTTGTCTCATGAAGCACGAAATGATAGTGTCTTTGGGGCACCTTATTAAAGTTATCAAGAGGTATAATGATTTAGGAGCATCCTTGGTTCTTGGCAATCTTGCATCAACCAAAAATATTTTTCTTTCAGTTTTATTCTTGTTTTGTTCTTGCTCTATTCATGTTGGTGGCTTCACCATATTTTCTCTCTAGACCCCATGGATCTTTGTGTACATCATGGACATGTTCATTTTCCTTATTCCAAGATTTGGGTATGATTGGATCTTTTTTCTGGCAAGTTATCGCTTTTGGAATTTCATGGCAGTTTCTTGAACCAGCACTGAAATAGTTTTCAAGCCTATCGGTTAATTTGATTGTTCATGGATCATCCCCATGACTTGTGGATCTCCATGGTGTGATTCTAAGTGTTTCGTAGAGTGTCCCAAAACTTCCTTATAGGTCCAAACTTCATTCTATGTACATGTTGATAGATTAATTCAAATTTGAGGCCAACCTATTCATGTGCACATTACATTTTCTTTCCTTGGATAATGTGATGATCTTTGGCTGACGCAGATGTTTCCAAAATCATGGATATAGTATAAATCTTGTAATCAATCATTAGAATACGACAGTTCAGTTAGTATTTGATTGAGTAGATTAAGATTGATCTGAATTGTAAGAGTTCAACTCACATATAGGATCATATTGGAATGTTGTAATATTGAACATGTTATATCAGGCCTGTGAGCCAAATATGTAAACCTAGATGTTGTCGGGCGAGTGTAATTGAGATTTCTATTAATGAACATATTTGCATCTACATTTGCCTCCATATTTTGTGTTGCTTTCATTGTGTTACTCTTGCTGGGTCCTGCCACAATAATGGGTTACACTTTTTGGGACATCCTGATTTTTGCCTGAAATCACATATTTTAAGAAAATATAATTATTTATGACTTTAAAGGTTCCATTTAAATTATTTTAATTAAAGAGGGATTGATCAAACCCCTTTAGATCAAACCCCCTTGGATAGAACCTTGTTAGATTTAAACCATACCTATAATCGAGTCTCCTCTACACCTATCAAAATGCTGATAAAAAACCACTTTTGATTTACCTTTTGGGTGATCAAATGAATTCATTTAAAATTTATGTTTTGTAAGCCTGTAGCCCTTATTATAAGCTTCCTAAAAAGTATAATTTTAAATATGTTTAATTTGATTCTTATATTTATTTTTTATTTCTTGTGAGTGTAGGATTTTAAATGAGCATCAAGTTCTTTATTTCACACATACGAAAAAATAGAAAAATTTCTAAAAAATACATGTGCCCTAGGTATTGATGTCCTTATTCCAAAAAAAGTGAATACATCCGAACTTGGAAAATTAATGTAACAAAATTATGAAAAATATCCATCCCTAGATATTGGTTGAATTGTATCCGACATGATTAGTAGAAAAAATAAGTTATTAAAATTACATAAAATGATTCGAATCTATCTAACAAATAACTAGTTTGATTCATCTTCAAAACCTTAATGGTTTAGCTGCTATAGGTGTAAGAAAGTGAATGTCTGGTGAAAAATCCTGATTTTAATGTCAAGTTTGGCCAAAAACTGTAACCCATTATTGTGGGATCACCCTGCTGCACGGTTTAGATAGTTCTACTTGAGGACCCTCCTATCGTGGTTGTGCCAGATTGGTATCAGAGTGAGCTTCGATCCATGCGAGGTTGTTAGAATTCGTGGAGTCCTATTGAAGATTTGTAGGGTGGAAGATTGAGGATCCGACCTGTAGCTATTAAAGATGGTTGGAAGAATGTTAGTGGAGCACGTGGAAATGTAGACCAAGCTTGGAGATGGTGAGAGGAATTGTTGTTAGATTAGATGCAGTTGATGATGTGAGTGATGAAGAGGTAGAAGTATAGGAGGAAAGAGGAAGAGAAGAGAAACCTTGCTTAGATCAGGGAGAAGAGAGGTTCATAAGAGCCCTAACTAAAGTGAGCACATGACCACATTTCAATCCATCAAATTATAATGTAAGTTGGATTTAGAAAAATTGCTTGATTGGATTATAGAGATGGAAAAGTATTTTGAATTTGAAGGTACCACTAAAGATAAGAAGGTGAAATTTTCTTGTACAAAGATGAGAGGACATGCATCCCTTTGGTGTGAACATTTGCAGAAAGATAGGAAAAGAAGGAAAAGAAAAGATAAATTCTTGGGATCGAATGGTGAATAAGTTGAAGACAAAGTTTATGCCTACAGATTATTAGATCAGTTTATTCCAAAAATTGCAAAATTTGAAGCAAAAAGAATCAAGTGTGACATAGTATACTAAGGAGTTCTATAAGTTGAATATCAAATCTAGACATTCAGAGGATAAGATCGAGCAAGCAACTAGATATGTGAATGGTTTGAGGTCATCTATACAGGATGAAATTAGTTTGATCAAGTTGCAGAGTACAGAGGAATCATATTAGTGTGCCCTAAAAGCATAAGAGAATTTGAATAAGAGACATGAGCAAAGACAAAAAGGAAGAGGTGGAAGATTTCAAAGAGGAAGAACTTTTACTAGAGGAGGAAGAGGATCTTTTCCAGATTGGAATAAGGATAAGGAGGTTAGTAAGAATGTTAATGCATATCATTGAGATGATGGAAACTCTTACAGAAGAGGAGAATATGGTGGTTATTGAAATGAAAGCTATAGAAGAGATGATAGAGGTAGGGAGAAAAGAATCTTCAGTGGAACTTGTTATAAATGTGGTGGAGAAGGACATAGAGCATTTGAATGTAATCAGGGAGAGACAAATAGGAAGACAAAAAACAATAGAAGAACATACTTTTTTGAGGAGGATCATGCTGGATCATCTAATAAAATAGAAGATGGAGAAGTGTTGGTGAATAGAAGGGTATTGTTACAAAGTGAAGTAGAAAAGGAACCATTACAGAGAAATATTTTTTTTCGAACTAGATGCAAGGTAGTTGGTAAATGTTGCAAAGTGATTCTTGACAGTGGAAGTTCTGAGAACCTAGTTTTTGAAGAGATGGTGACTAAATTGGCACTGGAAAGGTTGAAACACCCGAATCCCTATCAGATAGCTTGGATTCAGGATGAGCATAAGATACTGGTAAGTGAACAATGTTTGGTGAAATTGAAGATAGGAAATTATCATGATGAATTTTTGTGTGATATTATGCCTATGGATGTATGCCATGTTTTGTTGGGAAGGCCTTAGCAATATGATAGATAGGCTATTCATGATGGAAAGAAGAATATATACACCGTTGTTACTAATGGGATGAAGATATTTTGTTGCCATTAGAAGGTGTTCCTACACTTGAGGTTTGTACGAATGCTAGGGTTTGTCTGGTTGATGAAAGAAGATTCTTGGATGGGTTGAGACATGAGAATGTGTGTTATTCCTTAGTTCCTAAGAAGAATGAAGATTTCAAGCATGTAGAAGAACACCCAGAAGAGAAAATGAGATACTAACATAGTATGAGGAGATCATTTTAGATAATTTACCTGATGGATTACCACCTGTGAGGAGTATTAGTCATTGCATGGATCTAATTCTAGGAGCTAGTTTTCCTAACAAAGAAACACACCGTATGACATCGATAGAGAATGAGGAGTTGAATAGACAAGTGCAAGAATTGTTGAGAAAGGGTTTGATCAGAGAAAGCTTGTCCATGTGCAATACCTATTGTGCTTGCACCTAAGAAGGATGGAGAATGGAGGATGTGTACAAATTCTAGAGCCATAAACAAGATCATAGTGAAGTATAGATTTCCTTTGCCCTGGATGGATGACATCATGGATTGCTTGAGTGAAGCTAAATATTTTACAAAGATAGAATTGAAGAGTGGATATCATAATATCAGAATCAGAGAAGGAGATGAGTGGAAAACAACATTCAAGACAAATGAAGGATTGTATGAGTGGTTGGTGATGCCTTTTGGATTGAAAAATGCATTGAGTACTTTCATGAGGTTGATGAATGAGGTATTGAAGAAATTATTGGGTAAGTTTGTGATTGTTTACTTGGATGGCATCTTGATTTTCAATAAGAGTAGAGAATAACATTTGTTGCATATTAGACAAGTTTTGCAGAGGTTGAGAGAAGAGCATTGCTCATAAACATTAAGAAGTGTAGTTTCATGAAGGAGGAGTTGGTATATCTGGGATTTGTAATCTCTATGGATGGATTGAAGATGGATCCTAAGAAGGTAAGAGAAATTTTTTAGTGGCCTACACTAGATAGCATTGGAGAGGTAAGATCATTCCATGGATTGGGTAGTTTCTACTAAAATTTCACTAGGAATTTTAGTTCTATATGCAGTCCTATGATATAAACAATGAGAGGGGATAGGAAGAATTTTAGATGGATGTTTGGAGTAGACTGAAGTTTTGAGTTGTTGAAATAGAAGGTGACTAAGCAGCCTATGTTGGCTTTACCAAATTTCAATGAGTTATTTCAAGTAGATTGTGATGCAAGTGGAAATGCAATTGGAGCAGTGTTGATTCAAGAAGGAAGACCTATAGCTTATTTCAGGAATGATGCTAGGAGAAGATATTCAGTGTATGATCAAGAATTTTATGCCATATTCCAAGCCTTGAAAAAGTGGAGACACTATTTTTTTCCTAAGGATTTTGTGTTGTATACAGATCATCAGGCTTTTCAATATTTGAACAGTCAAGGTAAGTTGAATCCAAGACACATGAGATGGGTAGAGTTCTTGCAGAGTTATACTTTTTTTTTTAAGCATAGGAGTGGAAAGTCAAATAGAGTTGTTGATGCTTTGAGTAGGAGAAGGAATTTACTAACAGAGATGAGAGTGGAGGTATTAGGATTTGATGAGTTGAATAAATTGTATGAGGAAGACCTGGATTTTGTAGAACCTTGGAGAGCTTGTAAAGAACCAGCTTTGGAGGATAGAAACCAGTGGTTGGATTATTTCATTTAGGAGGACATGTTGTTCAGAGGTAATGAGTTGTGTATACCCCAGAGTTCAATGAGGGATAACTTAGTGAAGGAGAAGCATAGTGAAGGAATGTTAGGACACTTTGGAATTGATAAAATAGTGGCATTGGTGAGTGAGAATTACTTTTGGCCATAGATTCATAAGGATGTTAGGAGGTTTGTGCAGAGTTGTAGAGTTTGTCAAGTTGTAGAAGAAAGTAGTCAAAATGTTGAATTGTATAAGCCTTTGATAGTTCCAGAGAGACCTTGGGAGGATATCAATATGGATTTCATACTTGGTTTACCAAAGACACAAAGAGGTAATGATTTTGTATTTTTGGTGGTAGATAGATTTTCTAAGATGGCACATTTCATACCTTATAGGAAGACAACAAATGTAGTACATGTAGCAGATTTATTTTTCAAGGAAGTGGTCAGATTGCATGGGTTACCTAGGAGTATTGTTTTAGACAAAGATGTAAAGTTTGTTGGTTACTTTTGGAGGACAGTATGGAAGAAGTTCAAGACCAATTTAAAGTTCAGTTCTACTTTTCACCCATAGACTGATGGACAGACAGAGGTAGCAAACAAGAGTTTAGGTGATCTAGGTGGATCTCTAGGACCTGAAAATTGAAGTTTTCCAGTTTCTACCAAAAGCGATGCCATGATGGAGAGCTCAAAGAAATGAATCTGGGGAAACTTGAACAGGCGGAAAAGGAGTCTGTTTGCTCAAGTTATGCATAGTCAAAGATTTGGTCAAACTTGGACCAAGAGGCCATCAAAAAAGGTTAAAAAATTGATCATTTCAAAGTTGATAAGAATCAACATCAAATTGAAGGGCTCGATGAAATGAACACAATGAAGTTTGTTTCATTGAAATTTGAGCCCGTACGTGTGAGATGTCATTGGTCAAAAGTTGGTCAACTAAGGTACCAGCAAAAAAAGGTGGAAAATTCATCATCACAAAATTGATCAAATTCAACATCATTGTGCAGAGCTCATTGAGAGCTTTCTGATGGCATTCATTTCGTCGAAAATAAAGCTCGGACGACGAAGATATGGCCAATCAAACTTTAGGGTTGACTTTGGTGCCTAGAGGGTACAGTGATGATGTCAGCATGCTGACATGGCAAGGACCATACTATATGGAGCTGAGGTGGACCAATTGGCGAAGGACACGTGGCATAATTGTATGATGATGTCATCTATCATGTTGATGTGGCATGGTGACTAGACTCTGACGTTGCGAGTGATGTGGTAAGTGACTAGGCACTTGCATGTCAGGTGACATGGACTTCTTTGGTGAATAAAATGGTGCCACATGGCACCTCGTCAGAGTGCCACATGGCACCCCGTCAGTGACCTCCATCTCCCTCATTCGGTGGTAGAAATTGTTGACTATTGTAAAAGGATTGTTGGGGCTCGAACCACCCACCTCCCTCGTGCTAAACATAGTCTCCACTGTTTGGGTGCGAACTTCACGCTTAACCAATGGATGTGCTCATTTTGTTTTGTTGTTTTACCACTAGAAATTGGTGGATAAAAATAGGGCGGCAGTAGTTGAACCCCACACCAATCGGGAGACAAAATATTTATACACTGATACACCATCGATGGTGTTTGGTATATATGGTGTGCGGCTTTTTAATAACCCTTGTTTAGCTCGAATTCCTTAACTAAATAAATATATAGTTATTTAGTTGGGAATAAAAAAAAATCCCAAAAAAACTTAGCCCAGAAATGAAATAAATTAAGGGCTCTAAATTATTTTAAAAGATTATTGAGGGGGATTTGGAATTTTTATTGTAAATAAGGGAAGATTTAATAAAATCTTTACCTTATTAAGGGGATATGGGAGATATTTTTGCAACCTTATGGTTATTACCCAAATCGGGTAATTTTCTTGTATAAAAGAGAGGGCTATGAGAGCTTTCTCATCATCATCTCATTATTTCTCTCTTCCTCCTTGCTTGTAAGCATTTCTGTGGGAGAATTTTGAGAGTTGAATTGGAGAGGAATATTGTTCTGAGTCTGTAGTAGGTCCTTTCAGGGCAAAGTCAGTGTTTTCACTCTTGGTAAATCGTCCTTAGCTTTGAGAGATTTTGTGAGGTGATTTGAGTGAGATATTTCTTTAGGAATTTGTGGATAGGCTACAGTTCTTTGTAAAGCAGTGTTGCAAGAGGCTCCTTTGGAGATTGTACTACTAATTCAAAGCAATTCTAATAGATTGGCCACTTAGTTGAGTAAGACTCAGAGACGTAGTCCACTCAATCAAACTTTGTAATCAATTTTGTGTCTTCTTCTCTCTCTTTGTTGGGTGTTATCATTCTCTCTAGATATTGTTCCTGTTACTCCATTGGTTAATGTGTTTTCACCTTTGTGCATAATCACTTAGCAACATTTTTCATAGATCCCTTCTATATCAGATCAAGTGGTATCATAGCCCAGTTTGGCTAGTTTTGTAGAAGTGATTGTTAGTCAGCTTGCTAGTTTAATCAGTTTCTCGAATTGATAGTTTGTTGGTTTTGGGTGTCAGTGTGCAAGTTGACAGGTGGACATTTGGAGCTTGGAGCAAAGATGGCATTAGAGAAGGGTGAATCTTTAGGGCTGACATTGACCACATCCATGGTGGATGATTTCATGTCAATGAAAAGCATGGTTGAAGTACTCTATTGAGACCATCGAGAGAGGACTGGTAGGATGCAAGAGTTGGAGGAAGCTAATTGATGCCCGCAAATAGAGAATATAGAACTTAAGTGGTTGTTTGAAGAATCCAACATAGAGAAGGAAAGACTGCAAGTATTGTTGCAGGAGTTCTTGGAGGAGCAGAATAGGAGAAGTCCTCTTGTATCAGGGAGTGCACACATATGTGTCTTTTGTCTACATTCTGAGGATACTTCTTCTTCATACTCCCCACTTACCCTACCTAATAGTCTAGAAGCAACTTCAACAGTGAAGTCTGTTGTATAAATTCCTAAGTTGAAATTGGCTTGCAGACATGACTGGGCTAATCCACCTAGTGCAATAGAATGTGCTTACTATCAACATATGGAGTATCTAAATACCCTCAACATGCCTGATAGCGATAGTAGATATTAGGTGGCATCTTCTCTATCAGACCAGAAGAAGCAAATGGAGGATGAGTTGAACTCTTTTGAACACTTCAAGAAGCACACCAAAGGCATTGGAAAGAAGCTGCTTTCCAAAATGGGCTATGGCAGAAAAGGCTTGGGCACCTCTACTTAGGGCATTGTAAATCCTATTGAGGCCAAGAAAAGACCTAAATATCAAGGTTTGGGCTTCGAAGAAACTAGAGAATCATCTAGAACTCGTAACTACCACACCCACTACAAAATCAGTGGGTATTGGGATGAGAAATGTTGGAAACTACATCTAGAACTTCATCGGAGACCGGTGGTTGTGGAGCTCAACCAACAGGAAGTTGTCAAGACAAAGGTGGAGCTAGTGATTGCTACAATCCCTGAGGCAGTCCAAGAGGAAACTCAACAAAAGGCTGAGTAGCCAGAGAAAGAAAGTTCCTTCGAACAAATCCATAAGAGTCGGTAACGCTTTGCCTCTAACTAGTTATGTCAACTTTGTATATGTTACCTTTTTTTATAGTGTGGTAATATGTATGTTGATACTAGACTAGTGTGGTTTGGAGTATGAAACTCTGAAGAAAATTGTTTGTAACAGTTTTTTTATGAAGTTGTATTTCTCTAGAGGTTGAGATTTTGTAAGGCTCTTGAAGCCACATCTCTTGTAATTGAAAAGGAGAATACTTTATAACTTATTATTACAGGTTTGTTTTTAAAGGAATTGTACCTACAGATTTCAAGTGTGAAGCTTCTGTTGAAGAGAACTTTTAGACAAAGAGTTGCTAAGAATGGTCAATAGTGACCTTGCATGTTCTTAGCTTCAAGACTTAGTCGAAGTCATTTTGAGGATAAGTCTGAACTCAGTTGGAGTTCTTGAAGGATTTTATCGATGACCTTGTTGCTTCAGATGAATGGGACCTAAGCTATATGGTGGAGCCTTGAATCAACTATTCTAAATTACAAAGGTGAAGGAATATTTCAGGCTGAGGCATAGATACCATGCTCAACCAGTTGGAGGAGTAACAGAAGTGTGCCAGAAAAGAAGGCGAGAGATGCAGAATGTGAACTACCCCATGAGAAGCACTGAGAGACAGGTTTACCATACTTAGTTTTCTTCTTGCTTTGGGTATGCTAAGTTCCATTTTGAACTACATCGTGATGAGTTGTGAAGTCCTGCATTGCCAAAATGTAAGACCCCTATAGAGGGTAGATGTGGCGATAGGGAAGCTCTTGCTAACAATACATTGCTGAAGTGTAAGACCTCAGTAGGTAGATGTGGTAGTATGTATGTCCTGCTGTTGAGACTATGGCGAGTGGAAAGATGTAGAATAGGAGATGATTTGAAGGAACTGTAAACTTTTGGGGACCAAAAGTTCTTCAGTGGGGAGGTTTGATCTAGGTGGATCTCAAAGACCTGAAAATTGAAGTGTTCCAATTTCTCTCGGAAGTGATTCCATGATGGAGAGCTCAAAGAACTGAATCCAGCGCACCTTGAACGAGTATAAAAGGAGTCCATTTTCTTAGGTTACACACAATCAAAGATTTGGTCAAACTTGGACTAGGAGGCCATTAGAAAAGGTGAAAAAATTGTTCATCTCAAAGTTGATCGGAATCGATGTCAAATTGAAGGGCTTGATGAAACGAACCCAATGATGTTTATTTCGTTGAAATTTGAGCCCATACGTGTGAGATATCGCCAATCAAAGGTCAGTCAAATGTTGGTAAACTTAGGTACCAGGGACGAGAAAAATGGTGGAAAATTCATCATCACCAAATTGATCAAAGTCAGCATCATCGTGAAAATCTCATCTAGAGATTTCCGACGGCATTTGTTTCATCAAAAACGGAGCTCGGATGGTGAAGATATGGCCAGTCAAACTTTAGGGTTGACTTTTGTGCCTAGAGGGTATAGTGACGACGTTAGCATGCTGACATGGTAGGGACCATACTGTATGGAGCTGAGGTGGGCCAATTGGTGGAAAACACATGGCATAACCGTACGATGACATCATCTGTCCTATTGACATGGTATGGTGACTGGACTCTAACATGGTGAGTGATGTGGTAAGTGACTAGGCAATGGCATGTCAGGTGATGTGGACTCTTTGGTGAATGAAATGATGCCACATGGCCCCTTGTCAGAGTGCCACATGGCACACCATTGGCGACCTCCATCTCCCTCATCTGGTGGTTGAAATTGTTGACCATTGCAAAAGGTTTGTTGGTGTTCAAAACGCCCACCTCCTTCATGCTAAACATAGACTCCATTGTTGGGGCACAAACTTCATGCTTAACCAATAGATATGCCTATTTTGTTTTGTTGTATTACCACTGGAAATTGGTGGATAAAAATAGGCTGACGAGAGTTGAACCCCACACTAGTCGGGAGATAAAATATTTATACACTGATATGCCATCGATGGTGTTTTGTATATATGGTGTGCGGGTTTTTAATAATCCTTGTTTAGCCTGAATTCCTTAACTAAATAACTATATATTTATTTGGTTGGGAATAAAAAAAATCCCAAACAAACTTAGCCCAGAAATGAAATAAATTAAGGGCTCTAAATTATTTTAAAAGATTATTGAGGGGGATTTGGAATTTTTATTGTAAATGAGGGAATATTTAATAAAATCTTTACCTTATTAAGGGGATATGGGAGATATTTTTACAACCTTATGGTTATTACCCAAATTGGGCAATTTTCTTGTATAAAAGAGAGGGCTATGAGAGCTTTCTCATCATCATCTCATTCTTTCTCTCTTCCTCCTTGCTTGAAAGCATTTCTGTGGGAGAATTTTGAGAGTTGAATTTGAGAGAAATATTGTTCAGAGTTTGTAGTAGGTCCTTTCAGGGCAGAGTCAGTGTTTTCACTCTTGGTAAATCGTCCTTAGCTTTGAGAGCTTTTGTGAGGTGATTTGAGTGGGATATTTTTTTAGGACTTTGTGGATAGGCTACAGTTCTTTGTAAAGCAGTGTTGCAAGAGGCTCCTTTGGAGATTATACTGCTAATTTAGAGCAATACTAATAGATTGGTCACTCAGTTGAGCAAGACCCAGAGACGTAATCCACTTAGATGAACTCCGTAATCAAATTTGTGTCTTCTTCTCTCTCTTTGCTTAGTGCTATCATTCTCTCTATCTATTGTTCCTGTTACTCCTACTCCATTACTTAATGTCTTTTCACCCTTTTGCATAATCACTTAGCAATGCTTTTTATAGATCTCTTCCGCATCAGATCATTAGGGAATTTGCTGAGATGTTTGGTTGGAGAGAAGATTGGAAGTTGGGATTTAGTCCTTGCACAAGCAGATTTTTCTTACAATAATTTAGTGAACAAGAGTACAGGAAAGACACCTTTTGAGATTGTTACTAGAATTCATCCTAGAGGTATATCAGAGTTGAGAGACATTAGTATGGAAGATAAGAAGAGTACAAAAGTAGAAGAATTTGTAGAATACATGAATAAAGTGCATACTCATGTGAAACAACAATTGGACGACATGAACTGAAAGTATAAGGAGAAAGCAAATGAAAAGATGAGACATAAGGAATTCAAAGTTGGAGATGAAGTGATGGTATATTTGAGGAAGGATAGATTTCCAGTTGGAACATATAGTAAGCTGAAGATGAGGAAGCTTAGACCCTGTAGGATTTTGAGGAAATTTGATTTAGGAAATGCATATGAGGTATAGTTACCAGATGGCATGGGTATATCGCCTATATTCAACATTGCAGACCTACACCAGTACCATGAAGCAGAATTCAGAGAAGACAATGAAGTAAGATTGGAAAACTAGTTTCCTAAGTAGTAGTCAGATGAGATTGAATATATTTTAGATGTCAGAGATGGGAGGAAGACTCGTGGAAGACAATATGTAAAGAATATCTTGTGAGATGGAAAGATAGACTAGTTGAAGATTCTTCTTGGATTTCTTAGGCTAAGGTAGACCGTCTTGGTTTTCCTTTAGCCCAAAAAAAGTGATGGACTCACTTTTCATTAACCCCAGATGTCTGATGCAGGAGTATCCTTGGTTCTTGGCAATCTTGCATCAACAAAAAAAAAATCTTTTAGTTTTGTTCTTGTTTTGTTCTTGCTCTGTTCATGTTGGTGGATTCGTCATTTTTTCTCTCTACACCCTATGGATCTTTGTGTACATCGTGGACATTTTCATTTTCCTTATTCTGAGATTTGGGCATGATTGGATCTTTTTTTCGGCAAGTTATCGCTTCTAGAATTTCATGGCAGTTTCTTGAACCGGCACCGGAATAGTTTTCAAGCCTATCGGTTAATTTGATTGTTCATGGATCATCCCCGTGACTTGTGAATCTCGACGGTGTGATTCTAAGTGTTTCTTGGAGTGTCCCTGACCTTCCTTATAGGTCCACACTTCATTCTATGCACTTGTTGATAGAGTAATTAAAATTTGAGGCCGACCTATTCATGCATATGTTACATTTTCTTTCCTTGGATAATGTGATGATCTTTGGCCGATGCAGATGTTTCCAAAATCATGGATATAGTATAAAGCTTGTAATCAATCATTAGAATAAGGAAGTTGAGTTAGTAGTTGATTGAGTAGATTAAGATTGATCTGAATTGTAAGAGTTTAGCTCACATATGGGAGCATATTGGAATGTTGTAATATTGAACATGTTATATCAGGCTTGTGAGTTGAATCTATAAACCCCGATGTTGCTGACTGAATGTAACTGAGTTTTCTATTAATGAACATATTTGCATCTGCATTTTCCTCCATATTCTATGTTGCTTTCATTATGTTACTCTTGCTGCACGGTCCAGATAGTTCTCCTTGAGGACCCTCCTACCATGGCTATGCCATATAACTTTGATATGGTTGAGTGGGAAGCCCATTCTAAGGCATGACTTTCCCCATAGCCACCTTTTAGGATTTTTCACCACACGGATGTAACTAGAAATTCTATGGCCCCAGAGTGAGTATGTTTGGGATTTCTCACCCTACGGAAAACCATAAATTCCATGGCCCCATAGTAAGTATACTTGGGCCTTCTCACTTGGCAGAAAACCATGAGTTTTGTTTCCCTAGAGTGAGTACACATTTCTTGTTTCAAACAAATAGCCTAGATCTGATCCACAACATGCTAGAAAAATGATCGAAGCTTTATTTCATCCTTTGTGACTATGTTTGGTTTGCCATGAGATCTTGATCATGGGGGCTTGATCATCACTCTTGATTATTATTGTTTCATCTTACTAGTATGAGTGCATTTGGATCCCTCTCTATGTGCATGTTGGTCTACTTTAGTGAGATTTTGAAGCAAGTTCATCCTCTCACTAAAGTGGGGGCTTAATATGTCACCAAAAAATGTATAGTTGACATTTTTGTTCTCACTTGAGTCTCTCTTTTGGACTTTGGCTTGATTTTTACTAGATTTAATGTTGTAATGTGGTCAACATGTTCACATTAGGTCTTGGACCTTTGTGAATCATTAAGACTTCTAAGATGTATTGTAAAGGTGTTGTGAAGTGTTGTAACCCACTTTCACACTTTTCTAGGACCCTTTCATTGTAATTCACTTAAATAACCCCTTTTAATCACTTACCAAGTCTTATTTCAAAGTGTTGTAAAGATTTGTAGCAAACTCTCACACTTTTCTAGACTTGTCATCACTAATTCAACCCTTTCTCATGTTTAAATGTCCCCTTAATGCATTTTCCGACCATTCTTAAGTGTGTTTTTGAGGATATTCCCATTAGACAACATTTAATTCCCTTTAATTCCCAACACCCACTTAAATTTCTTAAGTGGGACTAATTCACCAATAGGGGTGACTTAGTCCTATTTGGCACAAAAATAAAAATTATTCAATTTTCTGGCAAGATTTTGTTCTCTAACACTTGAGGTCATCCTGTGATGTGTTATTTTAAATAAATTTAGGAAAATAAAGTATAAATAAGGGTCTTTCTCCTCATTTTTCATCTCCTAATCTCTTGCAATCTCATAACTCATTAAGCATTCAAACACTCTAAGCATAATCAAGTCATCCGTTGGAGCAGTTCATTGCATATCTTTATATTTCTACATCAATGGTAAGTTCATGACATTGCTTGTTATCTATTTATCATTCTATTTCTCTTTCATTTCATTTCATAGGGTTTGATTACCAAAGTGGGGTTTGACCAAGGAAAACCCCTATACTCTAACCCTTAACCCTTTCCCCCTTCTTTACATGTGTGTTTGCAAACTTTGCATGCAGATTTATCAAAGCGTTTGGTGTCAAAAAGTGGTGAACATTCCATCAAAGTCAATATAACCCTAGTTGAAGCTTGGAGACTATTTTTATCCCGTTTTCTATAGAATCAAGATGGGACACCTATCAGAAAAGCAAGTGCAAACCATAATCTACAGGATCCTGTCCTGAATTTCCAAAAAATTGTAGGTGGAATAAGTCACCATCTATGGTGAATTAGTCCCACTGCCAGGCCTGAAAAGTGGTTTCTACATTTTTGGATACCCATTTGGTAGATTCTTGTTTCGTAAAATTTTCCTCGAAACTGGACTAAGTCACCTAGCTTGGCGTAAGTGTCCCAGTCAACATTTCTAGTCAACTCTATAGGATTCCAAAACCTCTCCACATTATATTTCATATTCCAGGTGCACCTCTCTAGTTCTGTTTAGTTATTTCATCATTTACTTGTATTTTTAGGTGTTTTTGCATATCACAGTGTGTGTTCTAGCAATTTGCATTTCTTAGTTTTATCATCATTAAATCATTTATTTTTTTCAAATTATTGCATTAGTACATCACAATTATATACATTACATCCCATTTACAGTAATCTTGAATATAGACATTTGTATTTTGGACCTAATTCCTCTCCTTTTAGGTGAAAAACCTAGAAGAGTTAGACACAACCTTGGGCAATCCAAAATAATTGTCCACAAGAGCTAATAATTGTGATATAGGATTTGTGTTTCAAGTAAGCATTACATCAACATCAAGCTATATTTCAAGTCTACATCCATTGGAGCCATCAATTACATGTTTTTAGCATTCTATCACAATGGTTTCGTGAGTTGCAACATCATTATTTGTTCATTGATCATTCTCTTCTCTATTTCATTTCATTTCAAGGGTTTAATTACCAACAAGGGGTTTGACCAAGGAAAACCCATATTCATTAACCTCCACAACATTTTCCCCTCTCTTTGCATGTGATTTGTAGGTCTAGGGTGAAGATTTGTCAAAGAGAAAGATTGGAAAAAATTTCATCAAGTTTTCAAAGTTGTCATCAACCCTTGGAGAAGCTTGGAGAAGGTCTATAGGTTGAATTTTTGCAATTTCAGATTCAAAAACTAGTCGAGAAGAGAAAAGTAGACCGAGAGCCACAAAATCTAGTTTTGAATTTCCAAAAATCCAAAAGTGGACTGATTCGCCACTATTGGTGAATGAGTCCCACTGTACAAGCCTAAACAAGATTTTTTCATATTCAAGTACCCTTTTGGCTGAAACCTGCTCCTACACATTTTCCAAAAAATTGGACTAATTCGCCCATCTTGGCATATGAGTCACAGTCAACTTCAACATCAAATTTTTTAGTGATCTAGAGCTCCATTCCATCTCCAACTAGTTTCCAGGTGCACACTTCTAGTTTCACAATTTTCTATTATATTTTACTTCCATTCTTAGGTCATTTAGCATTAGTTTGCATATCACATTGTGTTTTCAAAAAAATTACATTTTCCAAGTTTACACTTGGTGGTGAACCCTTATTTGTTGTTATCTTTTCCCTAGAACCCTTGCTTTGTCAGATTTCAATCTCCTTTGCATTGAAATATCAAGGGTTTGTTCTTGAGTGAATAGTGGATTTTTGTCCCCTTTCCTCTTAGGTTTCAAAACCCTAGAAGCGAAAGTGAGAGCACACAATTTTCTTATTCAGTCATAGAGCATGAAACTATCATCATTCCCAAAATAATCATATAACTAGAAGAATGACACAAAGAGAGTGAGAACAAAGAAAAAGCCTTTTGCATCAACATGGAAGAGACCTAAATTTCTTGATGCCTCACGTCATCCCAAAAAAGGAAAACAAAAGACAAATGAAAAAGATAAAAGAAAAGATTTTGGGTCAACATGAAAGAGAGCTAAATGTCTCAATGCCTTGTATCATCCTCAAAAAGAAAACAAAAGACAAATGAAATGATCACAACATATGGAAGAATGAAAGGTACATATAGAGGAATGCACAAAAAGAGAGAGGTACATCAAATGAAACAACATGAGGGATCAAATTACGCACATGGAATGACATAAAGAAAACATGAAAAAGTAAAAGACTAGTAAGGCACACATGAGTCAACCTAAAGCAAGTTGTCTACATCCCAATCTTGGTTGGTATAAAAAAAAGGTGGACAACTAGCCAAATGGACAAGAGCAAGTTCCAAACTAGGGGAAAGGCTATCGAATTTTTACCCCCACTTAGTGCGAGGCAAGAATGAGCCAAGGTAGGTGATGAGAATGAGCTCCTTGCATCAAAGAAAGTGATTTACAATAAATGTATAAAATTTAATAGTAAGAATGTTATGATTCTACAACGATTACATGGAAAGGAGTGGAAGGGCATGCTATGCAATCACTTGATAGCAATTATTTCCATCAAAGTAAAAATTGCTTAGGATTAATTTTAATGCATGACACTCATCAATACTATGTCCAAGAGTTTTTTTGGTATTGATAATGTTGAACATTTGCACCTTTAGGATATAGTATTATCTTTTCTTTCATGGATGCTAATGTTATGAGTTCTTGGTTTAGAATTATTTGTAAAAATTTTCTTTTAGTTTCAGGTTGTGAACAGGGGAATTTTAGTTTCTTTAACTTGTAAGGCCTTTTTCCCTTACTATATTCACCAATTTCCCTCAGTGGATATAGGGCTAGAGGACCTGAGATGACCTTTTCCTCTTTATCATTGTCAATTGGAGGCATTGGTTTCTCTTTAGGAAGGAGGATATGTATGTCCAGAGGGGGATCTAAGAAAATCCTTCCATCGTTACGAGGAATTGGTGTTTCTTTAGGAAGAAGATTACTTATGTTGAGGGGAGGGCCCTAATATCCTAACCCTTTAGTATCTTCGGTTGGTATTTTCTCTAGGAGTTGATGAATTTTATGTTCATTTTTTTGTATCACATCCTTGTTTTCTTAAGATCGTGAATCCTTTTCCATATGTCTCCTCAAGGTTAATTGATGTGGTAGTTACTTTGTTAACATAGGATGGTTGAAAGTTTGCTTGTCTAGAGGAGCTAGGTTCACCTATGGTAGGGAACTTAGGCTTGACTTGTGACTCAATTTTAGGATGTAAAAGACCAAACATCTCAAGTTGTGTTGGTTTTTTCATGGATGGGTAAAAGGATGCATTATTATCAAGGTTGTTAAGGTAATCATTTATGAAGTTATTCATGTTGTCATCATCTTCTCCAATGATTTCAACATCACAAGGAGGAAATGAATTAGGAGTTGTGTGAGCATGAGTGAGTTAAATTTTCTTAGGGTCATTGCCAAAAGCACAACTTGAAACATCAACTAAAGAGAACAAGGACTTCACACATTGCTTAAACAATTTTCCATTTTTAGAATTTTAGATCTAAACATGGTAATTTCTTGATTACACAATGCAATAAGCTAAAAATGAAATGTTTGAATGCAATTTTGGATTTTAACAATGTACTAAAATGAAGCAATTTAAGCTAAATACAATGAATTTGATGAAACAAAAATCATGAAACTGAAACAGGAAAGTAATAGTAGCTAATAGAAGCTTAAAACTGAGATTTTAATTTCTAGGAAATGTAGATTAGTAGCTAGCAAGGACTCATTTGCTAGTAAGGGTGAATGGGTCCTGGTTAGGTTTTTCGAAGATGTTTCTATGGAATTCAAGATGATTTTTAGTGCTTTTTCAGATGCAAGAAGATGCAGGTTTGACCCAATCAGGGACTCATTCACTAGTAAGGGAAAATGGATCCTAGTTAGGTATTTTTAAACTATTTTTTAATGATTTGCAAGCTTTCAGTAATGTCTTTCAGTTCCAAGTTTGAGGAAACAAGTTTCAGTTTTAGATTTTCCAAAAATGCAATATGAAAATGCAATGAAAAGATGAATGTAAGGACCTATGTTGAAATGAAATTTTATTTTAATTTTCAAATGTAAATAAATGAGATCTAAATGATATGCACAATGACCAATTTTCTTTTGTATTTTTCAGATTTAGAGAGATGCAAAACAATGCAAATTTAAACCCTAAATGAGATGAAATTGTGAATGCAATGCAAGAAACCCTAAATGAGATCTTAATTCAATGCAAATGAGATGTAAATGAATGAAAGGTCTAATCTAAGATGAAAATACTTCAAAAATTAGAAAATTGTAATGTTCAATATGTCGGGTTCACCATTAATCATGAGGTGTAAAATTAGGGCTTATCAAGATGAAATGAATCAAGATGATAAACCACTAGAAATTTTCACACTAAATCACTACAATTCATGCAACTATGAGGGCAAAAAGATATAAATAACAATCATCAGTAATTGACCCTAACTTTTATAGCAACTATGAGGGGAGATTTTAGAGCTCAAAGAGGTGTGTACCTTGCTACAAGAAGCCTATTTTTAGTGCACAAAGGACTCATTTTCCTTTAGTGGTGAATGCGTCCCTATTAGGGTTTCTGAAAGTGAGATCTGGGTTATTTTCCTTGATGTATGCATTCTCAGATTCCTAGTTGTCAGCTCCCAAAAACCTGTACTTAATTTTGTAGCCTGAATTCTTTGTTCTCTCACTTTGAAGGCCAACTTTGCGAATTGACAACTTTTGTAAATTTTCTCTAAACTTCTTCTCCACTTGATCTTCAACATATAAATATGCAAACACACATTCAAGGAGAGAAAAAATTGTTGATTGTTAGTGAATAGGGGTTTTCCTAAGTCAAACCCTTTGTAGGTAATTAAACCAAATATTGTAATAATGTAATTGAAGCATGAACATGAAATGATGCAATGTTGATACCTTGGAAGATGTCTTGGAAGATAAATATGCAAACTAACATGTAGTGGCCATGAAGAATGCATATCTTGATCTTGAATAGATATGAACAATGCTTGCAAGTAGATCCTCAATACTACATCAACTTTCTTACCTTAACAACATGCATGAATCCACTAAACCCTTGACATGATGAAATGATCTTGAATTTTTACAATAAAACCTTGATAATATTCCTTGAAATGCCTTTGAAATTTTTTTGTAAACTCTATAATGCTCTTTTGAATGTACTCTTGAGCACTCATAAAAATCTAGGATGAAACTATGTGAATTAACCCCTTATTTATACTAAATTAAGAAATTAACTCTGAAATTGAAACAATTCAAGCCGACACTAGCTCTAGAGATAAACACTATTAAATTATCACCATAATGAAATTAAAAAAGGGGGTCCTCTTTAAGGGAGGACCCATTCGCCACCTAGGGCGAATGGGTCCTGACATTGTTTTCCAGGACCTTTCCTTCGGGGAATGAAAGATCACTAAAAACCCATGTGAAATATGTTGATAATGGGGGGTCCTATAGAGGGAGGACCCATTCACCACCTAGGGTGAGTGGTTCATAGAACCAATTTCTAGGACCTTTATTTTTCCCAATTAAATTTTATGTAATTTGAATTATGGGTGTTAGGATAGATCTTCGGGAGGTGTCACAAATAAGGCTTAAATTTGAATCAAAGGGGCTAATTAACTCCAATTAACCACAGTTAATTAAGGAGACCCTAGATAAATGTGAAAGTGTGTTAGAACACTTTACAACACTTAAATAAAGTACAAATTAAGTACATTTTATTAAAAGGGGTCCCAAGATCAATGTGAATGTATTACAACACATTACAACATTAAACCTAGGAAAAATTAGGTTAATTTAATGATAATTATTCCCAAATCAAGGAAAAATGATACTTTTTCCATTAATATAGGATCCAACCATAGGCATGACTTTCCCATAACCACTTGCTTTTCTATGTGTGAGCACATACTAGCTGCATGCGTATGTGTCTCTGAGGTCTCACCTAGTGGATATCGGATTCCACTAGCCCTTGCGATCATGCATTTTTTTTGCATAGTGGACATCATGCTCTACATCGTGTTGGACAAACAATTGAGGCTTGATCCACCCCCTCTTATTCCTTTTCTTCTTTTTGTCTTTGATAGTGTATGCTTGTACCTTATTGTTGCTTCATACATCATTCACATGTGTTCTTTTGTGCCTATGTTGGTTTTCCATAAGATCTTCATCTTGGGGGCTTGATCATCCCTCTTGATCATTGCCATCCTTCTCACTAGCATTGGTACACTTGGACCCCTCTTGATGCGAATTTTTCTACTTTAGCATGAGTTTTATGCAAGGTCATCCTCTCACTAAAGTGGGGGCTAAATGTAGTGTAGAAAAATGTATCCCTATACATTTTCACACTTTTTTGGGCCCTCCTTGTTAAAATTAGCTTTATTTATGCCTTAATTGGTCCTATTTTGCATCCACAAGCCTAATTAAATGCATTTTTCTGAAGATAATCCTAACTTTTAACAAATGAAAAATCATAATCTATTATTTTTGGCTATGCATTCTATATCTAGGGATATAGGACTCATACGCCCCTTTGGGCATATGGGTCCCACCTAGGTCTTGGAGCTTGGGTTTAAATGTTACATTGAACAAGACACTTCTTGAAATCCGTGTCCCAAGTTTAAGCCACTGGGACTCATACAACCAACCTGGTGTATGAGTCTTGATTTAACTTGGAACTATTTTGAATCAAATTCTTTGGGGGAGTTTTATTATCCTAGATTTGATGTCATCTTGTACTCTTGTAATTTTGAGAAATTTGGCATAAACAAGTATAAATACAAGGTTATTTCACATAATTTCCCCTAGAAATTTTGAGTCAATGATGCAATGCAGGATCTCAACCAACTACAACAAACTCATTCTACTCATAATAAGTCAAAATAAGTCTACTCACCAAGATTTATTCCTTTCCACCAGTTAGATTTGAAGAAACTCAATTTTCTATGTTCATTGCTTACCCTAACCAAGGTCTTACCCACCAGAAGAAAATCTTCAATAACTTTCTCATATCAAGATGGATTCGAATGAAATCAATTGCATTTTAAACTAGATTCATAGAGATATAACTTAAAATGGAGGAGAAGAGGTTATATGCTCAAAATGTAGCCGTACAATGGCCTGAAATAATAAAAATGCAGAAAAATAACAAAATAACAGTGTTTTTCATTGAAATACTTCTTCTTACAACAACTCCTAACCTTCCTCAAGGTTTTTGAAGGCTCAAAATGATTTTATAAACCTCAAAAAATTCCTAAAACTAACTCTACAACTACACGACCCTTGGCATTCCATGATTTTACATTTTTTGCATTTTTACAAAATTGTCTTGACAACATTTGGTCAAATTTTGCAACTTTAACATTTATGCCCAAAATGAACCCAAATTACAATCTAAGACCAAATACAAGCTAAATGTGGCCATTTAGGCCTTATTTCAACATGAAATCAACTAGACTAATTCAGAAAGCTAAAATTACCTCATGGAGGCATGATATTGCAAGGGTGCACCTACACCATTCTCCCCAGCCAAAAAGAATTCCAAGTCCTATTGGATTGATTGTAACAAGCTTTCATCATTAATGCTCCTCCATGTAGTCTTCCATGCCCTACTTCTTTCATCTTTACCTTTGGTTTGAGTTGTTCAATGCCAAAATTCTTCCATCTTGTCCTATCTCTATGAATCTACTCATTCATGCCTTGAAATGTTCCAGTCTTCTTGTGTCCTTCAAAATAATGCATCTTGATATGAAAATAGTTCCATATCCAAAGAATTAGCACAATAAAGAAATGATATATTAGTTCTATCACAATACCTCCATCCTTCTTCAACTCTACAAATCTCCAAAAGCAATTCATCCTTGATCATTTCTTCATCTAATCTTGAAACCAACTCAATAACTCCTTCCTCTGAAATCGGGTTCTTTATCTATGCTTCACCTTCATTTTCATGCTTGGGAATGGCTGCAATACATTTGTTTTCATCTTTGAATTCTTCTTCATCATCCTCAAATTCCTATTCTTCCTCTTTCATATTCATTCTCCTTCTTTTTGCTATCTTTTGAATGGGACATACCACTTTCCTTTTCACTATCAAATGCCAACTGAATACTTTTTTATACAATTGCTCCATATCTTTTTTGAATGCCAACTCTACTCTGTCTATTTCTTGCTTCAATTCAAAAAAATCTTTCTCGAATTTCCTTATCTCCTTTCTCTTCCTCTCTTTTTCTCATTTCTTTTGTAACTCTGCTACCTGCAAATTCCTCTCCAACAAATCCATCTTCACAAGCAAGTATCTCCTTGCTTTCACTTTCTCTCAACTTCCTCTACCTTCTCTTGGAAGCAACTAGGTTCTTCTTAACCTACACAAACCACAACACACAAAAAAACACCAAATCTCTTTTCCCAAATCCTTCTAGCTCTGATACCAAATTGATGCAATGTAGGAGCTCAACCAACTACAACAAACTCAACTGTAACTCAAATTGGAAAGAACACAACTAATTTATTGTTGTCCTTACAATTAGGACTCCCTTTTCCTTACAAAATATTTTATTTCAAGCATCCAAACAAAGATTAAGGCATATAAATTTTAGTATATTCCTTAAGTCACTTAAAAAACTTCAAATTGACTAACCCAAATCCTTTCAACAACTCATACTTCTCAAACATAAGAACTTTTTCAAGTAGACTATCCAAAAGTAACAATTAGGCCTATTTACAACACATAATAAAAAAAACCACACATTTCTAGGCCCATATCTCTTTGTAGATACCTCAAACATGTTCAAATTTATCTTCCTAAACCAATAGAACCATCTTCCACCCTTTACACTTGAATTTTCAACAAACACCCAGCCTAAACTTTCATTTTTGATCCCCAAAATGGGACTACCATAGTCTATCATGCATGATCATAATACATATGAACATAAAACCATTTTGATCCACCCAAACCTACTTAGTGAGGGATTAAAATACACTAATAAAGTCTTTTGAATCCCTGTCACCCAAATAGGACACTTCTTACTTCAACAAAACACAAAATAATCATTGGTTTTTGTCAAGCTAGGAATGTCATTACAAGACAGTAACAAATATAGATTTAATCCCTTACAAACTCATCAAATCACATCTAAAATAGATTCACCATACATATAACAATATTTTTCAATCACCCCTACCCAAAGGAATACCTTTTTATGTCAACAAGACTCAAATTCTTCACTGTACATAGTCAATTTCCAAATTTTTATACAAAATCGACCTAGGGAATCTTCTCTTCAATTTCTATCCTCTATCTTTCATTCTAATTCATTGGAATATGAAATAAAAATACAAAATAAGTCTACTCACCAAGATTTATTCCTTTCCACTGGTTAGATTTGAAGAAACTCAATTTTCTATGTTCACTGCTTACCCTAACCAGGGTTTTACCCACCAGAAGAAAAACTTCAATAACTTTCTCATATCAAGATGGATTCGAATAAAATCAATTGTATTTTAAATTATATTCATAGGGCTATAAATTAAAATTGAGGAGGAGAGGTTATATGCTCATAATGTGGTCGTATAATGGCTTGAAACAATAAAAATGCAGAAAAAATAACAAAATAATAGTGTTTTTCATTGAAATACTTCTTCTTACAACAACTCCCAACCTTCCTCGAGGTTTTTGAAGGTTCAAAATGATTTTATAAACCTAAAAAAAATCCTTAAACAACTCTACAACTATGTGGCCCTTGGCATTCCATGATTTTACATTTTTTACATTTTTACAAAATCGTCTTGACAACATTTTGTTAAATTTTGCAACTTTAACATTTATGCCCAAAATGACCCTAAATTACAATCTAAGACCCAATATAAGCTTAATGTGTCCATTTAGGCCTTATTTCAACATGAAATCAACTATACTAAATCAAAAATCAAAAATTACCTCATGGAGGCATGATATTGCAAGGGTGTGACTACACCAGTCAAGCATCCTAAGATTTCACAAGAGCATTATAAATTACTCAAGAGAATTCAAAAAGGAATTCAAGGGAATATTTGTATAAGATTAATGCAGAAATCAAGATCCATTTCATTATGTCAAAGATATAGTGCATCATGCATATTGTTGAGCTAATGTGTTGATGTAGCATTCAAGATCTAATCACGTGTTCAAGCCATTATCCTATTCAAGTTTCATGATCAAGATCTACACTCATTGAGACCACTTCATGCTAGTTCTCATATTTGTAATCCAAGGTTTCAACAAGGTTTGGTGAGTTGTTACATGCATTTTTTCATTCATCATTCCTTCATGCTTTTCTATTTCATTTCAATGTTTAATTATCAAAATGGGGTTTGACCAAGGCAAACCCCTATTCCCTAAAAAAACCATATTTTCCCTCTTGATGTGTGTTTGTAGATCTAGGTGAATTGGAGCTTGAAGATCCTTTAAAGTAAAAGGTCAAAAAGTTTTCAAAGTTGTCAAGAAGTTATCATCTTCATGAAAACTCACCTACAAGCTAGAATTAGACTTTTAGACTTGAAGAATTTGATAAGATGTAAGAGATACAAATGATCACTAGAGACTACAAAAATATTAGTCAAACCCTAGTAATGGGATTAAATTATCCATCTAGGCATATGAGTCTTAGTACAACCTTTTTTGCCAGTTTTATGTAGATCCTGAATAGTCACCAGAAGATTCCAGATTCTACCTATATTCCTATAGAAGGACTAAATCGCCCAACTTGGCATATTAGTCCCATTGCACCTTAAAACAATAATTTCCAAGGTTTTCAGACCTTGTTTTGACCTCTCCATTATTCTAGGTACTTTTCTATCTCATGCTATTTTTTAATCTAATTTAATGCTTTCAATTTTCTATGGTTTTTTGCATAAGAGTTTGCATTTCTCCTTTCAAGCATCATTTAATGGTGAACCAATGTTTAATCACAAAAGGAGATCCCTATTCCATCCCTTAATCAAGTCACTTGTTTGAGGGATCTTGGTTTCCTAATGAACTAAAGTGCAAAATAGGTCCCAAGTTCCATCTCCCAAAAGGTGGAAAGCTATTTCCCTTGTGTTTAGGTGTAAGCAAGGAAAAATTTAGTGGTGAATCTTTGCCAATTGGTGAATTTTAGATATTGGCCAAGTCAAAATTGGTGAATTAATTGCACCCAATAGGGTGGCCTAAATTTCATAAATTATTGGTCCAATGCATGTCCATTCACCATCAATTTTTTATGAGGAATATTTAAGTAATAAATTTGCCATAAAAATTATGTGTTTCAAATGTACTGATTCATATTTTCACCTGGAATCCTAGAAGCATGTAATAAAACACCTACATCTTCGCCAATACTATTAAAACAACATTGTGTATCATGACCCAATTCACCAATTAAAATTTACAAATAGTTGCTTGTGAGGATGCATTTTGTCAATTAAAATTTACAAATAGTTGCTTATGAGGACTCATTTTGCCAATAACATTAAGAAATAACTACATTTGAAGACACATTTCACCAATTGTTGTGACACCTCCATGCTAATCATAGGGCCATAATCTCCTTGAAAATTACAACGTATCATTGTATAATCATGCGGGATTCACCAAATTTTTAATATACCATTTAAAAATCCCACAAAAATTTCCAAATATGGAGTGATATAAATACAATCAAAACTATCATTTATTCTTACACATTTTTTTCAGTTATGAAATTGTAAGCTCTTGATTCAAAAGTTGGACTTGGAACCTTAAAGTTGATCATAGGCAAGTTACAAACTTACAACACAAGCATTCCTACATTAAAAAAACTTAAAGGTGAGTAATCATTTCTTCATAGTCTTATAAGATTTCTTTGTCTCTTTCCATTCTTGCTTCAATATTAAATATGATATTGAGTAGAGAATGGGATCTATATTCTCTGTCCTTAAACAAGAAGACATTTTTTCTAGCTTTTATTCAAAGTGATAGATCAATATGTTGAGCAGAAAGTGAAACAAGTGTAAGAATCCTCAAGGTGGTGAAGGGACTAGGAGGCCATCAAAACACCCAAAATGTAGAGTTACCATACAATATTACTTTGGAATTGGCAATGCTTCTAATCCATCAAATCAAGATGGAGCTACATCATCAACTCTTCAACCAAATATTAATGAAGAAGGCATTCACAATACCTCATTGCCACCAAAAGGTCACAGTGAGATTGTCATTGATTTAAATGATTCAAATGAGGATGACAATACCATAGAATATGTTCCAAGGGATACTCTAGTTAGCCAAAATGAGATAATTGACTTGGATGATGTTGGTAGCAAGAAAAGAAAAGGAAAATAAAAAGTGGGGTGCGAGTGGGAAATGACAAGGAATTTTCAACTTGATTAGGTGTCAAAGTACCCATTCATTACACTAGTGGAGAAAGAAAACAAAGATGAACCTCAAAAAAAATGCAAGTGTATGATTTGTAGTTAAAAATGTAAAAGATACAAGAAGTTCTAGTAAATCTTGACACTATAGAAAAGTATATCAGTAAAGTTTATGAAAAACAAATCATAGATGGAAAGGAACAATCAGTAGTATGATGGAAATCAAAGGAAGAATGTCTTCATGTTAAGTATGTCATGGAATATGGAGAGCATAAGAAAATAATTTTGAAGCTTACTGAATGTTGAGGTACAATTGAGGCTCAATTTGGAAAAGCAATGGGAGGAGCACAACTAGAAAAAACTGTTCAGATGAGTGTTGTTTTTCATATTTTTTCCAAAGGGTGTCCTATGATAGACTACCTAAAATATTTTAATTTATTACCTTTTTTGGGTGTTCCTCACTTTCCTAGATCACATTGGTCAATAAATGCTCGATGGGAATGGGAAAATTGTCTTGCTACAGTGGAAAAGCAAGATTTAAAGGACAAAGTAAAAGAGTTAAACTTCATTACATTATCATTAGATGAAGTTACTATGGTAGATAATACTTCTTGGGTTTGTATGCATGTGTATACTATAAAAACGCATATCCTCCAAACTCATCTTCTCTGCGTTCATAAAATGAAGGAAATTTCAACATCGCAAAATCTATTTGAACTAGTCAAGAAATCTTTGAATGAAATTGCAGGTATGGATGACTTGAAAATTTCCAAAAAGTTCGTGTATGTAGAGCTGATAGAGTTGTAGTAATGCAAGGTAACAAGAATGGTGTTTGCACAAAGTTAAAAACTACTTGTGCACCATACATGTTTGGCATTCACTTCATGGCCCACAAAATGAATTTAGCATTTAGAATTGTAAGCAAGTTTCCTATAGTATCAAAAGTTGAAAATCTAGTCTGCGAGCTCTATGCATATTTTTGTTGAAGTCCCAGACATTTCACAAAATTTCAAAAAAAAATTGAGGGAATAAAAGTAGGAAACAAGCTTCTCAAGGGTGTTGATACCAGATGGATCTCCCTACATGGACTAGTGCAACAAGTTCTTTCAAAATATCAATCCTTGATTGGAGTAATGTACGAGCATCACAACACAATAGACAAAGCTCCTAACCTCTTACATAGGTTAAATGATATAGAGACACTCTTGAATTTAGCTATTCTTCTCACCATGTTGGATGAAATAGACAATCTTGTGAAGAAATCCCAAGAAGAAACTATGTATATTAATTGTGGACACCAAAAAAGTAACCGTTCTACTTTTTTTGGCTTTTTCAGGACCTTGTGATTTTGGCTTATTTTTTCCTTGATTTAATGTTGTAATGTGAATAACACATTCACATTAGGTCTTGGACCCTTGCAAACTAAATATAATGCGTTTATCAATGTCTTGTAAAGGTGTTGTAAAGTGTTGTAAATAACTTTCACACTTTTCTAGACTTTTTCAGCATTTAAGTCTAATAGTCATTTCTTTTCCCACTTTTGAATTAAATATTATTTTAATTCAAAAGTTAGCTTTTCCCTCTTCTTCTATAATTAAATAATTATTTAAATTATTTAATTATTCATTAGTCTTTTCTCTCTATTATTAAATAAATGTTATATTTATTTAATTATTTATCCTTTCTTTATCTCCCTAATTAAATAATTATTTTAATTATTTAATTATCACTTCCCTCTCCATTAAATAATTGTTTTTAATTATTTAATGTTTAACACTCCACCTTTCCTCTATAATTAAATAATTATTTTTAACTATTTAATTATATAACTTGTTCTCACCTTTCTTTTTAAATAAATAAAATCAATATTTTATTTATTTCTCCTATGTTGGCCACCTAAATTAAATAATTTTTACTATTTAATTTTCTCCAACAACCTCTTTTTATGTGCCAATCTTATCTTCCACCTCAAGTTTTTATCTATCCATGTCTTATTTAACCTCCACCTTTGCTTAAATTATATTTTAATTTAATCTTGGTCCTTGATCATGATCCTTATTCTAGCCATTCACTTAACTCTCCTCTATAAAAGGAGACCTTTCATCTATCCATTATCCAAGTAATATAAGCCCACATGTTTTCAAATCAAGAAAGAAAGAATTAAGCATTTCAAGGTCATCAAGATAGCATTCAAGATCAATTCTAAGGCATTCAAGAGCAATATTCTTCATCCATTGTTGTAGCAATACAAGGTTCATCATCATGGAAAGTTTCTAATTGCATTGTTTCATATTTCATGCTTCATTATCTTATTACATCATTTTGGTTTAATTACCTAAACAGGGTTTGACCAAAGCAAACCCCTATTAACTAACCCTCAACCATTTTCCCCCCTCTTTGCATGTGTTTTGTAGGTCTAGTGTGGAAATTTGTCAAAGAGAAAGGTTTGAAAGGTTGTCAAAAAAATTTCAAAGTAATTCAAAGTTCTCAAAGCCTAAATAGAAGCTTGGAGAAAACCTATAGGTCAAATTCTATAGTTTTGGATCCAGAAACCTGTCAGGAGCTGAAGTACAGACCGAGAGCTGCAAATTGAACTTTTGATTTTCTTGAAACCTAGAAGTGGACTAAGTTTCCATCAGTGGTGTATGAGTCCCACTACCAGGCCCTTAACAATTTTTTTTGTGGTTCTGAGTACCTTTTTGTCTAAAACTTGTTCTAGCAGAATTTCCTCGAAATAGGACTTAGTCGCCTAGCTTGGTGTATGAGTCCTAGTGGGATTCAACAATGAATTCTATAGGATTCCATAGCTCCTCTCCATCACTTTAAAGTTTCCAAGTGCACCTCTTCAGTCTCATTAATTTCTATTATAGTTTGTTTGTATATTTAGGTCATTTTGCATATCATAGTGTGTTTACAAACATTTTTCATTTCCTTAGTTTTGCATTATTAGTTAATCTTCTTTATCACTTTCCAGCCTTAAGAACAATCTCCTTTTATAGATTTCAATCTCTTTTGCATTGTGATGCAAGGGTGTCTACCAAAACCAATCACCTATCGGGGGTATTCAAGACCCAAACTCCAACTGAGAAGATCAAATACAAAACACCATTGTTTCACTTAAATTTTCATCAAAATTCCATACAATTTCACTTGAAACTTCAAGGCTACCAACAAGCCAAAACATTTCATTAGTATTTCATCTCTATATTAGACTCAAAAGCATCTTTACCTTTGTAAAGTGACTGAAAAATCAATAACCTGATCCAACTTACACCACATTAGTCTTCATTCCAATTAACTTCCTCTAGGAAAAATGACCACAACTTACTCTCAAACTTCCAAGACACGGACTGAAATAAATTAGTACATTCACTCACCAATATTGTCCCATCAGTTCATCTGACTTTTGCAACCAAGACTTCATTCTTGCACCTTTAATAGTCTAACTCCATACACGGGTATGTGCAGGATCATGATGGGCCAAAAAGTGGCAATATGATGGGTATGTGGCTGATGACCTTTTTTTACCCAAAATTGATGAAATGAAAAGGGTTTTTAAAGGAGATTCTCAGCTTTCCACCAATATAAATTATGCTTTACTTTGAATTTAATAAGTAATTATTATTCATTTTCTATTTGAATTATACTAAAGTCCTAATTGATAGGCTGATTGAAAAACATTATAGCTTTCAAACGGTATCACATTTTTGAATCCAAAACATGCGTCACATTCTATGCTTCACATAATATAGGATGAAAAAAAAAGAATTTCATGATTTTTGACCAAGTTAAGTGGTCAAACATGTGTTTTATATTTTTAAAATTTTAATAAAAAATTCATAATTAATTATTTACTTGGAAAAAATTACAAAAAAATATGCATCACATCGGACATGAGTCATCTACTTATATCTAAAATCTTATAAAAAATATTATCATTTTATTGTGGTTAGGGTGGTGGACAAACACCTACTTTTATTTTAAATTTAAGTACTACTACATTGAATTTTTTGCCACTTATGGGCCTATTTCTTCCATGATGATCCTGCACATACCCACACCAAAATCATAAAGCCTGCCTTCAAAACCTTACTCAAACATAGAGACATCAATAATATCACCAAATAGACAATTTCCAAGCTCTAATAACCATTATTTTCCCTATTTTAATAGATTCACTGTTTTGAGCAAACAAACCAACATATTCTTAGTAGGTCAACAAAGCACTAAATCGGGCAACAACATTATTTCTCCTTTGAATCATCACAAAACATTAACACATCTTGGGACCTATTTTGACACTATTTCACATATCTAAATACCATAATAACTTGTTTTGTAACAAACATTAGGAATCTAGTTTGAACGTTAGAAAATACCTTAAATTAGGCCAAAATTACAAAGGGACTACCTCAAAAAAAAATCCAATCCACCAAATAACCTTAAACAATCCGAGTTCATGTTTCAAAACCCAGGATTCAACCATTTTCAAGAGTAGTTAGGCTCAAACATACGTTGAACAATCAAACCCTTATTTATAGGCCTTTTCAACACAACCAAGTGAGGGTTTATTAGAAATACCCTTTACCAACCTCTTGCCTTCATGCCAAAGCACCAAAAATATTTTGTTTAGTCTTCCCAAACTGTTAAAACCATTACTCAACCGTTCGTAATGCTTCTACAAATAATTTTCATTATGGAGCCTTTCATTTCCATTGGAAAACTCTTTTTTTTTGTTTGGACAGCAACTCTCACATTGTAATCTTTCCTTCCCCTACACAAAACAACAAAAAGACAACCTAAAGCATCTTATACAAACCTAATCCACTGAAATACAAAGCCATATTTGGTGGAGCAGTCATTAAAGATCTGTTTAGACTCTCAAAACCTTGTATAAGGTTGCAGACCGAGTTCAAGAAATTCTACTTAAACAAGAAATATACTTAATAGTTTCCTCACAAAATGGATGGAAATGAAAAATAATTCCTTATGCAACTTAAAAAATTATATTCAATACCCCAAACTACTGTGCAATCTTTGTGGCTAAGGAAATAATGGAAAGAAACACTGAAATCTGATAAATAGGGTACTTTTATTAATAAGAACTCTTCAAGAATACAAAGATATGCTTCCTCCTCAACCTTACAAATGTTTTTATAGAATTTTACCAATCCATAACTGCCTCTTCAACTACTTCCATCGACCTATCCCTTCAAATTCTTCAAAATGACTCTTCAACTCCTAATTTTTGCCATTTTTACAAATTTTGCAACTTTTAGCATTTTTTTTGAAATTTTGTTTTTTTCTCATCCTTTTGACCACCTAGAACCTATCTGAGACTCAATAAAAATTAAATAGGCCTTATCATGACCTTCTAGAATTATTTTACAATTGGAAATTAATATTTTTACAATTTTTCCTTTTGAAGGCAATTAGAGAGCAAGGTGCTCCTACACCACATTGGAATCTCAAGGATTTTTTCTTGAGTGTGAACTTTGCAAAATTGGATTCCTCTTCCTTCATTCCCATTTTAGGTGTGGATCAAGGAATTTTTTCACTCCATTTCCATAGTCCAAATTAATGAATATGCCAAACTAAGTAGAAATAGATCCATGGCCCTCGATCATCTGTATCTAGAACTAACTTCTAAAAGCCTAAATTTTTTCATGTGGCAAAAATTTATAGATTTGAATCAACCTGAAAATTATTTATAGTTTAATGCAAGTGGGTACTTATGTATCTGTGTATGTGGATTTGAGATACAAATGTACCATTGTACAAAAACCATGCATTCTATCATAGAAGTACCTATTACAAATGAAGTTTTTAACGACACTATTAAATTTGTTAGTGATGATTTCAAGGAAATTACAAAATGTCTTTCCTTAGAGATTTATGATAGATTCCCTCGACAAGAAATACTTGAAGCCATGGGTATTTTTTATCCTCTATTTTGGATAAACCAAGATATCCCAACCTATTTTCATGATAAAGTAAAAATATTGGTTAAACACTTTTTTAAAAGTGTAAAATACAATGAGTAGACAATAGAAGGAATTATAAATGGAGATAAGCTTAGAAAACAATGTAAGAATTTTGCAAGAAGTATGATGGACTAGTTTGATTCCATAGAGAATCCCTTTGAATTGTGATCAATAAAAAGGCTTGGAAAAACTTAGGTCAAAGTGAAATATTGTGTGGTTTGATATCAAAATATTTCAAACTTGCTGATTTATGTCAAAACTAGACAAGAATTTGGAAAATTGCTTGAGGGTGAAAGAAACTATGTATAATGACAAAGAATTTTCTTTTTAAAGGGAACTCACAATATGGAGGTCCATATATGAAAGAAGAGGGTTGTACAACACTCCAAATGCTGATACTGGTGGCACTAGTAATGGGACAAATGACTGTAACACAATGAATGTTAAATTTGAGACATAGGGTGAAGAAAATGAAGGCTAGACTCATAATCAAGAAGACTCCTTTACTTTATCTCAAGTTGAACATCAATTTTAGGACCCTGACTCCATTTTGGGAATGGAATTAAATTAGCAACTTTTAGGTATTTATACTACACTTCATGAATCATTTTCCAAACTATAGTTGATGATATTTTATAATTTATTCCATGAAATTTTGAATCATTGAACTTCATGATATTTTATTTTATATTGTACTTCATGAATTATATTACAAACTATAGTTGATGATATTTTATATTGTATTCCATGAAATTTTGATATTTTATATTTTATATTGTATTCCATGGTATTGAATTTGATATGTGATTCTACATCATTTTTAAAAAACAACACTTATCACACTACTTATAAATTCCTATTGCATTTCCATTCACACAATCTTTGATAAATAATTGAAAGGAATATTGATCCATTCCTTGAATAGAAGCTAACAGTTCAACATCCATAACATAAAAAAATGATGTGATATGCCAACTTATAAATAACCATTGATTATTTTGAGTCAGAAGATAGTGAATACAATACTACAGAGCAAGATAGGTTGATATTATATTCAAAATTAAAGAAATACACTTAAGTATTTGAGTCATATTTTGTTATTATAGAGAAAAATTACAACATTTCCTATATGTGTTATCAAATAGCTTATAGTCTAGGCATCCCAAAATATTCTTAAATATAGTTGTCTTTTTGATCTAGGTGTTCTATTGATTTGGAATGTCATGTCATAAGGCTTAGGGTTCTAGTCATTCTTATGTTCTAGGGTTTATTTGTTCTCTAAACCCTCTCAAAAACCCTAGGTTTCTTTTCCTTTTACCTACATTCTAATTTGTACTTGACTAAGTTTTACTCATCCCTGGTCTCTTAATTCACATCTTATTCCTTTGCATTTGTTTACTCACCAGCCCCTTGAGCCTAGTGTTCCTAGTTGCTACCCATAGAATCCTTATAAGTCTTGTCTTGTCTTATGGGTCATAGAATTCTTTAATTCTTATTGTTTCCCTAAGTTTGGGTTTTAATATTTTCTCAATATTGTTCATGTTATAAACCTAGGTAGGCAGCCCCTTTTAAGTCATGTAATAAGTGCACGTGCTTATTCAAATCCTTTTTTATGCTTAGTGGATCCAACTGATTGCTTTCTATTGGTTCCCCTCCATCCTGCATGATTAAAATAATCAAATTAAGGAGTCGACAGGATAGTAGGAATGTGACACCTAGCCACCCTTTTGGTGGGTCCTACCACTACTCAAAGGAACTGATGAATAAAGGTTTCAAATAAATAGTTACTATGGTTTTTGAAAAAAACATCTCAATCATTCCCCACCTCCCCTTTTTCATAAGATGCACACACTTTAAATCCAAAAGAGGAAGCGGGGAGGTTGACACGTAGGCAACTTCAACACTTGTGGAGATGGTGGAGCCTGCAAAGTGACATGGAGATAAATCCACATGGATTTTTTTGGTTGGTCAATGGTGACAACCATTTGTAGTCATATTTTCAAACTTATTTGATCAAATTTGAGCCATTTATTAGTCCATCTCACTATGAGATTGATGGTTAAAATTCAAATTTCAAGATTGAGGGAAAATGAGCCACAACAGTCATTATGGTTTGTGCGAGCAAACCATAATGGTGATATGATGTAGAGCTACCAAATTGGCATGTTTTAAAGCCATAGAACTTACTTTAAAGTATAATTGCAAATTGTTAAAGCATTTAATGTGTCTAAGGAGTTCTTGCTAAAATTTTCAAGCTCGTTCAATGACAAGAATTAGGGTTTTCAAGCGTCTATAAAACTAGTAAGTAAAATTGCCATCATGCTTCTTAGTTGTTTAAAATTTCATTGTAAGTGCTCATTCCATCATTCTATCATTAGGGTTTCTATTTTTATTTTATTTCTTTTAAGTTTTGACATTCAATTCGAATGATTAGCTTGTTTAGTCCTATTATTGCCTTGCATCAACCCATACACTAGTTGTAAGCTTGCAATTTGCTGAGTAGTAAACTCTAGTTTGCAAAAACTCTATTAATATGGAACCCAAAGTCAAAGCATCCACATCAAAAGACCAATCTTCTGAGTTGAACACTCCTATGAGACCTTTGGTATAGGACTTAACCGAACAATTGGTATCTTCAACCTCTAAGAAACCAAAAGGACAAGATATGTACTTTGGCCCTGGAACTAAATTTGGCACCACTGATTACTATTTTACAATTAAAGATGTTTCCCTATCATACTCTGGATGGAGTCTTTTGAAAGGGATGGTTTGAAAATATGAATGTTGGTATCCCTTTTTGCAACCCCTGGAGGTTGGACATGGGTAAACTGGTTGTACCCAACATGTTCATAGATGTTGATCTTGTCAAAGCAATTGTTGCAAACTATGACCCTCTGGTTAGGGTTGTTAGAGTTCATGGTGGAAAAAATTTGGTATGGGTTAATAAGGAAGAAGTTACATATGTATTCAAGTTAAACACTTGGAGAAATGGCATGGTTAATATTGATGAGCAAATGTTGAGGGAGGGATACAAAAGGGTAAAACACAACTTTAGGGTTTTGGTGTTGGCCAATTTTTTGATATCAGTAGGGAAGGAAAAATACAAAATAAAAATTACTTTGGGACCCTATAATGTTAAACTCCTCCCTATTAAGTATTTCCAACCATATTTTTAGAAGACCTTTTACTCCTTCCAAATTTTAGGGTTTGATCATGGCTCTAGCATGCCAATGGCCCATACGTACATGGATACAAGTATAAAACACCTTAAAATAAATACCTTATATGATTTTTCCACCTATATAGCAGAGGAAATTCACAAAATATTGGTGGCATTGAAGGGTGGGAAACTTGGTGTCATATTTTGGTGGTTTTCACTCTTTATGCATATTTTTCTTTTCAAAGGTGCAAATTATTTTGATTGGGAGATGAAACTTTAAAGGTTTATGGATAGTATTGAGATGCTAGTGCATTCATGGACCCCTATATTGGATAGGAATGAAAAAAATACCAAATATGTGAATTCTACAAATCTTTTTGCCACCAAATTTAGACAGGCTATAATGGTGGATGTACCTAGGATCCCCAAGGAGTTACATGATTTTTTGAGGCTTGTTGAGAGGATCCCTGATTTGAATATTTCCCAAAACTAGGGGGATGTAATTCCATATAAGGATTGTATAGTTATAAGGGTATCTAGCACACAATTGGCACCCCACATACTTCCCAGGGAACTGCATCTGAGGATTAGGTTTTTTGAGGTAATGTGGCAACTAGGGAATGTAGATGATTTCTTCTTGGATGGGAAGCGAAAGGGGACTTTCTTCCCTACATACACTATGTTTGCAGATTTTGTAATGATGAAACATCATAGATGGAGGAATATTGTGGACCACTATCTCATCCATTATAATATGAAGCTTCAAGTGTACAAGACATATGATCCTGATGGGTTCATAGCCTAGTTAATGAGGAGAAATAGGGGAGGTTGATATGTTCATACCAACACTATGCTTGAGGACCTCATTAGAAATATTTTAGACCTTGATGTCCAAGCTAACAAAATGAGGAAGTGGGGTGTTTTTGTAAAATTGGAAATAGAAATTAAGGTAAAAGAGCCTGATTTTAAAGCTTTGTTAGATATTACTGACCCAATTTTTAAGATTGAAGCCATGATTCAAAATTTTGATGAAGTAGTGGAAAAATTAAAGGAAACAAAAGTTATAGAAGATAAGGGGAAGGCACCTATGATAGAGGAAGAGTCAGGTGTGCAGCTTTCCAAGAAGGTGCACATTTATTCGAGGAGAAAAAACATAGTAAAGAAGCAACAAACAGTTGTAACTCCTACACAGTCTAAGGAGTCAAAAGTGTAGTCTCCACAATAGTAGCTACCTCCATTGTCACCAAAACATCCTTATATTTTGAAATAATTGAATTGGATTCTATAATTAGAGAATCATCCCCTCAAAGGGAGCCATCAATAAATAAGAAAAATGCTAAAGCTTCTAGTTTGGTTGACTATTATGTAGAGGAGTTAGATGATAAAATTGCTATAATTGATGAGGAAATAATGCAAGGGATGTCATCTCCTCAAGGGGAAATAATATCATAGACTTTGAGCCTTAGGTTGAGCAATGACCCAATTGGAATAAATATCTCTAAGGATGTTAGATTGCAAGCCTGTGCAAGTTTTATGGAAGATGATCAATTTGTTAAGACACAAGATTTCAAGGAATATGTATGGAGAGAAATGAAGGATAAGTATACAATATTGGTGCAAAAGAGAAGAAGTGAGAACCCTGAGAATCCCCAAGAGGTTTATGAAGCCAAGGTTTGAGATGAAATGAGGGCCAAGTATTCAAACATTTCTACAGAAGAGGGTAGGACATTGGTGAGAAAGAGTGGAGTGTTATTACTCCCAAAATGGGACCTAGAATCAACAATTGCTTATGACAATTTGAGAAGATAAGATTCCCCCATTTTTAATAGTGAAGAAGTGTAATAATGAACAAATTACTCCCTAACATGGCCTTGATTTAGTATTGTAATATGTCTATTATATTCACATTAGGTCCCGGTCCCTTATGAACTAAATAAGCTTATTGGTGCCTTATTTAGAGTGTTGTAATGTGTTGTAACACACTTTCACACTTTTATATGGTTTTATTAATTAAATTGGATTTTTTATGCCTTATTTGGCCTTATTTTACACCCAAAACCCTTAATTAATGCATATTTTTTAGGATAATCTTGATATGAACAAAGATCCAATAATAAATTAGATGTTTTTAGGTTACATGGCCTATATTTAGTGATCTAGGACTCATACACCAAGTTGGGCGCATGAGTACCACCTAGGTTTTTGGGCCCCAATCTATATTTTCCATCATTCTAAGCATTTTTGAAAATGTGTACCATAGTTATGCCTAATGGGACTCATATGCCAATTCTGGAATATGAGTCCCATGTGGCCCAAAATTAAATTTAATTCAAATTCTTGGAGGGATTTGATTATCCTAGATTTGACGTTGGCTTGTAGTGTTGTAATTTTGGGAAATTTGGCATAAAAATGTATAAATACAAGGTTATTTCACTCATTTTTCACCTGAAAACTTGAGTATTCATAAATTATAACAAATTGGAATTATAATTTTGGGAAATTTGGCATAAAAAGTATAAATACAAGGTTATTTCACTCATTTTCACTTGAAAACTTGAGTAAAATAAGAAGGGGTGGCTTACTTCCATTCATCGAGAAACTCCATGGCCCTAAGGAGGAGATTACTGATTTCTTTGAGAAAAATTGGAATAATGGGGAGGTTCTCCTCTTTGGGAGGAAAGTTCAGATTGATGAAGCTTTGATTGCGGAGGTGACTGGCATTCCGATGGAAGAGCATAAATTTTTTAGAGACAGGAAATTCTCTGACGAAGCTGTGTTGAGGTTCCCTAAGTCTAAAACGGAGAAGCAAAAACTTGTCAAGATGACGAACAGTTACTATGAAGCGGACACTATAAAAGCTTTATGGAGAAAAGTGCTAAGGGTTATCATGGAGTACATCACTCTCGACGGCCGCTTCACTAGGGTCTATGGATACCACTTCGTGCTGCTCAATCACTTCCGGCATAAGGTGCGTGTTTCTATCCCTTTCTTCTTGCTCTGTTCCCTGAGAAATAGCTTTTCTGACCACAGTAGAAGCCCTAAAAGATACCCGATTCTTCACACGGGTCTTTTAAGGCTCATTTATGAGCACTTTCAGAATATGCCTGCCCTTCCAAACCCTATAGCCCCTTTGGAGCTTGATGAGGATGATACTGAGCCTAGCATATCTGATACTAAAGTTTCCCCTGGCCGTGTCAAGAGCTCTTCGCCTCCTCTGCCCCCCCTTCTGCCTCTGGCCATTCCCCCCAGCCTTCTGGTGCCTGCTCTGTTCCTGCCTCTGGCCGCACTAACCCTAACTCTAAAGTGGCGGGCTCTAGCTCTCAGGTTAATAAGTTAGTCTCCTACCCTGATGACTCCCCTGTTGTTTCTGCTAAAGCGGTCGAGGTTAGTCTTGAGGATCCCCACATCCCTCAGAATATTCAACAGGAGAACTATAGCCCTCCTAGAGGTGCGGAGTCGGTTATTTTTGGGGTCAATTCTGAAAGTGACCCCCCTTTTGACTTCGTTGGTATTGCCAAGAGTTGTTCTATGGACCAGTTTAATTCTGCCAACTGGTTATTTCATGAAATCAGTGAGTTGAAAACCAAAAATCTGTCTCTTCATAGTAAGTTGGGGGAAATTGAAGCCAAAGTTGCGGGGCTAATTCAGCTCGAAGCGGAGAAGAATACCACTGTGAAGGATAACACTCAAAAGGACAGCACTGTTGAAAATGATATTGAAAAAATTAAAGGAACCATGAAAAAAATTGCTGATCAAAACTGTAGAATTGCCAGACATAACTCTGTTATCATCAAAGCTATGTCTGAAAGACTGGAGAAAACCCAGAAGAGAGCTCTGATTGTCGACCTTGATCAGGAGAAAGACCAGGATGAGGAAGCAGGGATCTCTAAGTGCACCAGATCAAGTACGAAAAGAAAAGCCCTGACCACCCCAAATATGACTCAGATCTTTATGGAGGGGGTCCAGGATATGGTGGACTTGGAAGAGGTTGTGGGAGCTGTGCTAGGCCCGCTTGTCTCTATTGGCCCAAAATGGTTTTTTTCAGCTTTTTGGCTATCTGTTTTTTTTGTTTATCTTTTTTGCCTTTTTTTTTGGACCTCTATTTTGGTCTTTGTTGTTGTTACTTTTTGGTCATTCCCCCAAAAACTTTATCCCTTTTATCAAAACAAATTGGAGTTCACAAGAGTTTACAAGAGTTTAAAAGAGAATTCAAGAGTCTTTAATAGTTTATTATCAAGTGTTGTGGAATAATATTCAAGTATCAAGCATCATGTCAAAGTCATCATGCATCATGTTTGCTTTTGAGCTAACAATTGTGATGTAGTGTTTCATGATTCAAGCTAGCATTCAATTCAAGATCCATATCATTCAACCAAGAGTCAAGATCTACATCCATTAGAGCCATTTCATACATGTTTGTAAAACTTTATTGCTAGGGTTTGGTGAGTTGCAACATTACATTTTTTTCATTCATCATTCTCCTTTCCTATTTCATTTTATTTCAAGCTTTGATTACCAAAATGGGGTTTGACCAAGTCAAACCCCTTTCCACTAAGAAAACAACATTTTCCCTCTCTTTAGTGTGTAATTTGTAGATCTGGGTTGAAGACACATTGAAAAGAAAGTTTGGAGAAAATTTTCAAGTGTTCAAAGTTGTCAAAGTTGTCACCTTGAATTGGAGATCATTGAAAGACATCTATATGTTGCAAATAAGAGATTCGGATCCAGAAATCAAGTGGAAATGATAGAGAAGACATTGAAAATAAGAATCATACTTCAAATTTCTAGAAATCCCTAACTAGACTGATACGTCACTTTAGGCATATGAGTCCCAGTATAGGAAAATTTGCATATTTTAGAAGTTCCAGTCATATCTCTGCCAGATTTTTGTTCCTACCAAGAAACTCTAATCTAGGACTAAATCACCCAAACTAGCATATGAGTCCTAGTAAGCATTAATTTCAATGTTTTTAGCATTTCAAGTCTTCATCCAGTCCTCTTCAGGTTTCCAGGTGCACACCTTTCATCTCTCAACATTCTATTTTGATTTACATGCATTTTTAGGTCATTTAGTGAAGTCTTCCATTGCTTTAGGATTTAACATTAGGTCTTGCATTTCATTAGTATTTTCAATCCCTATCTTGGTGGTGAACACCTCTTTAGTTTATAATCATACCCTAGGACAAACCTATTACAAGATCTCTTTCTCCTTTGCATACTTTAGGTTGAGATCTCTAGGGCTTTCCTTTAATGAATGAGGTAGAAAAGTGTTATTCTATGTCCTAAACCATAAAGCAACCATTTTCCTATTTTTCATTTTGGTGAACCTGCATTTAGAACACATCAATTTTTATTTGGAGTGCATCATAGTCCTAGATCTTGCTTGAATTAACTTTGCATTACAGTTTGCACTAGTTAATTGGTATCTATGGTTTATAAATCTTGCATTAGTGAAAGTGCATATAGGTTGCATTTTTGCATCTTGCATCACTGAATATCATCTGAAATCTACATTTGCATTTATTATATAGATTATAAAAACTAAAAATCATAGAAAATAATTAAAATTTTTTAAAATTTGTGAAAGAAACTCTCACTGGGTTTGATACGCCCCTCTCGATGATTTAGTCCTAGTGTAGATTTTAAACTACATTTTCCAGAATTCAAAACTTCGTTTCTAAGCTTCTATTTGTTGTTGATAACTTCTGGTTTCAATTTACATAGTTTTTGTTATATTCATTTCATTGCACTTAGCTTAATTTCATTTGAATTGCATTTGCATCCATCTTGCATTTAGTATCCCTTGCATGAGCTTTTCTACTTGGTGTCCTATTGCTAATACTATAACGAGATGAATTTTGAGACTCATGTCATCCCAGAATAGTACAATCATTGTGGATCTTGGGTTATCCAGCTCTTTCACTCCTAGTATTGACACTAGTTCACTAGGTATAGACCATACCCTTAACAATTCCTTGCCTTCAAGTGGTGTGATGCATGTTGAAATAATGATTGCTAGTATTCTACAAGAAAACATAATCCAAATTCATGAAGACCTAGAAAACCTCTAAAATCAAATAAGTATTGAGAACATTTCAACTACTACCATCCTTACAAAAGATAACATTCATCTCATGCTTGAAAGTGAAGATAGAGTTGACCTTGTGTGTAACATAGTTCAGATATTTGGAAAACATCTTACCTCAACCACTAGTTGTCCTTTAGCCTTGAAAAATTTCATAATCCAAGGAGGAATTCAAATTCCTCCTCCCAAAACAATAGCCTCTATTCCTACCTATACCAACCCTCAAGTTACAACAACAATGCAACTTGCTAGTAATGTGATTCCTTCCTTGGGTATTTATGCTAGCATCCCTAGTACCTTTGTGGCATCACACATCATATCTCCTACCACCTTACCACCTATAAGCATTCCATTCACTTGTCCTTCAAACACATACACACCTCCACCATATTCAACTTCATCTCACAATACAAGCAATGACCCTCTCATAAACCAACTTTTGCAAGTTGTTTCATCCCTTCAAAAACAAGTTTCCACCATAAATCAAAATCAGAATGGCCACCTACATATTATTTCAAAAGTATTCCCTTTTCCTTGGATATATTGCAAACACTAATGCCACAAGGTGTAGAGGTGCCTAGATTCGATAAATATGGAGGGAAAGGAGATCCTTCTAACCATGTTTCTACCTATACTGCCTTATGCAGTGACTTTATCCTTGACAATAAACTCTTGGATAAGCTTTTCCCTAGATCCTTGAAAAATATTGCCTTAGAATGGTTTTCTTTGTTACCGAACAACTCAATTCGTTCATTCAATGAACTTGTTGAGGCATTTATCAACCATTTCCAAGTGTTTATGACTCCTAAGATGACCTTGGCCAATTTGATGAGACGTAAGAAAAAAGAAGAAGAAAAGATTACTGACTTTATTTCATGTTATCAATCGCTTTATTCCCAAATTGATGTAAAGGTTCTTGACCCTCACCTTCAAAAGATGTTCATAGAGAATTTGCAAAGTAAGATACAAGATAAGCTTACCATGATGAAATTCTCCTCCTTCATGCACTTATGTACTACCCTCCATGATTATCAAAACTCAGTTAGTAGTCGTGATGCAAAATCCACCTCTAGCCAAACTGAGAAGTCTAAGTTTGCAAACCAAAACAATTACCAGCCTTTTAGGAAGCAGAATAAAGGTTTCCTTCAACTAAATCCCCCTCAAAAATCAACTCAACATGTTGATACCCAAGTAGTTGTTGTTAAAGTGATGATACCCTTTAACTATGGGGACTCGAAAAGGGAATTCACTCCCTTGCCCGATACCCTTCATAACACAATGTCACAACTATTATAACATAAAATGATTACTTTACCTCCCATTAAAAATCTTGATCCCAATAAACCATTACCCACAAATTATAGACCAAATTCTTACTGTCATTATCACCGAAAAAATGGACATGATATGGAACTTTGCAAGCATCTTAAACATCTTGTGAAAGACCTCATTGATTCTAGTCAGCTTTCAATTGGAGGTGTTAATGATCAAGGAAATAATTATGTTTCCCCTCTTAACCAAAACATCCAAATATTTACCAACCCCATGCCTAATCATAATGTTTCATTTTGTCAAATCTAGTGAAACTAAAAAGAATGATGTGATGAATGTTGAAACGAATGATGACAATAATGGTACTATTCAAAAAGATCCTATACATATACTGATCCTATAGATGATATGGTTGGATTGATTGAGGTCATACCTAGTAAGGGTCAAACTAAAAATCATCTTTAGATTGCTTTCTCCTCACAAGATATACTTAAACATGCACTAGATGGTCCTCTTTACATAGCCAACCGAATCTATGACAAGCCCACTAATGGGATATGAATAGATCTCATCTATGGAGAGAATGTGATCACTGAAGAATTCTTACTTGTGCATGAGCTCTATCAAGAAATATATGATAAACTAAAAGCATGGATCAAGACGCATAACATTTTTTATTTCCCTATGATGGGATTGATCACCCTTCCTTTACAAATAGGACCAAAAACATTAGATGTTGCATTCTCCATCATCTCATAGTTAGACCAATTTTGTGTGAAGCTAGGCTATCCATGGCTTTGCTCCATGAATTCCATCCCTTTGGTTGTGCATAAATTCTTAAATTTTCCCTTTGACAATGAAATTTATAGTGTGCATCATAGTGTCTTCAACCCTTTGTCTTCTCGAGGAAACTTTTCATTAGATTTCTTTTGTCCCAAGCCTATTGAACCTATTAAACCTCGAGAAGACTTAGTTTTCAAATCCTACCAAAATTTCAAGGTGAAAATCATAGCAAAACTATCCCTCCAAAACATTCTTAAATCCATGACCGAACCTACCATCCTTGATGAAACAATGATTGAACCAAAAGACATGCCAAGCAACCAAGAACAAATTATGATAGATCCTTTGCCTACTTCCTACAAAATACCAAGAGATAATGAAAATAATCACATCACACCTCCTAGAATAAAACAAGTTTACAAAGTTAAAGAGAAAGTGGTTGAACAACCTTCCATGGTTCCTTCTATTCCTCCCCTTAGGAAGAAAAGAAACCTATGCTTGATCATCCCACCCCTACACAAACATACGTTGAAAACCAAACTACAAGAAATAGAGGTGCTAGAGAGCATAGGAATAGACTTTGTGCCCTTGATCGAAGGTTAAATGAAGAAATAAACAAAGAAAATCAAGATCCAAACTTGACTAAAGCAATGCATGATGAGTCTCGCCCTTCATTGAAATGAAAATATATTATACCATAACAAGTGCTAAGCCCTTCTTTGGACATTATCATTCGACCTCCTGTTGTGATTAACTTGGATAACTATGATGAGGTTGCTAAAATTGATGAACAAGTGCATAATGAATTAAATACATTATTTTCCTCTTCCATGAACTTAAAGGAAAATTCTTCTAAGAAGAGTATTGAACTTGGTAATGGCCCTAGTTCAGAATTTTCTATTGTCCCTTTGACTAGTTGTCCAACTTTGGTATACAATGAACATGATTGGGATGTAGACGACCTATTTTAGGTGGAATCACATGTGCCTTACTAGTCTCTTGAATTATTTCATTTTCTATTGTGTGATTGCATGTGCATAATGTGATCCCTTGTATTGTCTTGTTTGGTGTATCTCTCTCTCTCTTTGTGACATTCCTCTATTTGTACCTTCATTTTTCTCTATCCTATAAACCTTTTATCTTTTCCTTGTCTTGTGTTTTCCTTTTGGGAATGACACAAAGCATCAAGGCATTCACGTCTCTTCCATGTTGAACCAAAAGTATTTTTCTATGTTTTCGCTCTATTTGTGTCATTCTTCTAGTTCTATGAGTATTTCAGGAATGATTACAGTTCTGAGCTCTCTAAAAAAATTGTAGTAGGAACATATTGACCCCAAATCCATGGATCCCTCATGTGTTTTAAGTTTAATTTTGGGGGAAACCCCTCTATTTTCCTTTTGCATGACATATATTTTATTTGGAAACATATGATATAACTTTCATTATGTAGTCCTTTTACTTCATGCAATGCATCTTTCGCTTTGTGGTGACATCGGGTGTGATGTCATTCAAGAGCATGATCTCTCTTAGCATATTACATTCCTCTTAGTGGAAATGCGGCACACTACATCCCCTAAGTTGTGAATCATTTATTCTTTGATTGGTCCTCTCTTGGAGACATTAGGCACAATGTTTCCTAAGCTTAAGACCTCACATGAATTAAGCAAGACTCCTTTGAACATTCTTTACATTATTTTTGTATTTAAAATTTTAGTTATATGGCCACCTTGCATAACACACTTTTCATGCCTATGGATCCATCTTTTTGTTCATGAGTTCCAATTATACCAAGTTTTTCTTGTTGGAAACAAGCAACACTAAGAGGGGGAGTGAATCAATGTTCTGCAAAAATTAACTTTATTATTCTGATCTTTAATCCACTTAGAACATCCAATCAAAAGTGATATGTAGAAACATAAAGAAAACAACCAAAAAACCATAACACAAGGATTTTTACGTGAAACCCTGTTAGGGGAAAAACCACGGTGGATGGCCAATCCACAATAAGTTCTGAGTATACCCAAAAGAAAGATTACAATATGGGAATACACTTGCATTCGGACACACTGCCTAGAGCTCACTGCTCAAAATATAGAGGCTCACTGCCTTACAATGATTTGGATTAGATCCAAGAAAATGAATAGAAAGAATAACATCTACAAATGCTTGATTACAGTTCCAGTTAGGCTCAGTTGTAGATCTTTTGTCCTTCTAACTGATATAGAACTTCTACTCTGCTCTACTTTGACTCGCACCACAAAATATTTATGCGCAAGTGAAACTATGCGTAAAATCATTCTAACACTCTTTTGATATTCACAATACACATTGACACACCACACATACACACCAAAATTATATAATAGATCATGCATATATATCCGCGACTAAAAATTTAATCGCAACAAGTCGGCTTCAATAAAACTTAAAGATATTAGCAATTGTCGGCTCAAATCTTGAGAATTATCCAATGTGCATCCACAACTCAGCGTGGACCCAAAACATAATGATCAAACACAAAAATATTCGAATAATCATTCCTTGAATATCTGCAACACATTATATCAACTGAGTCAGCCCAAAATACTAAGAAACATAAAACTATTAGCTGGATCACCAAACTTACACATGACTTGGTACGAGGCACTAAGATTTTCAGATAACACAGGAAATACATTGATGAACCTTTCGTGATATCCACAACTCAAAATAACAACTAGAAATCTGTAAGTGAATCGATGATCACCAAACTGTCGGATACTCTGTTCTTCCTTACTGTCCTCAATCTGACTGCTGGTATAAGTAGATGATGTCATGCAGATCCAATTACTAACTAGGGTTTCCATCAATGACAACACCAAAGCATAATTGTAGTGTCTCTTGCCAACAATCTCCCCCTTTGGCATTGATGGAAACACTTGTGAAAAATGACTAAGTGTCGGATCAAAACCAACATGAAGTACACTGCCACTTCAAAACATCAAAGAAAAATAACCTTCAATCACGGCTTAGAAAAGCAACTCACCCTAAGATAAATAAAAAAATTTCACTGTACACTTCTCCCCCTTTGACATCAATGGTAGAAACTGGGGAAACTGAAACAAAGTTCCAAAACTGTACAGGCATGAACTTGTAACTTACAAAAGTTTGAAAATATCTACAAAATCTTGCTTCAACACTCTTAAATTTTCATCACAAACCTTTTTGAGATTCTCCAAAACTGTTATGTGACCACACATTAAGTAAGATTGAGCTTCTATAGATTCTAGGCTCACTGGGTCGATGACTGCCATATTAGCTTTCACTTCCTTCAAAACACTCACCATTATCTCAATCTTCGAAAAAATTAGTCCTTTAGGTTCACTTACTTTCCCAACAATCCTATCATTTTCACTCTTCAAGCATCTTATTTTGTCAAGTAGAGATGTTACTTGACTTTCTTGTTGAGCAACATCACCAACTAATGGGTCAAAAGTATCATAAATGGTAGCCAATTGATTTTCAAGATCCTTCACCTTTTTCTCATTACCTTCAGTAAACTTGGACAAAACCAAACATGCCTTATAGGCCTTTCCAGATTTAGAAATGGAACCTTGAATGTTTTTCATGCAAGTGGCTAATAGATTCTTATCCTTTGCAATCACTTCCTTCAACCAACTAAGTATTTTACCATTGAACTCTTTTTACACTTTATCCTCAAAAGATTTCTCAAGAGACTCTAATTGAGTACTTACAACATTTATGAGCTTCTTTAGCTCACTGAAAGAGGAACCAGATGGATTTGTGACATGAGTAGGCATTAATTTATGTAGAACTCCAAATGCAAGGCTTAGCAATTCACTATCCTCTATGTGAGATTTCATAATCTTCTCACTGGCCTTGGCTTGAGCAATTGATGTGACCTTCATCATCTGAATTGGGGAAAAAGTGGACAGATTGATTGAGCTTTCATCCAATTCGGGATCAAAATCTTCTTGGTGCTCCATTAGAGATCTCTTCACTGCCTTGATAGTGTCTCTTGCCTCCACTCTGATTTCCTTAACTTGAGTTTTTTCTTTTTCAGCCTTGGGTTCCTCAGAGACTATTTCTGGATTTCCTTTGGGTGCTTCAACATCTTCATTTTGCACCTCCTTCTCCTCAGCTAATACCACCTTAGGAACTTCAGTTTCTATAGGTTTCTCTGTATTTTCAACATTAGGAGGAATTTGAAAATCCTCGGCATCTACATTCACTTCCTCATTTTATGAAGCATTTTTAGTATTCATTTACTCAACATTAATCTTATTCCTTGACAGAAACTCTTCCACAATCTCCTTGGTTTCACCAACAACAACATCATTTTAACCAATCAAGAGTTTATTCACCCTTGACTTGCTCTTAAATTCCTTTTTAGCTTTTTCAAGGAGTGAATCCATCTCCTCAATTGATATTTTTGGACATAAATATACAAGAACGTTCTTCCTTAGATTCTCTTCTTCTGTTCTAGAACTTAATCTTCTTGACTCCAAAATATTATATAGAATCTTTGGTAAGCTAGACATAATCCCAATAAGAACTTTATTGAAAATGCTGATATGTTTTATTATGGCTTCTTCAAGCACTCTTTGACCGAAATCATAAAAAATTTCATATAATTCATAGGGGGGATTTAGATTTCCATCCTTGATAACTATATTCTCAACTTCCTCAACTGGTATACTAGGTTTATCAACCTTTTCCCTTTTCTTTGCTTCTTCTTCTATACCAGAAGATTTTCTCTTGTTTAACTTGACAACCTGAGTTCCGATAGGTTTCATTTCTCTTGAGACTTCTTCTGATTATGTTTCCTCATCTTCTGAAACAAGTTCATATGTCCTTGTGTTTTTATTCTTCTTCATTTTACCAGAAGGCTTGTCTTGAGCTAGCTTGGCTACAAGGGAACTCCTGGTAGATCTAGTGTGGGTAGAAGATGTTCCCAGACTAGCAAACTTTTTTTTTTCTTTCACTTTTGCTGCTTCTGCTTCATCTCTCCTCCTTCTTTCTTCTCTCAAAGCTTCTATAGGTAATCCCATCCTTTCTACAAAAAAAATTGTCTCTTTTCTTACTCTCCTAACTATCACCGGTTTTCTCAATTCCTCATGAACCTGCATACTTTTCTCTACATAATTTCCAAACCTCTCTTCTCGATGATCCAAAGGAGAACTCAGCAATTGTTTTGCATACATCTTCAAGATGTTCTCCTCCACTTCGTATCCCATAGGCATGATCCATATTGTTCTAGGATTAGCAACTTCCATATGACATTGATCAATATCCACCATGAAGCAGATAGTATCTTTGTATTGTTCCACAATTGAAGTGGGAATTTTTTCCCTAGCATGCATCATATTCTGGAAATTTTGGAAGTATCCCTAGACGGTAGTATTCCTAATTTGACTATCACCAATTTCAAACAACATGTTCCTTATCTGAACAACTACATGTACATCATTTTTCCAATGTACTTTTCCAACACTCGAAATCTCTTTCATGAAGTAGAAAAATAAACACAATAGAAAATTACCATAGTTGAAAGTATTCTTCTTATCTTTCTTAATTTTACTCAAATTCTCCATCAACTAACTTCTAAGTAGCTCGCACAAGTCATAATCTGCATTTTTTTTCACCATCTCATAAGTTGCATAGATGGCCATACTAGATACTGAGTTATCCTGGCTTGAATGATAGATCTTATAGCCAATGACCATTGATGTGAATTTCACATCCACTTCTGCAATGTCTTCTATTGTCATTGCCCTTCTATCCCATTTACACCTGTTGCCTCTGTAACCTTCTCATTCTTCACAGATTTCAAGACTGGAAGTCTACTGTTGGAATTCAAACCTATGACTGCACATATAGCCTCTTTTGTAATCTTGAAGGGTATATTTAGCCACATGAACATGACTCAAAATGTATCTAACCCATTCATTTTCCTCAAATATGGGAAATTTCACAAACTATGCGAACTTCTTCTCTTCTCGGGTTTTAAATTTTGTCTTTACAATAAAATCCTCTCCAATTATATGATGGGAATATAGATTCATCATTTGATAACTTCCTAAGTCTTCAATATTGGCATGTATATAAGCCCTAATATCTTTTGTATGCAATAATTCATACGACACAAATGAAAACACTCCTAAGGGCTCGATCTCAATAGACTTATAAGGATACCATTTGAATTTAGGATGGGGTTTTTCCTTGACTTCGACTACCAGAGGAGTGGACATGATTGCAAATTCATAAATTCACAATATTTTTGATAAATACCTTTATGTCAAATCGAATTTTGATCACAGATTCTTCTTCACACTCTGAATCTCTCCATAATTCAACAAGGTTCACTCTAGGGATCTTCAAACTGCTTTCCTCCAAAATGCAAAGTGACAAATGAAGGATGAAAATGTTTTTTTATCATTTGTGCACCAAACCCTTTTTGTCGCAATAAATTCCTTTACCCTAATTCATCTTATTACTCTATTTCCATGTATAGAAATAGATGATTCTTTTGCGGATCTCCAAAACTCTACAATACTACCTCCAACTAGATCAAACAACATTTGAAAAGCATCGATACACCTACTGGAGTGGTCCACATTCCAGTATCAATTTCCTGCAGGGGGTTAAGGGATTTTTTTAATAGCCCCCCTAGGCCAAAGGCCTCAATCTAATTCTCGAAAGAATTACCAGAAGTAGATTTTGGTGCTGGCATATTTCCTTCAACAGAGGGATTCTTTTCACCCATTTCTTCTGCATTTTCCTCTTGATCACATTTGTAGTAACCTTCCCTTTTCCTTTGACATTCTATTGTGTATTCTGTCTTATCGGACTTCTTCTGTTCCAACAGAATCTAGCAATATGGCCAAATCTTTTGCAGTTGTAACACACAATATTTCTTTGTTCAGACCAATTGTTCCACTAATTTTTCCTTGATCTGCATTGATTAGCAGTATTCCCAAGTCTATTGCTTCCATAACATCTCATATCTCTATGAAAGTTGTTCATCATATTTTTGCATTCATTGGATTTATGACCATACTTATAGAAATTAAAGCACTGACCTTAGAATGATGGTCCACATGGATTCATCTTGCTTCTACACTAAGAAGCCATATGACCAATTTTGTTGCAAGAAAAATAGTAGCCATTGAATCTTTGAGCATTTGGTTGTCTTACTAGATTCCTTCTAGCTCCATTCACTTTATTTCCTTGCCTGAATCTTCCTTTTCTAGAATTTCTTTTTCCAGAGTTCCTTTGTACAGATCCAGAACTTTCACCTTCCTCATAGCCAAGACCTCGCTTGTCACCATCAGTCCTCTAACCTTTAATTAGTTCATCAAGCTTGGTTGAGCTTGCTTTGAATTTCTCCTTGTACTCATTTGCGGCAGTAAGTTCATCTTTGAGATCATCAAGCTATTTTTCAAGCATTTGTTCATTGTTTTTAGATTGTTCCAATTTATTGTCCAATCAGTTGCATTGTTTAGATTTTTCTTTCAAGGACTAAACAATATTTTCTTCATTCTTCTTTCTATCCTCAATCTCCTTGGTCATCTTCATCATGATAGATTCCATCTCACGCTTCAGGGCAGCATTTTCTTTGGAAAATTTTTCACATTCTTCTATTTTCTCCTTCAAGACATGATTGAGTTCATCTTCCATTATTTTGTTCTTTTGCTTTAGCTGGTCACATAATTCCTTTCTTTTCTCCCTTGATTCATTGATATTTTCTTTCAATGATTGGATGAATTTTTCTGCATTCTCAAGACTTTCCTACAGTTCTCGGTTCTCAGACTTTGACTGGTCAAGATCATCTAGGGCCACCATAGGTTGTTGTTGAAGACTGCTTGTATCTATTGAAAATACTTTCAAGATCTCCCCAAGTTGTTAGAATTATTTTGAGGTACTATTTCTAATACCAATTGTTGGAAACAAACAACACTCAGAGGGGGGGTGAATCAGTGTTCTACAAAAAATAACTTTATTATTTTGATCTTTAATCCACTTAGAACATTCAATCAAAAGTGATATGCAGAAATAGAAAGAAAACAACCACAACACCATAACACAAGGATTTTTATGTGGAAACCCTATTAGGGGAAAAACCATGGTGAATGGCCTATCTAGAATAAGTTCTGAGTATACCCAAAAGAAATATTACAATATGGGAATGCACTTGCATTCAAGCACACTACCTAGAGCTCACTGCTCAAAATATAGAGGCTCACTAATTTACAATTATTTGGATTAGATCCAAGAAAATGAACTGAAATAATAGCATCTAAAAATTCTTAATTATAGTTCCAGTTAGGCTCAGTTGTTGATCTTTTGTCCTTCTGACTGATACAAAACTTCTTCTTTTCCTTGCTCTAACTCGCACCACAAAATCTTTATGCACAAGTGAAACTGTGCATAAAATCATTCTAACACTCTTCTGATATTCACAATACACATCGACACACCACACATACACACCAAAATGATATAATAGATCATACATATATATTCGCGACTAACAATTTAATCGCAACAAGTCGGCTTCAATAAAACTTAAAGATATTAGCAATTATCGGCTCAAATCTTGAGAATTATCCAATGCGCATCCACAATGGTCATCTACAACTTAGCTCAGACCCAAAACATAATGATCAAACACAAAAATATTTGAATAATAATTCCTTGAATATCCACAACACATTATATCAACTGAGTCAGCCCAAAATACTGATAAACATAAAAGTATTAACCAGATCACCAAACATGACTTGGTACGAGGGACTAAGATTTGCAGATAACATAGGAAATACATTAATGAACCTTTCATGAGATCCACAACTCAAAATAACAATTGGAAATCTATAAGTGAATTGATGATTACCAAACTTTTGGATGCTCTATTCTTCCTGACCGTCCTCAATTTGGCTGTCGGTATAAGAAGATGATGTCATGAAAATCCAATTACCGACTAGGGTTTCCATCAATGACAACACCAAAGCATAATTGTAGTGTCTCTTGCCAACATTGCTTGCATTATGAAGCTTGAATTTCATTGTTGCATGGCGCCTTATCAAAGTTATCAGGAGGTATAACTTTGGTATGCTTGGATGGGAAGCCAAACTAAGGCATGGCTTTCCCATAACCACTCATGCATGTGTGTGTATGTATACCAGCTGCATGTGTATGTGTCTCATCTTTTGTATACTCACCCAATAGACAACCTAAAGTTTTGTTGCCTCAGAGTGAGCATGCATTTTTGGGAAAAAAACAACCTAGATATGATCCACAATGTGTGGGACAAACAGTCGAAGCTTGATCCATCTACCCCTCTTTCGTTTTCTTTCCTTTTCTCTTTGTCTTTGGTAGTGTATGCTTGTGCCTTGTTGTTTCTCTTTAAATCATTTTCATGTGTGTTATTTTGTGCCTATGTTGGTTTTCTATAGGACCTTGGTCTTGGGAGCTTATGCAACCCTCTTGATCATGATCGTCCTATCTTACTAGCATTAGTACATTTGGACCCTTCTTGATGCATGTTGGTCTACTTTAGTGTGAGTTGGAAGCAAGATCCTCCTCTCACTAAAGTGGGGGCTAGATGTAATAACAAAAAAATTACCCCCTAACATGGCCTTGATTTAGTGTTGTAATATGTCTAACATATTCACATTAGGTCATGGGTCCTTGTGAACTAAATGAGCTTATTGGTGCCTTATTTAGAGTGTTGTAAAATGTTGTAACACACTTTCACACTTTTATATAGTTTTATTAATTAAATGGGCTTCTTTATGCCTTATTTGGCCTTATTTTACATTCACAAGCCTTAATTAATGCATTGTTTTGAGGATAATCTTGACATGAAACAAGAACCAATCATAATTCAAGTATTTTTAGGTTGTGTGGCCCATATTTAGTGATCTAGAACTCATACGCCACCTTGGGTGTATGAGTCCCACCTAGGTTTTTGGGCCCGAATCTAGATTTTCCATCATTCTAAGCATTTTTGAAAATGTGTCCCATAGTTATGCCTAATGGGACTCATACGGCGTATGAGTCCCGTGTGGCCCAAAATTAAATTTAATTCAAATTATTGGTGGGATTTTATTCTACTAGATCTTATGTTGGCTTGTAGTGTTGTAATTTTTGGAAATTTGGCATAAACAAGTATAAATACAAGGTTATTTCACTCATTTTTCACCTGACATGTTGAGTATTCATGCATTATAGAAAATTAGAGTTCACAAGAGTTTACAAGAGCATTAAAGAGTCTTCAATTGTTTATTATCAAGTGTTGTGGAACAATATTCAAGTATCGAGCATCATATCAAAATCACCATGAATCATGTTTATTTTTGAGCTTGCAATTGTGATGTAGGGTTTCATGATTCAAGCTAGCATTCAATTCAAGATCCATATCATTCAAGAAAGAGTCGAGATCTACATCCATTGGAGCCATTTCATACCTTTTGTAGCACTTTATTGCTAGGGTTTGGTGAGTTGCAACATTACATTTTTCTCATTCATCATTCTCCTTTCCTATTTCATTTCGTTTCAAGGTTTGATTACCAAAATGGGGTTTGACAAAGGCAAACCCCTTTCCACTAAGAAAACAACATTTTTCGCTCTCTTTAGTGTGTGGTTTGTAGATCTAGGTTGAAGAAACGTTGAAGAGAAAATTTGGAGAAAGTTTTCAAGTGTTCAAAGTTTTCAAAGTTGTAACCTTGCATATGAGATCATTGAAAGACATCTACAGGTTGCAAATCAAAGATGTAGATCTGGAAATCAAGTTGAAAGGATAGAGTAGATATTGAAGAGAAGAATAAAACTTTGAATTTCTAGAAAACCCTAACTAGGTTGATATGCCACTTTTGCCACATGAGTCCCAATATAGGAAAAATTGTGGATTTCAGAAGTTCCACTCATATCTCTACCAGATTTTTGTTCTTGCTCAGAAACCCTAATCTGGGACTAAATCGCTTGGAATACATATGAGTCCCAATAGGCATTAATTTTAGTGCTTTAATCATTTCAAGTCTTTATCTAGTCCTCTTCAGGTTTCTAGGTGCACACCTTTCATCTCTTAGCTTTCTATTTTGATTTACATGCATTTTTAGGTCATTTAGTGAATTCTTGCATTGCATTAGGTTTTAGCATTAGGTTTTAGCATTAGGTCTTGTATTTCATTAGTCTTTCCAAGCCCTAGCTTGGTGGTGAACCCCTTTTTAGCTTATAATTAGACCCTAGGACAACCCTATTACAAGATCTCTTTCTCCTTTGCATACTTTAGGTTGAGATCTCTCTAGGGCTTTCCTTGAATGAATGAGGTAGAAAAGTGTTGTTTTATGTGCTAAACCATAAAGCAACCATTTTCCTATTTTTCAAGAATATTTCACATTGGCTTTACAAGGGTCATCTTTTTGTTAGTTGCAGGACACTATTGTTATTTGGGCTTTATCCCCAACCACTAAAAAGCCTACTATTGTAGAACCTACCCTCGGTGTAAGAGGAGGCTTAATCATAAAAAGAGTTTAAGATACATCTTCCTTGGAGGTAGCAACCATGAATGTTAATGTGGAACAATTCACCAAAGCCATAGTTTAGTCATTAACAAAGGAAAATAATTGTTTTAGAACCAGATATAATGATGTGGTTGCTGAGTACAAATCGAGCCAACAAAAGATGTCTTGAATGCAAACTCAAATGGCTCTGTGGAAACAAAAATTTCAAGCATTTTAGCCTGGTACCTCACATGCTGCAATATTGTCTCCCCCTTCCCCAATTATTTCACCTCCTCAAAATCAAGAGGAGACTACCCCCATTGAATCTAAAGATGTACAAATGGTACAATCAGCTCCCGAATCATCAAATGTCCCTCAAGTTGAGGATGCTACCAAGGAGGAGTTGATGGAAAAGATCAAGACTTATGAAGATAGGATGGATGATCTTGTTTATTTGAATAAGAATATTGTGACAACAGTCCTTTAGCACTTGAATAAGGGGGTAGAGAAAATATTAATCAGTATTCATGCTAATTATTCTTTCATGTTTGATGCCATTAAGAACCTTGATGTATATAAATAAATTTCTATTCCTTTAATGGATAAATGGATTCCAAGGGCTCAAATTCTAAGGGATATGGCTCTTGCATCCTCTTGTTATGCAGATAAGCCTCCAAATATACTTTCAACTGGAAGATTTGTAACAGATATAACTGGTTCTCAAGGGTTGATTGAGTCTTTAGAGGTGAATATTATAGAATTGGTTAAGAAGTTTGATGATCAGAATTTTGGTCTTCTTCCAGAAATTATAAATGGGAAGGGTGAAGTTAAGTGCCTACAAGAGTGGAAAGACCAGAAAGCTCAAGTGATAACTTTCCAAGAAAAAAAAAATGTGAGGAAATGGATTTGGTTAAGCTAAGGAACAATATGGATAGGCTCATGCATACAAGGGATTTCCTTGAAGATTTTCATAAGGAGGAAAATCAGGTGGCAGTAAGGTATATCCCATACAAAAAAAAGGTACATGATATCATGGGATTTGACTGGTCTATAGAGGAGGAGTTTGCATTATGGAATTCCAACTATATTTACACATTGGACATATAAATTTTTGCAAGTGGGAGTGGGTGACAACAATTTTGGTTGGTGGTCTGCAATAACAAAGTTCAGCAAGGAAGTGCAATACAAGGCCTGGAATGAGTACAGATTAGGCCTTGGATATATCAATGTTCAAATATTACACTTTCTCAATTTCAAATGTGGTTCAACAAGGATTATATATGTGGAATTACTTTGGTATATTCTCTCTTTCACTTTATGCTTCTATTCTACAAGTTTTTAAAGCACGTGGAATATAATGTTTTCTCATGGAAATGATTTCTTTACATTGACTAAAGGAACCTTTTGGAAGGTGGGAGAATCTTCACCAACAAATGGAAATGGTTTTTGTCTCATATGAAATTCTCCCTCATATTTGGAAATGCAAATGTAACTACATTTGGGGACATTTTGAAATTGAAATTGAAATATATGCCAAATGTAAATGTGACTAAATGTGTAATTTTGACTGAAGCTTGTTTTCTCCCTTATTCTTATAAAAGGGAATTCAAAGCCAATTGTATGGGTCTTTGGTTGAAAGAGCTTTTGAAATCATTTAAGATATTTTTGTAATTCAACTACAAATAAATAGAGTTAGTGTTGAGTCTTAGGTATGAATTCAAGTCTGTAATAGGCATTGTGGTTTTACAATAGTGATGGCATTTGAATGAGAAAATGCATATTTTGGAATAGATTCTCTCCTATATTTTGTCATATGAATTATTAATAAAGTGATCAAGGATCCTTCTATTGGTCTTCAATTGTTTTGGTTGAATGTATGATTTTTTCTCTACTTTAATTCAAAGAATTATTTAAAATTCATTGATGGAATCATAAGTTTGTATGACTAGATTAACATATTATTAATAATTTCATATTTTAATTGTGTTAAAAATTAAATACGTACTCAATGATTCATCACTCAACTCAATGCTTAATCAAATATTAACAATAGTAGCATATACAACAATGAACATCAACAATCTTTTAATGTGTATCTAGTAGTTGAAACTAGAATTTTTCTTCAAATGATGAAACAAATAATACAGATAATTGAACATCAACACATTATTGAATTTGAGATTTTTTTTTAATTTTCACATGAAGGATTTTCTAGCAACTTCCATTGTTCATGTGGTGGAATTGTCATTTTTTCTAACTGATGTTGTTTGACAGGTATGTGTAGGATCATCATGGAAAAAACAGGCCCTTAAGTGGTGAAAAATTTAGAAAAATCAAAGTTAGGCAACTTGACGTAAAAATTTGAATAAGTTATCTATATTATTTCAAAAATATGTAAGAATAGAATCTATAGCAAATTGAATGTAGTTTCTAAACTATTAGGTTTATTTTAAAAAAATCCATTTGGTGAAAATTTGAAATTTCAATGCAGAGCTTGAAATTTCAGGAAAAATAAGAAGTAGGTGTATGTCGACCACCCTAACCACAATAAAATGATAATATTTTTTATAAGATTTTAGATATAAGTAGAGGACTCATGTCTCAATGTGATGCATATTTTTTGTATTTTTTCCAAGTAAATAATTAACTATGATTTTTTATTACAACTTTTAAAAAATATAAAAAACCCATATGTTTGACCACCTTAACTTGGTCAAAACTTCATGAAATTCATTTTTTTTAATCCTATAGTGTATGAAGCATAGAATGCGACACATGTTTCAGATTCAAAAAATGTGATACTATTTGAAAGATATAGATGTTTTTCAATCAACCTATCAATCAGGACTTTAGTCGCAATTCAAATAGAAAATGAATAATAATTATTTATTAAATTCAAAGTAAAGCATAATTTATATTGGTGGAAAGCTGAGAATCTCCTTTAAAAAACCTTTTTGTTCCATCAATTCTGGGTAAAAAAAAAGTCATCAGCCACATACCCTACACATACCATCATATCGCCACTTTTTGGCCCATCCTGATCCTGCACATACCCTGACTTGAAGATTTTTTAGCAATTCATGATTGAAATTGGAAACTGTCTTTAATTATTCAGTCAAAATTACATTCAAGGTTATCATTGGTTTGATGGAATCCAAATAGTTCACCACATCTATTTTCTGAGGAAACTGTTCCAAATCAATCTTCCTTGCACCCTCTATCTTCTTTCTGAAATCATCATTTCCAATGAATCACTCATTTGTGTCAAAATCCTCTAGAAAACCAAGCTCTATGAAGTTCCTTACCTTTTCATCCAACTTCTTCATCTTGTTTGCAACTAAATGCACAAATTCCTTTGTTTCACGCATTCTCTAACACTTTTGAATGATAGATGACAACATCATTGAGGTATCAAGCCAATTATTAATCCATTTTGATTTTAAATCATTGTCATTGGCTTTGTATATTGTTTGATGAACTTGATTTCTAGGTTTCTCTAATGCCAATACATTTTTGTTGTCCACTAAATATTTGTTGAGGTTCTTATAATGTAGTCTGATAGCATCAATCAATTAAAACAATTCACACAAATGTTCAATCCTCTGCATTATTTCATCCTAGATCTTTTCTTTCATATGCCTCATTGTTTCTCTACAAAATGTAGTTAACTTATTTTGATAAGAGTTAATTTAATTTTTTGCTTCCATCAGCTTTGCCTCCAAGCTTTCATTTCTTTTTCTCTCTTTCTCCATTTTTTGTTTCCATTGTTCATTTCCTTTCCCAATGCTTTGTCTTAATTTTTCTGATTTGGATTTTTCCTCATTATATTTATTTTTTCTCTCATCTAACCTTTTCTTCAGTTCATTCACTTCTATCTCATTTTGTTTATTCTCTTTGCTTGTTGATGTAGAGGCATATATTTTAATTCTTTTTTCTAATTCATTGCTCTTGTTATCTGTTGCTTTCCTCTTTTCTTTCTTATTTTCTAGGTCTTCTTGTAACTTTTCTATTTGAGTCTACAACCTCTTTTTCTCTCTATATTGCTTTAGCAATGATGTGTACACCAATTCATTGTTCTTCTTTGATATAATAATTTCATCAGTATTTTTGAGTCTAGAAAAATCCAATTATAAATTTCTCACCTAAAATTTAGATCGATCCATACGATTTACAATTTTATTTTGAAATGTGGGAACAATAATTGTGTACATGATTTCTTTATTTGTGTCAAATCTGGGTAATACCATGGTTGTTGCAGGCTCTAAAAATATATTAGACACACTCTCCATCAATTGCTTCTTCTTTTTTATACAATTCTAATTTACTTTTAAACTCTTCAATGTAATCAAAATCTGGGGATGCATGAACAATGGAATGCTTGACTGGTGAAAAAATAGGAGTACTTGCAGTTGCTAATGATGTTACAACCACACTAACTATGGGAATGGGAGTTCCTAGAAATAACTCCTTTGTGGTGGAAATGGTAGTTGATGTCAAACTTGGACCTATCAAAATCCTTTGCCTCTTGTGTGTGTTAGAGTAAAATATATGAATGAGTAATAAAACCACACAATCAATGAAACATTATATTAGAGAATTCAAATAAAAAATCTAATCGAATTGAAACAAAAAAAAACTCTAAAGTCATCCCATTGTTCTCTATCTCCAAGGATTCATTAAATCATAATAGCTCTCAGATTATTTGTGCACTATGACCTTTACAATGACAACCTAAAGAACAAGATGTTGGAAAATGCAAGGAATCTATTCTTACATGATTGATTGAACTATATGATAGTGATGCTATGATAATGATGATGTGATAATGGATATGATGCTAAATTCTATGATGCAAATACTATATGAAAATTACTATGATAACTAAAATGTAGCTAATGGAAAATCAATGATTATAAACTAATATGATAATTGCTAAATACTCACAAATGCTCTAATGAAAATTTTGCATAGTAAGATTGCTCAAGATTGGGATCCTTTTCATGTAGAATGAGGTTGTATTTATAGATTTTCCAAGGCATATTCTAAAGTGGCAAAAACCAACGGTCAGGATTTTAGCTGGAGAGATCAAGGGTGGAGGATGAAGAAGTTGGAGAGAATCAAGGAGAGTGTTCCCTTTAATAAAAATTTTTTCCAAGTGTTTAGAAGAATAAATGGAAGAAGAGAGCCAAGTGTCCCAAAGTTGTTTCAAAAATTGTTGAGGATAATTCTAAATTAAATATTTGAAATATTCAATTTGTTGAGACACATGATGAGGTGGAAGGAGGAAAAAGTTGTAGACATGTGATTAAATTTAAATTTAGAATTTAAATTTAATAAGAGCAAAGATAATTCAATAAAAATCTATTTAAATTTGTTAATTTAATTAAGATTAGAAGAATATGATTTAAGATAGAATAATTAGAAAATGAACTATATTAATAAATTTAGAATTTATTTATAAGTAGACGAATAAAAGGGTTTATTAATTAAATAACTTGTAATTAATTAATTAATTATCCAAACTTATTTTAGGTGTATACATTTTTCCCCTCTTTGAAGTGATGTGTTTACACATTGCTTCAAAGAAAAATTTGATATGCCCCAAACCCTGGTTTTCAAGTGATGATGGATATATGCCCCCTCAGGGGATAAATCCAATTTTTTTTGAATTTTTAGGATTTTTTGAATTTTTAGGATTTTTTTGATGATTTGATGATGATTTTCAAATGTTATGATGCTAAGATGATTTATCTCCTAAAAAATAAACAGTGACTTGCCAAGTGATTAGTTGATGCCCTATGTTTCCTCCTTATGTTTGATGATTGATGATCACATCAACCATTGGTTTTGATGATGTTTGATGATTGACCTCATGATAGGTGAGGATCAATGATAGGATAGATGATGATTGACCTCATGATAGGTGAGGATCAATGATAGGATAGATGATGATTGACCTCATGATAGGTGAGGGTCAATGATAGGATAGGTGATGATTGATTGATATGTTGATTTGTGACATTGTATGATCATATGAGGATTTATGCATCTGGTGCAAGCGAATTCAGATTTTATTGGGCGATGTGGTTTGACTTCTCTAATTGATTGATATGCCCTAGTATAGGATAGACAGGGGGCCTTTGATTGCTTTGGTTGAGAGATTGATTGGTGTATTGAGACTTGATGTATACATTTATTCAGAGACGTTATGATATCCTGCCATTTTTTTGATGATGTACCTCTCCATATTTTACAATATCATTGTACACTTGACATTTCTTTTGAGATTATTTATGAGATGTAGCCAATACTTATTGATCTACATGTTGTCTACATGCTCTTTTTATGATGGATACTTATGATGGATGCATTTTAATTTTCATTCTATAAGTTATGTGTTGCCTATGTGATTATGCCATGGTTATGTATGGATGCAATGATGATGATGATGCATGGTTTATGATGTTTTTTATGCGATATGGGATGGATTTTTATTATGCAAATGAGATGCAATGTACATTATTTTTGTATTTTTGTAATGCAAATATATAATCTAATGCATGGTGGATGATTGATGATAATGATTTCCAACGTATGCATGATATGATGATGTTTATGCAGTTATATGTGAGTGATCTTATTTTTGTGAATTTCAAATGTACTCAATCCATTGATGAGAGAGAAAATCATTTTTAAATTTTCCAGCCTTGGAAAAATCTATAATGCAAATGCTAAACTAATATGGATGTAGTCTATTTTAACCATGCAAATCTAAATATACAAAATTTTCATTTTGTCAGCCAATTTTGTAGTGCTTGGTATCATCATTGAGCCTTTAAAATGTTGAAAGTTAGTACAAACATCAATGGTATAATTAGACCATGATGACCTAAGTACAACTTCCATGGATTTTTTATCTTGCAAGGTAATACAAGTATCTAGGCATAATTGAACTAAGATGACTTGAGTATTGCTTGTGTAAAATAGACAAGAGTTAATCCTTTTCCTATGCAAATTCGAAATGTCATCAATGATACTTTTTAGAGCATGTCTCGCGACAATTTTCATAGTAGTAATGTTTAACTCATAGACAACAAACAAAGAAAAATCATTCTTGATCATAGATTCTCTAGTCCATGACATCCTCGAGATGCTCCAAAGAAATGATAACAACAATCAAGATGCAACAATTCAACATTCATGCTAAATTGGTTAAATCATGATTCAGAAGAGTACCATCTAGTTAGATTTGTTTTGATTGATCTTTTTGATTTGGATGGTGTATTTTTTAAAATTTGTGATCGATGTTCAATGTTGGGTTTTGTTGTGATCATTGTGTTTGTTGCATTGTATGACCATTGTTTGTCTGTTGTTTAAGCTCAAACTAAGTTGCCACTAGTGAGTTCAAGATTTTTCCCCCATTGAGAAACCAACCATTTATTACACTTTTTCTGATTTTATGTTTTTTTGTATTTTTTAGCTTTTTTTGATTTATTTTTTGTATTTTTCCTTTTTTGTTTTTCTTCTAGATTTTTTTTTTTTTTTTTTGATTTTTACTTTTCTTTTTTTTTCGATTTTTCTATATATATTTTTTTTAAGGACATTTAAGATGGAATGAGATCACCAATTTTCTCCCTAATCTCATCAAGAATAGAGAAAGGAAATGGGACATGAATTTTGATTAGCTAGGAGATATGGAATGGAAGAATGCAAGGATATGGATAATGAATCAGATGATCAAGATCAACTAAATAAGATACAGACACAATGCCCAAATACTTTTCCTTTCTGATTTTTTTTATTTAGAAAGAATAATGCAATATGGATAAGGCGAAGGATATGGTACGGAAGATATGGATAAAGTGTATAGGATAAGATATATGATGTTCAAGAAAATCCTTAACCTTGTCAAGATCAAAGGCAGAAATATAAGGAATGAACATAGAGAGGATAATGACCATGAATGATAAGATGGACGAAACTTGCCTCAAAGTGCAGAGTGCAAGAGGAATATGGAAGATAGGATATGGATGATAGGGAGATGGAGGGAGGACTTAAGCATCAAGTTTCATAACCAAATTTCTCTCGAATATGTGTTCTAATAAACCATGGAAATGGGAAATTAGACTCCTAAATGTTGGAAAATTAATGGTATGATGGAAGAAGCCTAGGACTTATGCAAAGGTTTGGATTAAAGGATAATGATGGGGAATGAATGTTGGATAATGGATAGGATGTTGGAAGGCCTATTGATGGATAGATGGAAAGGATGGAAAGATCAATGTTGGCACACACCTTGAAGGGTGATGGAGTGGTGTAGGAGAAATGGATTTGGAAGGTGATAGTTTTTTATATGGAAGATTGGAGGAAGCTCTTGGATTAGCAAATTTGGATGCCAATTTAGATTTTATTGCTTCTATGAGACTTTTAGGAATCCACATAGCTTTTGACTTTGATTTTTGCTTTGTGGGCCTTTGTGGCCTTTAAGATTTTTCTTTTTGATTTATGGACCTTTGTGGTCTTGGAAATTTTTCATTTTGCTTTGATGGGCCATTCTGGCCTTTTGAAATTTTATTTTGATTTATGGACCTTTGTGGTCTTTGAAAATTTTATTTTTTCTATGATGGGCCTTTGTGGCCTTTTTATTTTTCTTTTGATTTTGGATCAAATTTTCTTTTATTTTTTGTGCCTCTTCAAGGAGACATGTTGATCCCTTGATACATGTGGATTTTGATATGAAATCTTTTTACTTTTGGCAACAAAATTGCTTCCAAGAGTAATGGGATAGATGGATTGAGATGAATGATATGGAGCCATCATGGATGAGTTAATGTAGGTAGAATTTTGAAAGGGCATCAAGGATGTGTTCCTTTGTTGTTCTTGATGGATAGGATATTGACCTAGGATAGATGGAAGGTTTGATGGACTAGGATGAGAACCTAGGATAGATGAGAGATTTGATGGTCTAGGAGAATTAATTATATAACCTAGGCCATGGTAATATGGGTTTTCTTGAATGAAAGGGGTTCTAGGATACCTTGTTCATGAAGGCCTAATCCTTTTCCTTTTTAGTTCATACTTTGACACATTTGTTTACCGGTGTGATATGTATTATTTGTTAAATAAGACGTGAGTCCATTTTGGGGAGGATATGATATGGATGAAAGGATAGGAGTTGGAAGTAAACCAAAGTGGATAAAGGTGGAGAACCCCAGTTTATAGGTGTGGAGTTCATGGATAACTTGTATAGGTGTGATAGGATCTTGACATGGGGATTATAGGGTACTTTGATCTTGACTTGCAAAAGGATCACGAGGTGTAGGAGATGAAGTAGCTTGCTCTTTATTAGGTATGGAATCATCATGAAGTGGTATGAAAGGCATATATTGATCTTGATGAGGATAGGAATCATGAAATTTTGTAGAAAAAATATCTTGATCATCGGATAGTAGAACATCATTGGATAGGATGGAAGAATTTTCATGCTCCTCAGATGCAATGGAATCATGAGATGGTATGGATTCATTAGATGGGGTGGAAGGAGGACTTGGAAGAATAATTTTCTCTTGAGATTGAAGGGAATCATCTTGGATGAAAAATGAAATGAGGGGATCATCATAAGCTTCTTGAGAGATGGGAACTTGGTGAAAGATTGGAAGGGTTTGTGGAATTTTGGTATCATTGAATGTAGAGGGTATGATAGGAGAGGGTGGTTGGGTGGAATTGTTAATTTGGATGAAAGAATCATGAGCTTTATCTTGGGTTATGGTGGATGGAGATAGATGCATGACATGATAAGATTGTTCAATATTATTTGTGTTTGAGGACTCAAATTTGGTCTTCTCATTTAGCCTTTACAAGAATTCAAAAACATTGAAGTTGGATGATGTAGTATTTGGTGGAGAAGGTATCATGTTCATATTTATATCAAATGGATAAGGATAGGTATCTTGCAACAAATATCTCTTTGTTGTTTCACTTTCCATGTCTTGGATCTGTTGTTCAAGATTTTGCATTTTTTTTGTTAAAATAGTCATTGGCTCTGAGGTTCGTAAATCAGTTTCTATTTTCTTGGGAGCTTCTTTCAATTGGTTTACATCAAATTCATTGAGAAGTTGCACACCTTGGTTTTCCAACATCAAAAGGTATTTCTCTCCATCTTTTTCTAGAATTTTCTCCATCAATTTGTGAAATTCAGGGTCTTGTTGAGCTTCTTGAATGTCTTCATCAGTGATTTCATCTATTTTAAGTTGGTGGAATCTGTGAAAGGGATTTTCTCCTACTTCAACCATGATTGTTTGAGTTTCAATTTCCTTTTGTTTGATTTTTTTTTTTTTGGATCTTGTTAAAACAAGCATGCAAGTGTTAAAGGTTTTCTATAATTTGATTTTTGTTTGAGAAGTGCCAATGATAATAACTAAGTCAAATAGGATGATGGATCCTATTGATGAGACTATGTTAAATGTGATTATACAACATTGTTTCATGATGAAGAATGATAGACCTTGATTTTGAAACTTAGCTTAACAATTAGATGATAGGTTTGATGATTTAGGAACATTAAGGTGGTAGATCCTAGTTTAGTTAAATAATTTCACTTGCAAAGACCAGTTTCTTAAATTTTAAACCCGTGTTGTTATTGAGGAATGATTCTACTCTAAAAAGGATTCCCAAATGGGCTTTCCATTGTCAAACAAATGGTGAAAATATCTCTATGTTTGTTATTTAACTAGATGTTCCAAAATATGGTACAAATGCACTAGAAGATGGAATGGATGCGATAAAAGATGGCCTAGATGCACTAAAAGATGAACCAAATGCTCTAGAAAATGCCCTAGATGCACTAAAAGATGAACTAGATGCTCTAGAAAATGCCCTAGATGCGCTAAAACATGAACTAGATGCACCAGAAATAGACTCAAAGGTGCCATAATATGAGTTAAATGTTCTAAAATAGGGAATACATGCGCTAAATAGGAAATTTTTCACTATTTTGACAGTGTATTTGGTTTTCTTGTTTCCAACTCAATGAACTAGGTGTTTCTAGTGAGTGATATTTTGAACAATAATTTTGACTGGTTTTTCTTGTTTATGAACTATGTGAATAAAGTGTTTTTATATGGATGATCTCTTGAAAAATGATTTCAAAAACAATAGCAAGTTGTAAAATAGTTATATCAAGCCTATGATCTAAACATTAAGTGTATGTTCAAGAATCTATTTTGATTCCTTTGATTTCCACAAGTATTGAACATCAGCAAATAGATCAAACACTCCTAATGTCAGGGATCATTAATAATATCATATCCCACATCTTAAAATTATGTCATCTCACACAACCGTGTCAACCCCTAGAGGGAGCCTATGTTTTTTCCTTTCCTAGGTCTTAACCAAAGTCGAATCCTCCACTTTTATCTAGTAATCCATGATAGTTATATGGTGAGTATCTTGGGGGAAAATTATTCCCTCCCCTTGCAATGTGAATATTAAAAATGTTCAAAGACTGACTCGGTTGGCTTCTACACTTAAATTTCATAGTAAGGGTTTCCGTTTGGAGTGGAAAATAATAAACTCCCTCAGGAGACCTCCCAACCTTTAGAACAAAGGCTTTGGGGATTTTTATCTTGCACACTACCGTTGAATGTGAGTTTCCTCAAATTCACTTTTGATTATAATGGGTCAGAAAAATAGGCTTTAGTTGTTCCCACTTAGGTCGTTCTCATAGGGTGAGTAATTTTTCCCATTATGACAGGCCTTCTAAAGGTGCTATCAAAACATGAAAGAGTGAGTCTGGAATTTTGGTTACCCAGTGAAGGGGAGAGCATAGGCTTATCACTTTACAAGCACAATATACATGGTGTTCATTGACCTTGTAATTAAATTAGGTGCCTAATTTAATCAAAGGAAAGAAAAAATAGCTCTAGCCCTTGCAAACACCGTTAGTAGTCTTAATTATGTCTTGGAAAAGTGTATATAACACCTACAACATAGAAAATATAGATTAGTTTCCAGAATTTTGAATTTTTCCAAAGAAATCCAGATGCACTAAAACAGAGACCATATGCTCTAAAAGATCAATCTGATGCGCTAAAAGAAATACTGAATGGGATAAAATATAGACTGGATGCACTAAAAGATAGATTGGATTCGCTAAAAGAGCTACTGAATGTGTGAAAAGATAGATTGCATGCACTAAAAGATAGACTGGATGTGCTAAAAGATAGATTGGATGCACTAAAATAGGGCCCTGATGTGCCAGAAGACACAATATATTCTTTAAAAGAAGCCATAGGTGCGCTATATATAAATTCATGATCAAACCTTTTCACAAAAAACTTCCAGAAAATGTTAATAAAATGGGGCTAGGCCCCATGATGGGTGCCAATTTTATGTGTGAGTAAAATATGTGAATGAGTAATAAAACCACACAATTAATGAAACATTATATTAGAGAATTCAAATAAAAAATCTAATCGAATTGAAAAAAAAATTCTCTAAAGTTGTCTCATTGTTCTCTATCTCCAAGGATTCGTTAAATCATAATGGCTCTCAGATTTTTTGTGCACTATGACCTTTAGAATGACAACCTGAAGAATGAGATGCTGGAAAATGCAAGGAATCTATTCCTACATGATTGATTGAACTGTATGATAGTGATGCTATGATAATGATGTTGTGATAATGGATATGATGCAAATACTGTATTAAAATTACTATGATAACTAAAATGCAGCTAATGGAAAAGCCATGATTATAAACTAATATGCTTATAAAATGCTAATTGCTAAATGCTCACAAATTCTCTAATGAAAATTTTGTAGAGTAAGATTGCTCAAAATTGGGATCCTTTTGTTGTAGAATGAGGTTGTATTTATAGATTTTCCAAGGCATGTTCTGATGTGGCAAAAACCAACAGTCAATATTTTAGCTGGAGAGATCGAGGTTGGAGGATGAAGAAGTTGGAAAGAATCAAGGAGAGTGTTCCCTTTAATAAAATAATCTACCAAGTGTTTAGAAGAATAAATGGAAGAAGAGAGCCAATTGTCCCAAAGTTATTTCATAATTTGTTGAGGATAATGCTAAATTAAATATTTGACATATTCAATTTGTTGAGAAACATGATGAGGTGGAAGGAGAAAAAAGTTGTAGACATGTTACTAAATTTAAATTTAATAAGAGGAAAGATAATTAAATAAAACAAACTATTTAAATTTGTTTATTTAAGTAAGATTAGAGGAATATGATTTAAGATGGAAAAATCAGAAAATGAACAATATAAATAAATTTAAAATTTATTTACAAGTAGATGAATTAAAAGGTTTATTAATTAAATAACTTGTAATTAATTAATTAATTATGTAGACTGATTGTAGGTGTATACATTTTTCCCCTGTTTGAAGTGATGTGTTTACACATTGCTTCAAAGTAAAATTCACTAGTGATGGTGACAAAAAAAATAAAATTGATATGCCCCAAACACTGGCTTTCAAGTGATGATGGATATATGCCCCCTCGGGAGATAAATCAAGAAATTTTTGAATTTTTAGGATTTTTTTAATTTTTAGGATTTTTTTGATGATTTGATGACGATTTTCAAATTTTATGATGCTAAGATGATTTCTCTCCTGAAAAATAAACAATGACTTGCCAAGTGATTAGTTGATGCCCTATGTTGCCTCCTTGTGTTTGATGGTTTGATGATCGCATCAACCATTGGTTTTCATGATGTTTGTTGATGTTTGATGATTGACCTAATGATAGGTGAGGATCAATGATAGGGTAGATGTTGATTGACCTCATGATAGGTGAGGATCAATGATAGGATAGATGATGATTGACCTTATGATAGGTGAGGTTCAATGATAGGATAGGTGATGATTGATTGATATACTGATTTGCGATATGTTATGATCATAGGAGGATTTCCGCATCTAGTGTAGGAAAATTCAGATTTGATTGGTTGATGTGATTTGACTTCTCTAATTTATTGATATGCCCTGGTATAGGATAGATAGGGGACTTTTGACTGCTTTGTTGAGAGATTGATTGGTGTATTAAGACTTGATGTATACATTTATACAGAGACGTTATGATATCCTACCATTTTTTTTGATGATGTACCTCTCCATATTTTATGATATCATTGTACACTTGACATTTCTTTTGAGATTATATGTGAGATCATGCAACCGATACTTATTGATCTACATGTCTACATGCTCTTTTTATGATGGATACTTATGATGGATGCATTTTAATTTCCATTCTATAAGTTATGTGATTCCTATGTGATTATGCCATGGTTATGCATGGATGCAATGATGAGGATGATGCATGGTTTATGATGTTTTTTATGTGATATGGGATGGATTTTGATTATGCAAATGAGATGCAATGTACGTTATTTTTGTATTTTTGTAATGCAAATATATGATCTAATGCATGGTGGATGATTGATGATAATGCTTTCTAATGTATGTATGATATGATGATGTTTATGTAGTTATATGTAAGTGATCTTATTTTTGTTAATGTCAAATGTACTCAATCCATTGATGAGAGATAAAATCATTTTTAAATTCGCTAGCCTTGGAAAAATCTATAGTGCAGATGCAAAACTAATATGGATGCAATCTATCTTAACCATGCAAATCTAAATATGCAAAGTTGTCATTTTTTTAGCCAATTTGTAGTGTGTGGTATCATCATTGAGCCTTTAAAATGTTGAAAGTTAGTACAAACATCGATGGAATAATTAGACCATGATAGCCTAAGTACAACTTCCATGGATTTTTTATATTGCAAGGTAATACAAGCATCTATGCATAATTGAACTGAGACAACTTGAGTATTGCTTGCGTAAAATAGACAAGAGTTAATCCTTTTCCTATAAAAATTGAAAATTTCATCAATGATACTTTGTAGAGCATGTCTTGTGATAATTTTCACAGTAGTAATGATTAATTCACACACATCAAAAAAAAAAGAAAAAAAGAAAAAAAAAAAACCATTCATGATCATAGTTTCTCTAGTCCATGACATCCTCAAGTTGCTCTAGAGAAATGATAACAAAAATCAAGATACAACAATTGAAAGTTCATGCTAAAGTGGATAAATCATGATTTAGAAGAGTATAATCCAATTAGATTTGCTTTGATTGATCTTGTTGTTGATTTGGATGGTTGAATTTTTAAAATTTGTGATCGATGTTCATTGTTGGGTTTTATTGTGATCGTTGTGTTTGTTGTGTTGTCTGACCATTCTTTGTCTGTTGTTTAAGCTCAAATTAGGTTGCCCCCAGTGAGTTCAGGATTTTTCCCCCATCTAGAAACCAACCATTTATTACACTTTTTTTGATTTTATGATTTTTTTGTATTTTCAGCTTTTTCTGATTTTTTTTTGTATTTTTCATTATTTTTCTATTTTTTTGGATATATTTTTTTTTTTTGGATTTTTCTGATTGTTTTGGATTTTTCAAGACATTTAAGATTGAATGAGATGACCAATTTTCTGCCTAATCTCATCAAGAACAAAGAAAGGAAATGGGACATGAATTTTGATAAGCTAGGAGATATGGAATGGAAGAATGCAAGGATAGGGATAATGAATGGGATGATCAAGATCAACCAGATAAGATACAAACACAATGCCCAAACACTTTTCCTTTCTGATTTGTTTTTATTTATAAAGAATAATGGAATATGGATAACGTGAAGGACATAGTATGGAAGATATTGATAAAGCGTATAGGATAAGATATATGATGTTCAAGGAAATCCTTAACCTTATCAAGATCAAAGGTGGAAATGTAAGGAATGAACATAGAGAGGATAATCACCATGAATGATAAGATGGATGAAATTTTCCTCCAAGTGTAGAGTGCAAGAGGAATATGGAAGATAGGATATGGATGATAGGGAGATGGAGGGAGGACTTAAGTATCAATTTTCAACCAAATTTCTCTCGAATATGTGATCTAATAAACCATCGCAATGGGAAAGTAGACTCCTAAATGTTGGTAGATTAATGGTATGATGGAAGAAGCCTAGGAATTATGCAAAGGTTTGGATTAAAGGAGAATGATGGGGAATGAATGTTGGATAATGGATAGGAGGTTGGAAGGCATGCTGATGGATAGATGGAAAGGATGGAAAGATCAATGTTGGCACACACCTTGAAGGGTGGTGGAGTGATGGAGGATAAATGGATTTGGAGGGTGATAGGTTTTTATATGGAATATTGGAGGAAGCTCTTGTATTAGCAAATTTGGATGCCAATTTAGATTTTATTGCTTCTATGAGACTTTTAGGAATCCACATAGCTTTTGACTTTGATTTTTTCTTTATGCACCTTTGTCGTGTTTGAGATTTTTCTTTTTGATTTATGGACCTTTGTGGTCTTGGAAATTTTTATTTCAGCTTTGATGGGCCTTTGTGGCCTTTTGAAAATTTCTTTTGATTTATGGGCCTTTGTGGTCTTTGAAAATTTTCTTTTTGCTTTGATGGGCATTTGTGGCCTTTTTTATTTTTATTTTTATTTTGGATCAAATTTTCTTTTATTTTTGCATGCCTCTTCAAGGAGACATGTTGATCCCTTGATACATGTGGATTTTGATATGAAAGCTTTTGACTTTTGGCACCCAAATTGCTTCCAAGAGCAATGGGAGAGATGAATTGAGATGAATGATATGGAGGCATCATGTATGAGTTAATGTAGGTAGAATTTTGAAAGGGCATCAAGGATGTGTGTCTTTTTTGTTCTTGATGGATATGATATGGACCTAGGATAGTTGGAAGGTTTGATGGACTAGGATGAGGACCTAGGATAGATGGTGATGCAGGAGCATCTAGTGGTGTAAGGGCAATCTTGCATCACCCAAAAACATGCATTGCATTTATATTTCCTTTGGTTAGCTTTTGTAGATTTATTTGCATTTTTGGATACCCTTTTCGTCATTATGTAAATCCCCACTTTCATTTTTCTCGTCCTGCTTTTTGTGGTCAACTGCTATTTTTAGTAGCCTTTGGAATTTGTTGCTATTTTTAGAAACTTTTGAGAATTGAAGGTGTTTTGGAATGAAAATTTAATGAAAATTATTTGGGAGGATTTAGAAGAAAAAAATAAGAATATTGGTGAAAGAATCAAGCAAAGAGCATTCTCGGTTTGAACATATTGCGGTTTTAGTCTCTTAGAAAAGCACCTGAAAACCTTCCGGAATGGGTATGAGGCACTAAACGGCCCTGAAACGGCTCGAATTTTTTTTGAAATTAGTGACGTGGATTTTTGAACACATTCTTGACTCTAAGACCTTTCTGATGGTTCAAACGGTTCAAAAAATAGAGTCCTGGATCAAAAGTTATGGCTCCTAGAAGTTGGTACACTTTCAAAAGGTGCTGATTTTGGGATGGTGTTTTAATTTTTGAGTTTCAATTTGTAATTCTTGGCGCCAAACTACCAAAAACTCATAATTTGAATTTTTTGTGGCTCCTAAGGGAAAAGGGCTATTTATGGGGTGAATTTTTTTGAATTTGGTAGCTTTTTGGGGAAAAAGAGTTCGCATGCTGCAAAAAGGGGAACTTTTGTAATGTCTGTAGTTTCTGAAACTTCTGTAGCTTGCATGTATCATAGAGCTTGAGGATTTGGGATCCTCTACATGTAAGTTTCCATTATTGAATAATAATAAATTTTTCTAGTTGTGTGCATTATTTCTGTGTCTCAGATTTGCTCCCTCGTCTGGTGGTATCAGAGCGGGTTTTCTTGAGTGTGTGAACAGATCGCCGATCGTGAGACAGTTCACACCGGGACCGTGGTTGTGGGTTTGAGGTATTCAAGATGCCTCCAAGAGTGATGTCTGGTAGGCGTGGTGGTGCTAGAGGTGGCAAAAATGCTAGTGGAAGAGATCCATTGGTGGTCGAGGGTTTCAGAGCCCTCCAGAGACAAATTGATGCGTTGCAGGACTAGATGAGAAGAGGGTTGAACCCGGGAAGAAGAGGAGAAATTGAGGATGAAGAAGAGATGGAAGATACAGATGTAGAAGAGGAAGACGTAGCGATTGATCAAGATCAAATGCAGTTGATTAGGGCCATTTCGAAGACCGAAAAGAGACCTAGAATAGAAGTCCCCAGTTATTCTGGAAGTCTGAACACAAAAGAGTTGATTGGCTGGATCAACAAGCTAGAAGAATATTTTGAGTATGAAGAAGTGGAGGACCCAGATCGGGTTAAGTTTGCAAAAATGAAGTTGAAGGGCTATGCCAATATTTGGTGGAAAGAGGTCTAGTTGGAGAGAAATTGAAGAGGAAAAGGAAAGATCGGCAATTGGGATCGCATGGTGGAGAAACTGAAGAAGCAGTTCATACCAGTGGACTATGAGCTAGATTTGCTGAAGAAATTGCAAGGGTTGAAGCAAGGAAGTAGATCTATGAAATAATACACATAATATTTTCATAAGATGATCATCAAAACGGGGCATGCAGAGGCTAACAAGGAGAAGGTAGCCCATTATCTTAATGGGTTACGACCAAGCATTCAAGAGGAGTTAAGCCTGGTCAGAATGACCACCATTGAGGACATGTACCAGTTCGCCTTGAAAGTTGAAGAAAAGTTGAACAAAAGTTTTGATAACAAGCAAAAAGGAAGAGGAGGTAAAAGTTGAAAGGGTGGTGGAAGATCTTCTGGAAGCTGGAATGAGGATGAGAAGAAAAATGGAGATGTGGGTACCAACCAAGGATAGAGGAGTGATAATTTCTACCACTTGCGTGACCAAAATAGTGGTGATCAAAGAGGTAGAGGGTGAGGTAGATCTGGACAAGGATCTGGAAGAGGGGGTTTTAGAGGAACTTTTTTCCAGTGTGGTGAAGAAGGGCATCGAGCCTATGAATGTCCACAACACCAAGAAAGGATAGAAAGAAGACCAAAAGGTCATGGAAGGGATGCACATGTTGATGAGGAGGCCCAATCTGAGCATTCAGATGATGCTGAAAGGGGAGAAGCCCTAGTGGTAAGAAGAGCCCTGGTGACTAGAGAGAAGGAGCCAAAACAAAGGAAGAATTTGTTTCACACAAGGTACAAATGTGAAGATAAATGTTGTGATGTCATTATTGATAGTGGGAGTACTGATAATCTGGTGTCAGAAGAGATGGTTGTAAAACTAAAGTTGAAAAGGGAAAGACATCCACATCTGTATCAGATTGCCTAGTTGTAGAAAGATCACAAAGGTTTAGTCAATGAGCAGTGCTTGGTGAAGTTCAAAATTGGGAGTTATCATGATGAGGTACTCTATGATATCATCACCATGGATGCATGTCACATGTTGTTAGGGAGGTCGTGGTAGTTTGACAGGCGAGCTATACATGATGGCCATGCAAACACTTATTCCTTGATGAAAGATGGAGTCCACCGTAAGCTGAAACCCCTAAAGGAGGACGAAGAAAAGGTATGCAATAGTGCTAGGGTTTGTTATGTTCATGGAAATAATTTTTTAGAAGGCATAAAGCATGAGCATCTATGTTATGCATTGATTCCTAAAATGGATAAAGAGGATAATGGGAATGTACTAGAAGAAGTTTCTGGGTTATTGGGTGAGTTTAGAGAGATTTCTAATAATGTTCCTGAGGGTTTACCACCAGTGAGGAAGATTAGTCATCAAATTGACTTGATCCCTAGAGCCAGTTTTCCAAATAAGGCAGCTCACAAAATGACTCCTGCAGAAAATGAGGAGTTGAATAGACAAGTTCAAGAGTTGTTGAGAAAGGGTTTGATTCGAGAGAGTCTGATTCCATGTGCAGTACCTACAGTACTAGCACTAAAGAAGGATGGGGAGTGGAGAATGTGCACAGACTCCCGAGCCATAAACAAGATAACAATCAAATACTAATTTCCCCTGCTAAGGATGGATAACTTGATGGACTATTTGAGTGGAGTGCAATACTTCACAAAGATTGATCTGAAGAGTGGATATCACCAGATCTATATTCATGAGGGAGATGAATGGAAGACTGCCTTCAAGACCAAGGAGGGCCTGTATGAGTGGTTAGTCATGCCTTTTGGGCTAACCAATGCACTGAGCACATTCATGCGGCTTATGAACGAGGTATTGAAAGAGTTTCTGAGAAATTTTGTTATTCTGTACTTAGATGATATTTTGATATTTAGTAATTCCTTGGGTGAGCATTTGGTGCATAGTCATAAAGTCTTTGAAAAGTTGAGAGAAGAGAAATTGTTGATTAATTTGAAGAAGTGTAGTTTTGTGAGGAAGGAATTAGTGTACTTGGGATTTGTTGTTTCGGCAGAAGGCTTGAAGATGGACCCAGAGAAGGTGAAGGCTATTTTGGAATGGCCTACCCTAAGAACTACTACTAATGAGGTGAGATCTTTCCATGGTCTAGCTAGTTTTTATAGAAAGCTCATTAGAAACTTCAGTAGTATTTGTGCACCCTTGACTGAGACAATGGGAGGGGATAGAAAAGAGTTCAAGTGGAGCACTAGAGCAGCGAATATTTTTAATCTATTGAAGCAAAAAGTGATAGAGCAACCAGTTTTATCCCTCTCATATTTCAATAAGGTGTTTCAGGTGGATTGTGACACTAGTGGTTGTGCCATTGGAGCATTGTTGAGCCAAGAAGGTAAGCCCATTGCATATTTTTGTGAAAAATTAAATGATGCAAAGAGGAAGTACTCTATGTATGATCAAGAATTTTATGCAATAGTTCAGGCATTAAAGAAATGGAGACATTATTTGTTGCCAAAGGATTTTTTTTTTTTTACTGATCATCAAGAATTACAGTATTTGAATAGTCAAGGGAAATTAAATCAAAGGCATATGAAATGGGTAGAATTTTTGCAAAGCTATACCTTTGTTTTAAAGCATAGGAGTGGGAGGTCGAATAGGGTTACAGATGACTTAAGTAGGAGGTAGACATTGTTGAATGAGATGCAGATTGAAGTGGTTGGGTTCAATGAACTCAAGACATTGTACCCTAAAGATCCTGATTTTACAGAAGCTTGGAAAGCTTGTAAGGAGCCTGTTACAGCTGACAGGATGAAGTGGATAGATTTCATAATTCAGGATGGCATGTTATTTAAGGGAAGTCAATTGTGTATCCCAAGGAGTTCCATGAGGGAGAACCTGATAAATGAGAAGCATAGTGGAGGAATGGCGGGACATTTTGGTCAGGATAAAACTATTGCCATTATCAATGAACATTATTATTGGCCATAGTTGTCATGGGATGTGAGGAATTTTGTGTAGAGTTGCAGGGTGTGTTAGATGGCTAAAGGAGTGAGCCAGAATATAGGGTTATATCAGCCCTTACTTGTACCAGCGAGGCCTTGGGAAGATATAAGTATGGACTTTGTTCTTGGTTTGCCAAGGATGCGGAGAGGGAAAAATTCAGTGTTTGTGGTAGTTGATAGATTTTCAAAGATGGGGCATTTCATTCCATGTCAGAAGACCCATGATGCAGTCCACATCACTGACTTGTTCTTCAGAGAGGTGGTGAGGCTACATGGTTTTCCAAAGAGTATAGTCTCAGATCATGATACAAAGTTTATGGGATACTTTTGGAGGACCTTGTGGAAGAAGTTGAAGACAGAGTTGAAGTTTAGTTCTACACACCATCCATAGAATGATGGGCAGACTGAGGTTATGAACAGAAGTTTGGGTAACCTACTGAGGTGCTTGGTAGGAGATAAACCCAAGGGATGGGACTTGATCTTAACCCAGGAAAAATTTTCTTACAACAATTTTGTCAACAGAAGCACTGGTAGATCACCATTCCAGATTGTGTATGGAGGCAATCCCAAGACCGCTCTAGAATTGAGAAAGATGGACCAGGAGAAGAAGACTAGTGCCGAAGCCAAAGACTTTGTAGAACACATTAAGAATGTACATGAGGAGGTAATAGAACATATCAATAAGATGAATATGCAGTATAAGGCTAAGGAAGATCGGAAGAGGAGGAATAAGGAGTTTCAGGTAGGTGATGAAGTGATGGTCCACTTAAGGAAAGGTTTCCAGTAGGAACCTATAACAAGTTAAAGATGAAGAAGTTTGGTCCATGTAAAATTTTGAAGAGGCATGATTCAGGGAATGCATATGAGGTAGAGTTGTCGAATGGAGTCAACATTTACCCTGTGTTCAACATTTTAGATTTGATAGAATATTATGAAGGTGGTGTAGAGGAAGTACCAGCATTGGAACAGTGTGGCATTCCAACATCTACTTCAGAGAAGGAGATTGAAGCAATCCTAGATAGTCGTGTGGGAAGGAGTACCAAAAATAGGTAATATGAAGAATACCTGGTGAAGTGGAGAGGAAGGCATGTGGAAGAATCATCTTGGCTATCTAAGGCAGAGGTTGATCATTTGGGTTTTTCTCAACCATCTGAGACGTGATGGGGTCACTTCTCAAATTACCCTGGGTGTCTGATGCAGGAGCATCCAGTGGTGTAAGGGCAATCTTACATCACCCAAAAATATGCATTGCGTTTATATTTCCTTTGGTTAGATTTTGTAGATTTATTTTCATTTCTGGATACCCTTTTCATCATTATGTAAATCCCCACTTTCAATTTTATTGTTCTGCTTTCTCTGGTCAACTGCTATTTCTAGTAGCTTTTGGAATTTATTGCTATTTTTAGAAACTTTTGAGAATTGAAGGTGTTTTGGAATGAAAATTTAACAAAAATTACTTGGAGGATTTAGGATAGAAAAATAAAAATATTGGTAAAAGAATCAGGCAAAGAGCATTCTCGGTTTGAAAGATATTACAGTTTTAGTCTCCCAGAAAAGCACCTGAAAACCTTCTAGATTGGGTATGAGGCACTAAACGTCCCTGAAATGGCCCAAAACCTTTCTGCAATTCGAAAAGTGGATTTCTATCACATTCTTGACTCTGAGACCTTTCTGACGGTTCAAACAGTTCGAAAACCAGAGTCCCGGATCAAAAGTTATGACTCCCAGAAGCTAGTACACTTTCAAAAGGTGCTGATTTTTGGATGGTGTTTTAATTTTTGAGTTCCAAATTGTAATTTTTGGCACCAAACCGCCAAAAACTCATAACTTGAATGTTGTTTTTGGCTCCTAAGGGAAAAGGGGTATTTATGGGGGGAATTTTTCTGATTTTGGTAGCTTTTTGGGGAAAAAGAGTTCGCATGTTGTGAAAAGGGGAACTTCTGTAATGTCTATAGTTTCTAAAACTTCTGTAGCTTGCATGTATCATAGAGCTTGAGGATTTGGGATCCTCTGCATGTAAGATTTCCATTATTGAATAATAATAATTTTTTCTAGTTGTGTGCATTATTTTTGTGTCTCAGGTTTGCTCCCTCATCAGATGGAAGATTTGATGGACTAGGACACTTAGGTATATAACCAAGGCCATGATAATATTGATTTTCTTGAATAGAAAAGGGTTCTAGGATACCTTTTTCATGAAGGCCTAATCCTTTTCCTTTGTAGTTCATACTTTGAAACATTCATTTACTAGTGGGATATGTATTGTTTGTGAAACAAGATGCGATCCCATTTTGGGGAGGATATGATATGGATGAAAGGATAGGTATTGGAAGTAAACTGGAATGGATAAAGGTGGAGAATCCTAGTTTATAGGTATGGGGTTCATGGATAGCTTGTATAGGTGTGATAGGATCTTGACATGAGGATGATGAGGTACTTTGACCTTCACTTGGAAAAGGATAATGAGGTGTAGGAGATGAAGTAGTTTACTCTTTATTAGGTATGGAATCATCATGAAGTGGTATGAAAGGCATATCTTGATCTTGATGAGGAAAGGAGTCATGACATTTTGTAGAAAGCATATCTTGATCATTAGATAGTAGAACATCATTAGATAGGATGGAAGAATTATCATGCTTCTGGGATGCAATGGTATGAATTCATTAGATGAGGTGGAAGGAGGACTCAGAAGAATACTTTTCTCTTGAGATGGAAGGGAATCATCTTGGATGAACAATGAAATGAGGGGATCATAAAAATATTCTTGAGAGATGGGAGCTTGGTCAAAGATTTGAAGGGCTTGTGGAATTTTGGTATCATTGAATGTAGAGGGTATGATAGGAGAGGGTGGTTGGGTGGAATCATTAATTTGGATGAAAGAATCATGAGCTTTATCTTGGCTTATGGTGGATGGAGATATCTGCATGACATGATAGGATTGTTCTATATTATTTGTGTTTGAGGACTTAGATTTGGGCTTCTCATTTATCCTTTGAAAGAATTCAAAAACATTCAACTTGGATGATGTAGTCTTTGGTGGAGAAGGTATAATGTTCATGTCAAATGGATAAAGACAGGTGTCTTGCAATGAATATCTCTTTGTTGTTCCCCTTTGCATGTCTTGGATCTGTTGTTGAAGATTTTACATTTGTTGAGTTAAAACAATCATTGGATCTGAGGTTCATAACTTAGTTTCTATTTTCTTGGGAGCTTCTTTCAATTGGTTTACATCGAATTCATTAGGAAGTTGCAAACCTTGGTTTTCCAACATCAAAAGGTATTTCTCTCCATCTTTTTCTAGAATTTTCTCTATCAATTTGTGAAATTCAGGGTCTTTTTGAGCTTGTTGAATGTCTTCATCAGTGATTTCATCTATTTCAAGTTGGTGGAATTTTTGAAAGGTATTTTTTTTTGCTTTAGCCATGATGGTTTGAGTTTCAATTTCCTTTTCTTTGAGTTTTGGTTTTTGGGATCTTGTTAAAATGAGCATGCAAGTGTTAATGGTTTTCTATACTTTGATCTTTGTTTGAGAAGTGCCAATGATAATAACTAAGTCAAATAGGATGATGGGTCCTATTGATGAGACTAAGTTAAATGTGATTATACAACGTTGTTTCATGATGAAGGATGACATATCCTTATGGTGAAACTTAGCTTAACAATCAAATGATAGGTTTGATGATTTAGGCACTTTAAGGTGGTAGATCCTAGTTTAGTTAAATAATTTCAATTGCAAAGACCAGTTTCTTCAAGTTTAAACCTGTGTTGTGATTAAGGAGTGATTCTGCTCTGAAAAGGATTCCCAAATGTGCTTTTAATTCTTAAACGGATTGTGAAAATAGCTCTTTGCTTGTGATTTAACTAGATGTGCTAAAACGGGGTATAGATGTGCTAGAAGATGGAATGGATGTGCTAAAGGATGGCCTGGATGTGCTAAAGGATGAACTAGATTCTCCAAAAAATGTCCTTGATGTGTTAAAAGATGAACCAAATGCTCTAGAAAATGCCCTAGATGTGCTAAAAGATGAACTAGATGCTCTAGAAAAAGACTCAAATGGACCAGAATATGAGCTAAATGCACTGAAATAAGGAATGCATGCGCTAAACTAGAATTTGTTCACTAATTTGATAGTCTGTTTGGTTTTCTTGTTTCCAAATCAATGAACTAGTTTTTTCTGGTGAGTGATGTTCTGAACAGTAAGTTTGATTGGTTTTTCTTGTTTGTGAACAATGTGAATTAAGTGTTTTTAAATGGATGATCTCTTGAAAAATGATTTCAAACATAGCAGCAATTTGTAAAACAGTTGTATCAAGCCTATGATCTAAACATTAAGTGTATGTTCAAGAATCTAGTCTGATTCCTTTGATTTCCATAGGCATTGAACAAGAGAAAATGGATCAAACACTCCTAATGTCAAGGGTCATTAATAATATCACAACCCACACCTTAGAACTATGTCAGCTCACATAGTCGTGTCACCCGCTAGAGGGCGCCTATGTTTTTCCCTTTCTCGAGTCTTAACCAAAGTCGAGTCCTCCACTTTTTGCCAATAATCACTGATAGTTATATGGTGAGTATCTTGCGTGTAGATTCTTCCCTCCCCTTGCACTGTGAATATTAAAAATGTTTAGAGATTGACTCAGATGGCTTCTACACTTAAAGTTCGTAGTAAGTCTTTCCGTTTGGTGCGGAAAATGTTAAACTCCCTCAGGAGACCTCCCAACCTTTAGAACAAAGGATTTGGGGATGGTTATCTTGCACACTACCATTGAATGTGAGTTTCCTCAGATTCGCTTTTGATTATAGTGGGTTGGAAAACTTGGCTTTAGTTGTTACCACTTAGGTCATTCCCGTAGGGTGAGTACTTTTTACCACTATGGTAGGCCTTCTAAAGGTTCTATCAAAACATGAAAGAGTGCGTCTGGCATTTTGGTCACCTAGTGAAGGGGAGAGCATAGGCCTATCACTTTACAAGCACATTATACATGGTGTTCATTGACCTTGTAATTAAACTAGGTGCCTAGTTTAACCATAGGAAAAAAAATAGCTCTAGCCCCTACAAACATAGTTAGTAGTCTTAATTATGTCTTGGACAAGTGCATATAACACCTATAACACAAAAAATATAGATCAGTTTATAGAATTTTGAATTTTTGCAAAGAAAGCTAGATGCACTAAAAAAGAGAGCATATGTGCTAAAAGAACAACTACATGTGCTAAAAGATAGACTAGATTCCCTAAAAGAGAGACTCGATGTGCTAAAAGAACTACTAAATGTGCTAAAAGATAGACTAGATGTGCTAAAAGATAGATTGGATGCACTGAAAGATAGACTAGATTCTCTAAAAGATGAGTTGGATGCACTAAAACAAGGCCCAGATGTGTGAGAAGTCACAATACATGCACTGAAAGAAGCCACAGGTGCACTATATAGAATTTCATGATAAAACCTGAACTTGAGAAAACTTCCAAAAAATGTTAATAAAATGGGGCTATGCCCCATGGTGGGTGCCAATTTTATGTGTGAGTAAAATATGTGAATGAGTAATAAAATCACACAATCAATGAAACATTATATTAGAGAATTCAAATAACAAATCTAATCAAATTGAAACAAACAAATTCTCTAAATTCATCCCATTGTTCTCTATCTCCAAGGATTTGTTAAATCATAATGACTCTCAGATTGTTTGTGCACTATGACCTTTAGAATGACAACCTTAAGAATGAGATGCTGGAAAATGAAAGGAATCTATTCCTACATCATTGATTGAACTATATAATAGTGATGTTATGATAATGATGTTGTGATAATGGATATGATGCTAAATGCTATGATGCAAATACTATATGAAAATTACTATGATAACTAAAATGTAGCTAATGGACAAGCCATAATTGTAAAGTAATATGATTCTAAAATTCTAATTGCTAAATTCTCACAAATTCTCTAATGAAAATTATGCAGAGTAAGATTGCTCAAGATTGGGATCCTTTTGTTGTAGAATGAGGTTGTATTTATAGATTTTCCAAGGAATATTTTGATGCAGCAACAACCAATGGTCAGGATTTTAGCTGGAGAGATCGAGGTTGGAGGATGAAGAAGTTGGAAATAATCAAGGAGATTGTTCCCTTTAATAAAACAATCTACCAAGTGTTTAGAAGAATAAATGGAAGAAGATATACAAGTGTCCCAAAGTTGTTTCAGAATTTTTTGAGGATAATGCTAAATTAAATATTTGACATATTGAATTTTTTGAGGATAATGCTAAATTAAATATTTGACATATTCAATTTGTTGAGACACATGAAGAGGTGGAAGGAGGAAAAATTTGTAGACATGTGACTAAATTTAAATTTAGAATTTAAATTTAATAAGAGGAAAGATAATTAAATTAAACAAATTATTTAAATTTGTTTATTTAATTAAGATTAGAAGAATATGATTTAAGATAGAAGAATTAGAAAATGAACTATATAAATAAATTTAGAATTTATTTATAAGTAAATGAATTAAAAGGTTTATTACTTAAATAACTTGTAATTAATTAATTAATTATCCAGACTGATTTTAGGTGTATACATTTTTCCCCTCTTTGAAATGATGTGTTTACAGATTGCTTCAAAGAAAAATTTGTTGGTGGTGCTAACAAAAAAAGAAAAATTGGTATGCCCCAAATGCTAGTTTTTAAGTGATGATGGATATATGCCCCCTCGGGAGATAAATTGGGAAATTTTTGAATTTTTAGGATTTTTTTGATGATTTGATGATGATTATAAAATTTATTGATGCTAAGACAATTTATCTCCCAAAAAATAAACAGTGATCTGCTAGGTGATTAGATGATGCCCTGTGTTGCCTCGTTGTGTTTGATGTTTGATGATTGCATCAGCCATTGGTTTTGATGATGTTTTATGATTGACCTCATAATAGGTGAGGATTAATGATAGGATAGATGATGATTGACCTCATGATAGGTGAAGATCAATGATAGGATAGATGATGATTGACCTCATGATAGGTGAGGGTCAATGATAGGATAGGTGATGATTGATTGATATGTTGATTTGCAATATGTTATGATCATAGCATGATTTCTGCATCTAGTGCAGGAAGATTCAAATTTGATTGAGCGATGTGGTTTAATGACTTCTCTAATTGATTGATATGCCCTAGTATAGTATACACAGGGCACTTTTGACTACTTTGTTGAGAGATTGATTGGTGTACTAAGATTTGATGTATACATTTATTCAGAGATGTTATGATATCCTGTCATTTTTCTTATGATGTACCTCTCCATATTTTACAATATCATTGTACACTTGAAATTTCTTTTGAGATTATATATGAGATGCAAATGATACTTATTGATCTACATGTTGTCTACATGCTCTTTTTATGATGGATACTTATGATGGATGCATTTTAATTTCCATTCTATAAGTTATGTGATGCCTATGTGATTATTCCATTGTTATGTATGGATGCAATGATGATGATGCATTGTTTATGATGTTTTTTATGCGATATGGGATGGATTTTGATTATGCAAATGAGATGCAATGTACGCTATTTTTGTATTTTTGTAATGCAAATATATGATCTAATGCATGGTGGATGATTGATGATAATGCTTTCTAATGTATGTATGATATGATGATATTTATGTAGTTATATGTGAGTGATCTTATTTTTGTTAATGTCAAATGTACTCAATCCATTGATGAGAGATAAAATCATTTTTAAATTTTCCAGCCTTGGAAAAATCTATAATGCAAATGCAAAACTAATATGGATGCAATCTATCTTAACCATGCAAATCTAAATATGCAAAGTTTTCATTTTGTCAGCCAATTTGTAGTGCTTGATATCATCATTAAGCCTTTAAAATGTTGAAAGTTAGTACAAACATCGATGGTATAATTAGAACATGATGACCTAAGTACAACTTCCATGGATTTTTTGATATTGCAAGGTAATACAAGCATCTAGGCATAATTGAACTGAGATGACCTAAGTATTGCTTTCATAAAAGAGACAAGACTTAATCCTTTTCCTATGCAATTTTGAAATGTCATCAATGATACTTTGTAGAGCATGTCCCATGACAATTTGTGTAGTAGTAGTGATTAATTCACAAGCATAAAAAAAATAAAAATCATTCTCAATCATAGCTTCTCTAGTCCATGACATCCTTGAGTTGCTCCAGAGAAATGATAACAAAAATCAAGATACAAAAGTTGAAATGTCATGCTAAAGTGGTTAAATTATGATTCAGAAGAGTATCATCTTGTTAGATTTTTTTTACTGATCTAGTTGATTTGGATGGTTGATTTTTTAAAATTTGTGATCAATGTTCAATGTTGGGTTTTCCTCTGATCATTGTGTTTGTTGTGTTGTCTAACTATTGTTTTTCTGTTGTTTAAGCTCAAAGTAGGTTGCCTCCAGTGAGTTCAGGATTGTGCCCCCATTGAGAAACCACCCATTTATTACACTTTTTTTTATTTTATGATTTTTTTGTATTTTTCAACTTTTTTTTATTTTTTATTTGTATTTTTCCTTTTTTTCTTTTTTTTTTGTATTTTTTCCTTTTTTATTTATATTTGGATTTTTTAGGACATTTAAGATGGAATGAGATGACCAATTTTCTCCCTAATCTCATCAATAACAAAGAAAGGAAATGGGACATGAATTTTGATAAGCTAGGAGATATGGAAAAGGAGAATGAAATGATAGGGATAATGAATTAGATGATCAAGATCAACTAGATAAGATACAAGCACAATGCCCAAATACTTTTCCTTTTTGATTTTTTTGTATTTAGAAAGAATAATGGAATATGAACAAGGCAAAGGATATGGTACAGAAGATATGGATAAAGCGTATAAGATAAGATATATGATGTTCAAGAAAATCCTTAACCTTGTCAAGATCAAAGGAAAAAATGTAAGGAATGAACATATAGAGGATAATGACCATGAATGATAAGATGGTCAAAATTTTCCTCCAAGTGTAGAGTGCAAGAGGAATATGCAAGATAGGATATGGATGATAGGGAGATGGAGGGAGGACTTAAGCATCAAGTTTCATGACCAAATTTCTCTCAAATATGTGTTCTAATAAACCATCGCAATGGGAAATTAGACTCCTAAATGTTGGTAGAATAATGGTATGATGGAAGAAGCCTAGGACTTATGCAAAGGTTTGGATTAAAGGAGAATTATGGGGGATGAATGTTGGATAATGGATAGGAGGTTGGAAGGCCTACTGATGGATAGATGGAAAGGATGGAAAGATCAACATTGGCACACACCTTGAAGGGTGGTGGAGTGATGTAGGAGAAATGTATTTGGAAGGTGAGGTTTTTATATGGAAGATTGGAGGAAGCTCTTGGATTAGAAAATTTGGATGCCGATTTAGATTTTATTGCTTCTTTGAGACTTTTAGAAATCCAGAAAGCTTTTGATTTTTGGCACCCAAATTGCTTCCAAGATCAATGGGAGAGATGAATTGAGATGAATGATACAGAGGTATCATGCATAAGTTAATGTAGGTATAATTTTGAAAGGGCATCAAGGATGTGTTCCTTTGTTGTTCTTGATGGGTAGGATATGGACTTAGGATAGATGGAAGGTTTGATAGACTAGGATGAGAACCTAGGATAGATGGAATATTTGATGGACTAGGAAACTTAGGTATATAACCAAGGTCATGGTAATATGTGTTTTCTTGAACGGAAAGGGGTTCTAGGATACCTTGTTCATGAAGGCCTTAGACTTTTCCTTTGTAGTTCATACTTTGAAACATTCATTTACCAGTGGGATATGTATTGTTTGTGAAACAAGATGTGAGTCCATTTTGGGGTGGATATGATATGGATGAAAGGATAGGTGTTGGAAGTAAACTGGAGTGGATAAAGGTGGAGAATCCTAGTTTATAGGTGTGGGGTTCATGGATAGCTTGTATAGGTGTGATAGGATCTTGACATGGGGATGATGGGGTACTTTGATCTTGACTTGAAAAAGGATCACGAGGTGTAGGAGATTAATTACCTTGCACTTTATTAGGTATGGAATCATCATGAGGTGGTATGAAAGGAATATCTTGATCTTGATGTGGAAAGGAATCATGAAATTTTGTAGAAATCATATCTTGATCACCGAATAGTAGAACATCATTAGATAGAATGGAAGAATTATCATGCTCCTGTGATGCAATTGAATCATGAGATGGTATGGATTCATTAGAAGCTATGGAAGGAGGACTTGGAAGAATACTTTTCTCTTGATATGGAAGGGAATCATCTTGGATGAAAAATGAAATGAGGGGATCATCGTAAGATTCTTGAGAGATGGGATCTTGATCAAAGATTGGAAGGGCTTATGGAATTTTGGTATCATTGAATGTAGAGGGTGGTTGGGTGGAATCATTAATTTGGATGAAATAATCATGAGCTTTATCTTGTCTTATGGTGGATGGAGATAGATGCATGACATGATAACATTGTTCAATATTATTTGTGTTTGAGGACTTAGATTTGAGCTTCTCATTTAGCCTTTGAAATAATTCGAAAACATTCAACTTGGATGATATAGTCTTTGGTGGAGAATGTATCATGTTTATATTTTTTTTAGATGGATAAGGGCAGGTGTCTTGTAATGAATATCTCTTTGTTGTTCCCCTTTGTATGTCTTGGATATGTTTTTGAAGATTTTGCATTTATTGAGTTAAACAGTCATTAGATCTGAGGTTCATAAATTAGTTTCTATTTTCTTGGGAGCTTCTTTCAATTGGTTTACATTGAGGTCATTGGGCAGTTACACACCTTGGTTTTCCAACATCAAAAGGTATTTCTCTCCATATTTTTCTAGAATTTTCTCCATCAATTTGTGAAATTCAGGGTCTTGTTGAGCTTGTTGAATGTCTCCATCAGTTATTTCATCTATTTCAAGTTCGTGGAATCTGTGAAAGACATTTTCTTCTACTTCCTCCATGATGGTTTGAATTTCAATTTCCTTTTCTTTGAGTTTTTGTTTTTGAGATCTTGATAAAACAAGCATGGAAGTGTTAAAGGTTTTCTATACTTTGATCTTTGTTTGAGAAGTGCCTATGATAATTACTAAGTCAAATAGGATGATGGATCCTATTGATGAGACTAAGTTAAATGTGATTATACAACATTGTTTTGTGATGAAGGATGATAGATCCTTATGGGGAAACTTAGCTTAACAATTAGATGATTGGTTTGATGATTTAGGAACTTTAAGGTGGTAGATCCTAGTTTAGTTAAATAATTTCACTTACAAAGACTAGTTTCTTCAAGTTTAAACCCATGTTGTGACTGAGGTGTGATTTTACTCTGAAAAAGATTCCCAAATGTGCTTTCAATTGTTAGACGGATGGTGAAAATAGGTCTCTATTTGTAATTTAACTAGATGCGCTAAAATAGGGTACATATGTGCTAGTAGATGGAATGGATGTGCTAAAAGATGGCCTGAATGCGCTAAAAGATTGAATAGATGCTCAAGAAAATGCCCTAGATGCACTAAAAGATGAACCAAATGCTCTAAAAAATTCCCTAGATGCACTAAAAGATGAACTACATGCTCTAGAAAAAGACTCTGATGTGCTAGAATATGAGCTAAATGCACTGAAACAGGTAATGCATGCTCTAAACTAGAAATTTTTCACTGTTTTGACAATCTATTTGGTTTTCTTGTTTCCAACTTAGTGAACTGGGTGTTTCTGGTGAGTGATCTTTTGAATAGTAAGTTGGATTGGTTTTTCTTGTTTGTAAGCCATTTGAATTAAGTGTTTTCAAATGGATGATCTCTTGAAAAATGATTTCAAACATAGCAGCAAGTTGTAAAATAGTTGTATCAAGCCTATGATCTAAACATTTAGTGTATGTTCAAGAATCTAGTTTGATTCCTTTAATTTCCATAGGTATTGAACAAGAGCAAATAGCTCAAACACTCCTAATGTTAAGGGTCATTAATCATATCATAACCCACATCTTAGAACTATGTTAGCTCACATAGTCATGTTACCCCTTAGAGGGCGCCTATCTTTTTTCCTTTCCCAGGTCTTAACCAAAGTCAAATCCTCCACTTTTGGCCAGTAATCCTTGATAGTTATATGGCGAGTATCTTTGGTGTAGATTCTTCCCTCCCCTTGCACTATGAATATTAAAAATGCTCAGAGACTGACTTGGCTGGCTTCTACACTTAAATTTTATAGTAAGGGTTTCCATTCGGTGCGGAAAATTATAAAATCCCTCAGGAGACCTCCCAACCTTTAGAACAAAGGATTTTGGGATGGTTATCTTGCACACTACCATTGAATGTGAGTTTCCTCATATTCACATTTGATTATAGTGGGTCAAAAAAGTTGGATTTAGTTGTTCCCACTGAGGTCATTCTCGTAGGGTGAGTACGTTTCCCACTATGCTATTCCTTCTAAAGGTGATATCAAAACATGAAAGAGTGAGTCTGGCATTTTGGTCACCCAATGAAGGGGAGAACATAGGCCTATCACTTTACAAGAACAATATACATGGTGTTCATTGACCTTGTAATTAAACTAGGTGCCTAATTTAATCAAAGGAAAAAAAAATAGCTCCAACGCCTACAAACATCGTTAGTAGTCTTAATTATGTCTTGGACAAGCATATATAACACTTGCAACATAGAAAATATTGATTAGTTTCTAGAATTTTGAATTTCTACAAAGAAAACTAGATGCACTAAAACAAAGACCATATGCACTAAAAGATCAATCAGATGCGCTAAAAGAACTACCGAATGCATTAAAAGATAGATTGGATGCGCTAAAAGAACAACTGCATGTGCTAAAAGATAGACTGCATGTGCTAAAAGATAGACTGCATGTGATAAAAGATAGACTAGATGCACTGAAAGATAGACTGGATGCATTGAAAGATGAGATGGATGCACTGAAACAGGGGCCGAATGTGCCATAAGTCACAATCTATGCATTGAAAGAAGCCACAGGTGCATTACATAGAAATTCATGATCAAACTTGTTCACGAAAACTTCCATAAAATGTTAATGAAACGGGGCTAGGCCCCATGGTGGGAACCAATTTTATGTGTGAGTAAAATATGTGAATGAGTAATAAAACCACACAATCAATGAAAAATTATATTAGAGAATTCAAATAACAAATCTAATCGAATTGAAACAAACAAATTCTCTAAATTCATCCCATTGTTCTCTATCTCCATGGATTCGTTAAATCATAATGGCTCTCACATTGTTTGTGCACTATGACCTTTAGAATGACAACCTGAAGAACGAGACATTAGAAAATGTAAGGAATCTATTCCTACATGATTGATTGAACTATATAATAGTGATGTTATGATAATGATGTTGTGATAATGGATATGATGCTAAATTCTATGATATAAATACTGTATGAAAATTACTATGATAACTAAAATGCAGCTAATGGAAAATCCATGATTATAAACTAATATGCGTCTAAAATACTAATTGCTAAATGCTTACAAATGCTCTAATGAAAATTATGCAGAGGAAGATTGCTCAAGATTGGGATCCTTTTGCTATAGAATGAGGTTGTATTTATAGACTTTCCAAGGCATATTCTAATTTGGCAGCAACCAATGGTTAGGATTTTAGCTAGAGAGATCGAGGGTGGAGGATGAAGAAGTTGGAGAGAATCAAGGAGAGTGTTCCCTTTAATAAAATAATTTTCCAAGTGTTTAGAAGAATAAATGGAAGAAGAGAGCCAAGTGTCCCAAAGTTGTTTCAACATTTGTTGAGGATAATGCTAAATTAAATATTTGACATATTCAATTTGTTGAGACACATGATGAGGTGGAAGGAGGAAAAAGATGTAGATGTGTGACTAAATTTGAATTCAGAATTTAAATTTAATAAGAGGAAAGATAATTAAATAAAATAAACTATTTAAATTTGTTTATTTAATTAATATTAGAAGAATATGATTTAAGATAGAAGAATTATAAAATGAACTATATAAATAAATTTAGAATTTATTTATAAGTAGACAAATTAAAAGGTTTATTAATTAAATAACTTGTATTTAATTAATTAATTATCCATACCAATTTTAGGTGTATACAATGTGTAATTTGTTGTTGTAGCACATGTTTACCACTACTAGTGTAACTATTACCCATACCATCACCACCAGTGGTAGTGGCGGTTGCACTAGGTTCTCCACCATGGGCATGTCTAAGTCATGATTGTATCTAACCTTGAGGATTAGGATTTGAAGCTCTAACAAAATGAATTGTTTCAATTGTACTTGTATGCCCTTGGTCTACTTTATCAGCTCCAAGGCCTTGCTTATCAACAGGTTTTCTATGGTCTACATCTATTACCATACAAATTCCTTGTTCTTGGGGCCCCAAAGCACCACCTTCATAACCCATTTTTTCAGCTATGGTTGCTCCTAAAGTATATGCTTCTTTTGTTGCCTCACTTAAACTAGCTTTGACCTGGCATTGTTCTTCCCTATCATCATTAAATTCATCATTACTTTCTTAATCTTCATGTTCATTGGGATACTATATTCCACAATTTTCTAAACTCGTGGTTTTCTTCATTATCTCCATAGTCTACAAGAGTTCTTGGTTCACCTAGCTACTTCCTCATAGACCAAAAGGCACTAATTTTTTATCATGACCAATTTTTAGCTATAACTTCCTTATCTAGAGAATTTGGCATTTTTACTCTACTATATGGTTTATCACTTTTTTCATAAAAAAATATTGTACCTCCTGATTGTCTTTTGGTGCAATGCAATAATTTCTGCTAACAATTGTTCAAATGAAATACCTTTCTCAACAACACTTTTCTCCATTTGTATTTTTATCTCATCCCAAGAATCCTTGTTTCTCAAGTTTTCAAGCAAGGGTTTACTTTGATGTTGAATTTTTCTTGCAACATTCCTATTGGCCACAATCATTGATTTAATGGTGTCACATGGATCATACTACTAGTGATACAAAACATCAAAATTCAAAAATTCAAAAGACCATGTGCCACACTAAATTCTTTTCTCTCAAATGTGAACCCTCCACATGAAAAAGGTAAAGAAGGAAATAAGGTCTTGTTTTTCTGATTGGAAAAGTGTAGTTCATTAGTACTCCCTTTATGTCACATGTATTGGAAGTTTGTATGGCTCTACTCTCGATCCATAAAATCCTAGCACAATATATTCTTCCATTAAGTACCAATCAGCCAATTGTATTTATTTTCCTTGTTGAATGCAATTTCTACATGACATAGGAAATCTAGGCATTGTAGTATTTGTAATTGCTTGATGCAATGGAGCCAAAAATTAGTCTACAAAATTATTGTAGCTCCTTCGAGAATCATGCATGCTTATCTCAGTGATCCAATCATATACTGGAGAAATAGAGTAAATGAAAGGTTGTAAATAACATATTGCTAGCATCTTCACCAAATCTTTATTGAGAAAAACTTCCATGCAATTGGACAAGAAGTCAAAGCTACCTCAAAATATAGAGCACTGGGGTTGTTCTAAAACCATTCCCTACCCACAATTATTCTTAGATAGCATCTTTAACCTGCACACAAGGAATTGTAAAAACCATACCCAACTTTCGTCTTTCGTATGCATCATCACTTCTTTTCTCCCAAAAACATTTGGATAGCATGACACACCATGAAGACTCCATAATATCACAGCTAAACTAAGAATAAAGAAGAAATAAATCAAATCCAAGTATATTATAAATTATATGAAGAACATTAAGTTGGTGAAGTATAAATAGAAGTTAGAACGTAGACAATGACATCAAATACTCACACTTAACATTTAATTCACCACTTGATGTGACAATATTATTTCAAAAAAATTGTGACAATATTATTCCAAGTTACCTGTGCGCTCCATCATCTTCATGAACGCTGAGAAAATGCACCTATCGGCCTCCCCACTTCCCCGTTGGGTTTAACTCATGTGTAACTTTCAACAACGAGGAGGCGGGGAGCGGCCCAGATTAAATTTGGCACTTCACATCTATGTGCTCTTTACCTTAAGACCATTAGCCTATGCATAAACCTCAAACCAGATTGAAGCCCCAGATTAAGATGTCTTACTTACCTTTAAAATATGCTCTTAAAAGGCTCCTTTAGTAGTGTAGGCTTTAACACTACTCAACCTTATGTCGAAATATTTCCTTAATATTTCACACCTTTCTATAGTTCCTTCAATGGTTCTGATTGTTCCACGTGGCACTTCCCCGCCTCCCCGTTGAGAGATGGTAGATGTAGGTGGGTCCCTCATGGGCTAGCGAGGAGTGGTAAAGGTTGACCCATGTCACCCTATCTCAACCATTCCTTTCTCAAACCTATCATTCACCTAGGTTGAGGGGTTGGTCACCATGATGACTCCAAAGGCTTAATTCATAACTTAAGCAACCTTCAATTTTCGGTAGTCACTCAATGATAAAATATTATTTTGGTTGTCATGAATTTAAGTGATTTAATAATTAATAAAATGTCAACCATTAGTTTTTAAAAATCTAATGGTTTTAGTGTTATTCTGAAAGTTTTAATTCATAAGTCTAGTGGTTCAGACATTTGCTTTTAGAATGAAAATACAACCATCCATCAAAAATTCATTGAACAGTCATGGGTTATATTGATTTACACTGACATATAGCTTCGGATGTAATGAATATGTTGACACTTGTCCCCATTCCAACCACTTTATGAAAGAATTTGGATGTGTGGAAAATTTGTCCTGAAATAGAACAATATGTAGCATTTGATATTTTTGCCACCCACATTATGATTTATTATTGGCATACTAGTTTATTTCTCCATTGAATTTTTCTATTGGTTTGAGATTATGTTTAATTCGCCAATGATTTTTTTCCTTCATTTGAAAAAAGGTTTAATTTGACAATGAATTTTTTTTTTTTTGGTTTTAAAACATTTTTGAATTTCCAACAAAAATATTGTATTTGTATGAGCACAACTTTAATTCAACAATACAAATATCTTGTTGGTTTGAAGACATGTTTGATTCACCAATGGAATATTTTATTTGTTTGAAAAAAGGTTTTAATCGCCAATGAAAATATTTTATTGGTTTAAAAAAATTGCAATTCACTAGGATTTTCCATAGACTTCTAGTGATTACAAAAGAATCACCAATTGAGATTTTATTTTCAAAAAAATGAAAAAAATTGCCACTAAAATTAATAGTTTTATCGGGAAGTATACAAGATTCGCCAAGATTTTACACTTTCACCCAGGGGTGGGGGTTCTTAAAGTTATCCTTGCCCCTAACCCTAAGCATACACTTAACCCTAATTTTATCTCTAACCCAAACACTAACCCTAATCATAATCCTACCTCTAACCCTAACCCTAATTTCTTAGTCAATTCCTTGAGGTTCCTATTTCTTTAATAAATTTCTCACATAAAAGTTAATAGGTATGTGAAGAAGGATATCACTTGGCATAGTTATTGTTAATTGATGGTTAGTGTTAGGGTTAGGGTTCAATTAAGGTTAGGGTTAAATCATGATAAAGTTAAGGTTAGAGTTCAATTAGGTTTAGAAGATAAATATTTGGATTAGTGCAATGATTAGGGTAAAATTAGAGTTAGGTTTCAATTAGTTTCAATGTTATAGTTATGGTTTAGGTTCACTTAGGGTCATGAGTGAGGTTTAATAAAGATGAAGATTAGGGCTCAATAAAATATAGGGTTATGGTTCAATTAGGTGTATGGTTAGGTTTCAATTATGACTAGGTTAAATTGTGGAACTAGGATTGAACTAGAGTTAGGGTTAGGTTTAAATTATGATAGAGTTAGGGTTAGAGTTTAATTAGGGTTAGGGTTAAGGTTAAGGTTAGCGTTAGGGATAAGCTTAAATTATGATGGAGTTAGGGTTAGGGTTATAATTAGGGTTAGGGTTAAATTATGATTAGGGTTAGAATTAGGGTTAAGGTTAAATTATGATAGAGTTAGGGTTAGAGTTTAATTAGGATTATGGTTAAGGTTAGGGTTAAGGTTCACTTAGCATTATTATTAGGGTTACCATTCTATTTCGGTCAGGTTTAATAAGGGTGAAGATTAGGGTTGAAATAAACTTTGGGTTATTAACTCTAAAGCTTATCCTAACAGTAACCCTAATCCAAACCCCAATCCTAATCCCAACTCTAAAAATAAAAGTAACACTAATTCTAACTCTACTTTGAACCCTAACCCTAATCATACCTTTAACCCTAATTCTATATATAACCTGAGCACTTATCCTAACCCTTATTTTTTAGTTAATTCCTTGAGGTGCCTATTTATTCAATCAATTTCTCACATAAAAGTGTAATAGGTGCCTCAAGAATGATATCTCTTTACATAGTGTTTATTTATGGTTAGTGTTAAGGTTAGGGTTCAATTAGGGTTAGGGATAGGGTTATGGTTGAATCCTAATCCTAATCCTAATCCTAATCCTAATCCTAATCCTAACCACAATTCTAACCCTAACTCTAACCCTAACCCTAACCCTACTCCTATCTCTAATTCTAACCCTAATTCTAACCCTACTCCTAACTTTAACCCTAACCCTAAGCCTAACCTAAACCCAAACCCTAATAATTTTCTCTTCCATGTTTCGTTGTGATTGCTACTAGTATATAAATATTATTTATTATTAATACATATAAAACACCAAGATATATCCTTCTCGAGGCATCTATTACACTTTTATGTGACTAATTCATTATAAAATAGAAACCTTGAGAAGGATATCTCTCAATGTATTTTATATTTATTAATAATGAATAATATATATGCTAGTTATTTCTCATTTAGTTTTTTCAACATTTTAAAGAAATGTGTTAATACATAATTATGTGAAATCTTGAGCTAATTCACCTAGCTATTAAGCACTTTTAATGATGTACATCTTTATACATATATCTCTATCATACCCATGTGTGCGCATATCTCTATACATTTGACCTATCTATCTAATTATCACATCCTTGCAAGTACTTATATCCATGCAATCATTATGTATTTTGAATGACCTCTTATAAAAATAAATAGCAATTCTTAAAAGCTCTTACCTTAAAGTTTAATTTAGTAGTCCCATTGGTTAGAAATTAATTGGTACATGCTAAAATAAGTGGTAACTTTCTTTCTTAATACTACCAAGTAACAGGAGAATGGAGACCTCTTAAACTAAAACACATAATGGACAAAAATAAAATTAATATTAACTTAGTCTAAGCAACTTCCAAATTGTAATTTTGTATTTATTTAAAAAAAAATTGAACAAATTTTAGGTGTGGTCCTAATATTGTGAAAATTAATTAATCACTATCTTTGATGTTCTATAAAAACTTGGAAGAATTATAAATTTATTAATTTACATGTTTTGGTGTTTGTAATTTGTTGAATTTGAGCCATCTTAAATAGAACCTAGCTATGTTTTGTTATTTAGATCAAAGTTGCTTTAAACATTTTATGTCATGTGTAATATATATTAATTCTTGTTATCTATTTTCAATTTCAAATGATATATATGTGTATCTAAATACGTGATAACACAATTATGCACGTACATCGTTCCTTTCTATATTGTAATGATGAAATTATTATATTTATGTTATTTATCATTTATATTTGTACTCATTTTAAGATACGTCATAATATATATACATGGTGACAAACAACATAATCATGTATGAAATATTAGTCCCATCTACCTAGCTATTGACTACTTTCATCTTCATCTATATTTATGCATGTAAATGTATCTTATTCCTATTTTCATATATCTCTACATTTTATCAATATATCTAATTATTAGATCATTATATGCACTTATATCCATTTAGAATTATACATCTTGATGTGGATCTTAACTAATCTAAGGTTGGTTCATGATCATGATGGATTTACTTGCATGTACAAATTTTTCTTACCCTAAAATAAAATTTAAATAATCAAGAATAGTCAAATTCTCCCCTTTACCTTTCCCTACTCAAAGTTGACTAAAGACACATTTTCATGATTTGATGGCATGAGCTATTATTTAAAGATATTTATTATATTCATTATAATCATGCAGCAAATTAATCATCTTATCATCCCAAAGCATTGAAAGATCAACTAATAGTGAAAGGACGTGGATTTGGTGAACTAAAAAGAGTAACCAAAAATCTCATCCTGAGTGTTTGTCTATTGTCCATGGTGAACTAAATATGTCTTATGATTGAAGGAGTAGAGTAGATAAGTATGGATCAAGTGGACAAAGTTTTAAGAGTATGAAGATGTCACTAAAATTAAATTATGTATATATTCAAATTTATTTAAAAAAGAAAAATATATGGTTAAAAAGTTAAGAAGTAGATTGATGTTTGTATAGTGGTTTCAAAAAATTCCAATCTAAAACATGTAAATTTTATGAGGAAGAATTTTAATATTACTTATTTTGTAAGGTTCTATAACTTAGATCAATCTATAAAACTTGAACAACATAAAAAACAATAATCTTTATTTTTGCAAATGCTTGTAGATCAATTATGTTGAGCTACATTACTTTTAGAGGACCAATTAAATTGTGGAGATGTGAATGCTATTTGAAATTGTGCTTGAATACTAGATCTTTTGATTTCATAGAATGAATACATTGAATGCCTTTGAATTTAAGGACATAGAAATTATCATGCAAAGTTTCATTTAGTTGGCTCTAGCTAGGAATGATTAAAATTGAAAGTTGGTTATATTTTGAATAAAATTTTAAATTTGGGTGGGATGAGTCTAGGATTGAAAGGATGACTCCATGACTATGAAATAATACTTACATACAAAAGGGATTAAATCATAATAGATAGCATGTGCATGAGAATAAGTACAATCATGAGAGGAATAAATAAGAAAATTAGGAAAATATATAAAGATATGTGAACATATGAAAGAAGATGTATGATTAGTGCATAGAAAGAAATGTAGTAAAATAACTAGATAGTATAGAACAAAAGACCTAGTTTTATAAAAGATTACAATATTTATTGATATATATTAAAAACACTCTTCTCCACATAAAAAAAAGAAAAGAAAAATAACATAAATATATAAATTTTATCATTACTGTATGAAACATAACTAAATAATAATTAAAAACTTTGCAATCATCCTAGCAGAGGTAAAGCATAATAAATTATTTATTTGAGATTATAAGTTTATTTATATTCCTTGTTTAGATGAGGATGACATGAATAGTCTACAAGGCTAGGAGGCTTTCCCTAAGATTGATAGGATTTAAAATACCTATCCAATATCAATAATGAAATTAAGGCTACAATTTTTTTGATGAAGTAGAAACCAAATGTCAATAGATAAGAAAATGTATGATTATGAACAGTGTCCAAAATTATAATTCTCACTCGTAAGTTTAAGGAACTTCATGAGAATCATTCTTCCTTGAATATTGACAAATATTCTCTAGGGGATAAAAGTGGACATAGTTGTCTTAGCACCAAAACTAGAGCTGGTATGATGAAATTCATTAAAGAAGACAAGAAAGACTTGTTGGGGTTTGTAAAATACATGATAATTTCTTTGGGTAGTAACTATCAAGTATTAGCAAAATCTACATGTCTAAAACTTAAATATACAATGTGTAAATATAAAAGTTGTATTAATTTAGTCTAAGAAATTTGCAAATTACAATTCTTCATATATTTAGTTTTAATTTGGATAAATGTTAGGTTTGAGATTGACATTATGAACATTAATTAATCACCATCTTAGAATTTTAACAAAATTTGATTTAATTACATATTTATTAATTTATGTGTTAGTATTTGTAATTTGTATCTATTCTATATGGAACCTATCTATATGTTTTTATTTGAGTCAAAGTGGTTTTAGATGTTTTATACAATGTGTATTAGAAATATTAAGGAATTCAATCTTGTCTTAATGAAAAAAATTTCTTGGAGATTAATGTTTGAGCATAATGAGTGGATTAATATCACTAAGAGAAAATATTTTTTTAGCATGGGAATTCACATGATTTCTTAGATTGTTGTAATCTTCATCTTCTATTATGTTTTGAGAGGAAAATACACTTTTGAAGACTCCTCTTTCCAATTTGATTGTAATTTTCAAGGTTGATTTATCAAATTGTATTTTAATTAGTGAAATGTTAGATGGCTTTTTGCTAACTCTATTCAAGGGATGGTTGAGCAATGGATCTCCCTTTCTTCTAATCCATCGTTGTATTTTTTTATGATCCCTTATGCTCTTCCATGTTGCATTAGGTCTATGGAAGCATATAAATAATCATATTTTAAAGGAAAAATGGAGATTCAATAAGGGTTGTTGATAGAATTATTATGGCCATAAAGGAAAAACTATGGACTCCCAAAATAATGGTTACTCAATCAAATCTCAAGAATGCTAATCGATGGAACCTCCACTTTGATATTTCAATTCCTTTTAAGAATATGAAGAAGTCCAAAGATGGGGTTGTTTGGAGCCAACCTTCAAGGGGCCAAATTAAAGTGAATTTTGACTATGCATCAAAGGGCAACCTAAGTGATTCAAGGTGTGGAAGGGTTATTAGAGATGATAAGGGACTTTATATTTTTTCTTTTTATGTATCCCTTAGTCACTAGAAGAGCCACTTTGTTGAAGTAGTGACTACCTTCAAATATATTCATGTAGGTTTTGATATGGGGTTTAAGAAATTACTTGTTGAAGATAATTCCTTGAATATTATATATTATCTTTGAGGTGCTCAACCTCATAGCTAGATGAGTGGAAATTTCATTATTGATCACTTAAAATATCAAGAAATTTTTGAGGAGGTCCATTTTAGACATATGCTCTACGAAGGAAATAGAGTAGTGGATTTTTTTTCTAATTATAGAGTCCATAAGTGATGGAATCAAGATTTGAAATGCATTTAATTTCATCCCAATACAAACTAATGGATTAATTACTAACAGTTTCACCCCTTGTGGTGGAAGATACTTGATGCATAATAATGAGTAAGAGAGAGGAATGCAAACCATCATTTATTTATTTTTCTTACATCTTTGATGACATCGAAATTAAGTGTTTATCAATTTTTTCTACCCTCTTGACTCTAAGAAGTATTGGTCATTGTATATGAATAGGAGAACATATTTTTTGTAAGGAATTGTTGCACTTTCCTGAAGAGAAGGATGATGCATCATGGAGAGAATAATAGAGTAGAGACCTCTAATTGTGATGGGGTTTGTAGGATGCCCCAAGCATGAAATATTTTAAATGAGGGTCGTTTAATCCCTTACCTAGAGAGGTTAAATGGTCATGACCCCATTGTAAAGAAGACATTTCCCAGAGGATAGAAAAATAGAAAAAAATTCCTTTAAATGGGAATGCTCTCTCAATGAGGATGTATTTTCCCATATTAAAAGTTTATCAACTAAAGAAAGGAAAGTTTTTAAAGATAGGATGGTCAATGAAACCATTTTATAAATAGAGTATTAGCCTATACTTCCCTTTATTTCTTATGGAATCTTTATAAAACTCGATAAAGTAGAAAGTTACCCAACATGACTCCTATTCACCAATGTCTCATGCTTTTGATTATGAATTAATTGAAAGTATAGACTAGTATTCATAAATTCCTAGGTGGTAAAGCCTCTTTGAATAATGTGAACTTAAATCTAGGTTTGTAGATTTTAGTGATACCTCATGGAGCATGGTTCACAAGAGGTTGGTAAGGAATCAATAGTGTCTAGTAGTTTTGTAAGTAAATCTAATCAATTGATTCTAGAATCATCCTCAAACCTAAAGTATAAAATTTATAATGAGATGGTAAAGTAAAAGAAGAAGAGAAATATAAAGGATGATGGCCCTAAGCCTAGCCTAGAAAAGAAGGGGAAGGGGCAGAAAACCATTATTTGGTTAGAGGTCTTTAAGACTAGGAGTGAGAGGTCTAATGAAGAAGGCATGGAGGAGTTGGAATAAGATAGTGATAAAGAGAAGTGAGACACTAGAAAATGGAAGTCAAATTTAGTAGAATTTGTGGTTTGGTTCCCCTTCGTGCAGGGATCATAAATCCCACCCCATATATCCCTAGGGATTTTCCTATCCTTGTTGCTAATGCCTCATTTGGGGAGGATAATTCTTAAGTTCATAATACTATAAAGGAGGTGGTTTCTTCCTTACACACCATGAACAAATGATTTTATTTGTGAATTAATAAAATTATTATTAGGCTACAAGTGTTTAAGAAGAAAATGGTAATTCATACTCACCCTTTAGACGAGGATGATAGGAATAGTATACAAGGCTAGCAAGCTTTCCCTAAGATTGATAGGATTTAAAAATACCTATCCAATATCAATAAGGAAATTAAGGCTAAAATTATTTTGATGGAGAAGTGGAAACCAAATATTATTGATAGGGTCACCTTTATGGAGAAAGAACTAATAGACATAAAGGTAAATTTTGAATATGTTGTATATCTATAAGAAAATTCATGGTTCTGAATAGTGTCCAAAATTATAATTGTCACTCATAAGCTTAAGGAACTTCATGAGAATCATTTATCCTTGAATATTGACAAATATTCTCTAGAGGATAAAAGTGGACACAATTGTCTTAGCACCAAAACTAGAATTGGTATGAAGAAATTCATCAAAGAAGAGAAGAAAGACATGTTGGGGTTTCTCAAAATACATGATAATTTCTACTAGCAAGAGCTAGAGGTAGCTAAAATGTGGTAATAGTGTGTGTTGGGAGATATTTTATTGCTTTAAATATTTAGTCGAGTTTCAGACATGGTTGGATAAGATAGCAAGAGCTCTTGTAAGAACCACCATATTTTAATGGGAAAAATTATGATGTGAGCACAAAGAAGATAAAGAAAATTCATGGTTACAAATGATCTATGGGATACTGTGGTAAATGGATTCATAGATGTGACTAACCTAGCAGCAAAAGAAACTCTCAAAAATAACCACAAGACCTAGTAGGAGATAAGATGGAAAAAAGTAAAAGAATATGAGGAGCACTACGAAAAATAGGTTGAGTCAATGGTAACAAAATGGGAGTGGGTTGAGGTTTTCTATTTTTCCATGTATTATATGTGTGAGCAACGATAATGTAACTCAGTTGCTACAAAACATTGTTACTAGAAATTTTCCTTATAAAATTCAAGATATATCCTAGAGTTAATGGTTTCTTTTAAGGTGGCTCTAAGATAAGCATAGGCTTGTTTTGAGCTTGAGGTTGATGTGAGGGTGGGTAAAAGATAAGTTGAGGTGTGATTATATTGAAATCTCTTTGTTTTGGTTTATTATGACAAGCCTTGTGGATGAATCTTGTGATATGAAATCCTCTAGGGCTTCATCTAGCAAGTCAAAGTCATCACTACTAAAGGGCTCGAGGGATATGCCAACTCAGAAAAAGAGATCTAACGTGATCAAATAACTATGCTTTATCCAAGGGTTTCATTAATTTTTGTTTGTCTTTTTTTAATGTTTATGTTTTCTAATGATTGCAAAATGTAAACTAATCTATCTAAGATATGAAATGATGCTGAAAATAATGAAAACATGTAGTAAATCTAACACTATTTATAATTGAAATATGCAAGAAATATTTCCAAAAGATCTAAATAAAGAAACAATTACTTTAATTTACAAATAGACTGTTTTAGGAGACTAATGCTCAAATATGAGAACAAAAAAAAAAGGAAACATAGAGGCTAAAAATCACCTAGAAACTCATCTAAAAGGTTTGTACAGGGACTCATTTTCCCATGGGTGAATAGGTCCTTGCTCAAGGTTTTTTAAAATTAAATTTTGCAAATTTTGAGTTATTGTGCACGTGATTTATGTTTCTAGCTACAAGCAAAGGTTTTTGTAACAAGTTTTTCCAGATTAGTGTGTCTAAATGCAAGTGCCGATAAGGTCAAATGATGAATTAAATGAAAAAATTTAGAATGCAGTTTAAAATTAAATCTGAACTTAGGTGATTGAAGAATGATCTTAATGCAAGATGAATGCAAAATGAATGCCAACAGAGTGCAATTTTTTTATATTTTCTATGAATTTAAGGGATGCAAACATGCAAAATTAAACCTAAATGCAATGTTCACTAGTGCAAGTTTAAAGAACCCTAAATGTAATTCAATTAATGCCAATTTATAGCAAACTAGGGAAAAACCTAGATCTAGGGTTTAAATGGACTCTGTGAATAAATATTCAACAAGCTCCGTTCGAGTATATTTTTGCTCTAAGTATTGGCCCACACATCGCAAATAAGCTACTCAGTCTTTTTGTCAAAAATCTGCTGCCCTCTCCACGTCTTTACTTTGCGCTCCCTGGAGGTTTTCTTTCCTTCGCATTTCAGGAATCCCTGCTATGATTCCATGTGTCATCACTGTGCACAATTAATGATCACTTCCCTTCACTTTTGAGTAAAGCTCTACCCACATGCCACATGTCACCTTGGTGCAATTTTTCAATGATGAAAGATACAGATTTACATGGGTTGTGCTATGCCGCCATGTGTCTCTTTTGTGGGTTTTGTATTTAGGTGGTGGATAATGTGAACCAAATGTTGCAACTGGCTGCCGCGTGTCATAATTACTTTACGGGGTGATGACACTTGCCTGCTTGACATTGTCAGGACCACTACCATCATTTGCAAAGGATGCACCTGAGCCTAGAATGAACAAATGCTTGGTTTCAAATCTTTTCTATTGCAATGACCTGGAGATATACTCAATTCTGCATCATTGTCGGAGATCATGAAATCTTTTCTATTACTGCTCCCCAAGGCGGTGGGACTTTTCAGCTATATATACTTCTCTTTATTTTGAGGGAAAGGTCTGAATTTTGGAAAAGGGACACTAATTTTAGAAAAGACAAAAGGCCTTTATTATTATTTGTATTATTGCAAAAGACTCTTAGACTGTGCCAATTGTTCGGCCTTTTTGTTCTTTTATGATATTTGATTAATTTTAGACTGTGCTACTATTATCTAGATATTTCATTTGAGAACTTCTATAAATTGAATGCAAGTTTGTTGGTCTAGATCATGTCTTATGACTCTTCTTGGCAGTAGGAATGTATGCAATGTTATTTTATGTCAATGAATGGATTATGATCTATACTTTAATCTTCAGTTTATGCCTTTCTGGAACATCACAAATACCAATCGAGCCCTTAGATCTATGATTTATCGTGCTTATCATTAAGTCTTGGTGCATTGCATTAGATTAGATTTTATTTTATATATCTGCTTCCTTTTCCCTTTTCAAACCCCCATTATAGAAGAAGTTGACTTCTTTAAAAATATGGAGGTCACTCAGTTTAGCGCAAAAGGTCCCCCATAAAATGAGTTTACCATAAGACACTGTTACCTTAGTGTCAATTTTTGGCATCAACAGTTTGTTCTTTTTCTGGCATGCCCAGTGGGACCGAGCTTAAATGAATTTTCACTTTAGAAGGGTGTATGAGTCATCATCTTGTCACTAGATCCCAAACCACAAAAAAACCCAGTTTACTAGTACCACCACTAGGAATAGTGCAGGCCGCAAGTCAGTTGGTAACTATTATGTTCCCTCCACCACTTGTTCCTCTAACCATGTTGCCAGCTACCAACAGATATTGCGTGGCATGGGATGTGAGAAGTCCCCTAGTAGCTCTAGTAGCACTCATTTTCTAGGCTGATATCCCAGTCTCAACTATGAAAGTTATACCCAAGTTTACCAGAGATGGCTTGAGAACACCCGCAAAACATCTACAAAATGTGGAAAATGTGTGTCTAGTGCATGGGATCACCACGTAGAATGTAGCGCTGAGGCTCCTCACCGCATCCTTCAAGGAAAAAGCATTGGATTGGTACCGAAAATTACCAGCTAGCACTATCCATACCTGGGATGAGCTCAAAGATCCATTATATGAGAGGTTTTCAAATGACGGAGATCACTCCTCATTGTACCATCAACTATCTGTCATAAAACGAGCTCCCCAAGAGGCTATGATAGACTTCAATGCCTGATTCCACAGAAATTGGAAAAGGATCCCTATTGCTATATGCCCAAATCCTGAGTTGCCATTCATATTTTATCTGAAGTCCATCAACCCCAACATTTCTATGATGATCAAGTCTTTGGGAGGAGCTACTCTACGAGATGCTTACAGTGTCGTCGTTAAAGCCAAGAATCATTTGATAGATTGCGGAAAGTTTCCTCCTTGGCCCATCATGCTGATATTTCTTGAAATATCGATGCCCACATAGGAAGTCGCATCAATGAGTGTGCCTACACCTCCCCAGTCAATGTACACATATGCAACATCACCACAAAATGTTGCCTCTACATCCAGTTCTCCCAAGGATGAAATGAGTGATCTTAAAGAAATGATGTGGACGATGGAAAATGACATAACCACCCTCAAGCGAATCCAATCAATGCCTCTAAAGCCTGCCTATCATAATTATCAAGGTGGATGGTCTTTATATCAGCAGAATCAGTACCAAGGTGGTTCCCACACTAATCCACCATCTCCGACAGCCAACCAAAAAGTGTCGCTACCTACTCTATTGATGAGTACTTCACCAAGCTTGAGTAGGGAATTGACCACGGGACAAAATAACCTCATTGATGATATCAATCTATGGTGCTTCCCTTGCAGTGATGCACACATGCCCCAGAACTGTCTGTGTGGAAATTTACAACAAAAAGTGGCAGAGCAGTGTAGCCAAGGCGCGACGTTAGACTACGGATTATATGGATATCCCTCACCACAAATGGAGAGTGTGGTTCTTACCATGCAAATGCAAGGAATGTCCCTAGAACAAGAATATGATATCGCTCCTAATCACGCGCTCTTCTCATGGATGGAAGAAGAAGAAATAGTGTTTGCTAATGATACCTTCATATCCAAAATGCTACAAGTCCAATATGAATATAACACTCGCTCAAAGAGGAGATTTACCGGTGAATCAGTTGCCCTGCAACTATTAAGTTCGCAACCTAAAAGTTCTTCTAATCAGGGTATGTGCAGATCATGATGGGCCAAAAAGTGGCAATATGATGGGTATGTCGCTGACGACTATTTTTTTACCCAAAATTGATGAAACAAAAAGGGTTTTTAAAGGAGATTCTCAGCTTTCCAATGATATAAATTATTCTTTACTTTGAATTTAATAATTAATTATTATTCATTTTCTATTCAAATTATGACTAAAGTCCTAATTGATAAGCTGATTGAAAAACATATATAGCTTTCAAACGGTATCACATTTTTGAATCTAAAAACATGCATCACATTCTATACTTCACATACTATAGGATTAAAAAAGAAAAATTAAATTTCATTAAGTTTTGACCAAGTTAAGGTGGTCGACATACGAAGTTTTATATTTTTAAAATGTTGTAATAAAAATTCATAATTAATTATTTACTTGGAAAAAAATTACAAAAATATGCATCACATCGGGCATGAGTCCTCTACTTATATCTAAAATATTATAAAAAATATTATCATTCTATTGTGGTTAGGGTGGTCACAAAGACATCTACTTCTTATTTTTTCCCTGAAATTTAAGTACCACTGCATTGAAATTTCAAAATTTCACCAAATAGATTTTATTTTCTTTTAAACAAAACTACTAGTTTAGAAACTACATTCAATTTTCTATAGATTCTATTCTTACATATTTTTGAAATAATATAGATAAATTATTCAAATTTTTACGTCAACTTGCCTAACTCTGATTTTTCTAAATTTTTTGCCACTTAAGGGCCTATTTTTTCCATGATGATCCTGCACATACCCATTATATACCTGGCACTTCCACTGTGTCGCCGCAATATCAGCCGCGGAAGGAAATTATCATAATGAGAGAAAAGGAGTAGAAACCTTCAAGTTCTCCACCTTTTAACATGGTGGAACAATTGAAGAAATCATCCACTAATGTGTCTCTGTGGAACATTCTAGCTATCTTAGAGCAAAAGACACTATTATAGAAGGCTCTTCAAGCAGAGATCAACACAATGCCAATGGGGCAGTTAGTCAATGCAAAGGCTATTGATCAACTATCTCCTACTAGAGTCCTTATGAACAACACAATAGAAGCCCCTATTGTAGTCAAAGATAAGGCAAAGCCCCAACCCTTATTCTTAACTCTAATTATAGGGAAGAAGTTATTGCACAATGCTATGACTGATTCTAGTGCTAGCACCACGGCTATTCCTAAAAAAATAGTTGAATCTTTAGGACTCAGCTATGAACCTATGAAAAGGGGAGTAATGCAGCTTGATGGAAACAGAATTGAAACAGTAGGTATGATCAAGGAACTTCCTTTAACTCTATTTGCTTTCCCTAGTATCACTATGCCACAAGACACTGTGATCATAGATGTTCCTCCCATGTTCGACCTCTGTTTATCCTGAGAATTTACTTCAAGGGTGGGTGGATACCTGTCCCTGGATTGGTCAAATTTGATTCTGAGAACCAAGCATGGTGCAAAAATGAAGATAGAATCAGAAGCGTTACATTCTAAACATGTAGCAGATGAAGCCATGATCAATTTTGAAGTCATGCATACCTCTATCAATAAGCAAGAAATGTATTGCATTGAATTACTAGAGGAAGAAAAGGTGACCAAAGACCAGAATGATCAAGAGGAGGCTTTGTTAAGGGAATGCATGGATAGCGACCCTTTTGGAAATTACCATGCTATAGGATTGGGCACCGATGTAATCTATGATGAATATCAAGTGCTCCCAAAGGTTGCTAAAGAATTTGAAAGTGGCCAAGCACCTGAGCTATGGATGTTGTACTTTGACAAGGCAAGATGCAGAGTAGGCACCAGAGCAGGGATATGTTTGATATCCCCACAAAATGAAAAAATACTAAGGTCTTTCCGATTCTAGTTCACTTGTTCAAACAATGAAGATGAATATGGAGAATTAGTTCAGGGTTTAAGCCTTGCGGAGCGAATGGGCATTAAAAAATTAATGGTGTTCAAAGATTCTGAACTGGTGGTCAACCAAGCCCAGGGAATTTATGAGGCAAGGAATGTCTGCATGAGATCCTATCGGCATCGAGTCTAGGACCTGGTTGAGGGTTTTGAAGCCTTCAACATTCAAATTGTTTCCCTAGACCAAAATGGCGATGTGGATCACATGGCAGCAATCAGATCTCAGTTTGATCCTGCTTCCAACCTTATACATAACAAACACTCTGTATGACTAATAGTCTAACCAGTGGTTCCCAATAATGATCAAAGTTGGCAAGTTTTTGAAAGTGATGAACATATTGCTTTGTTCATCCAGTAGTTGGGGGAGTTCGTCGATAAGATCCAACCAAAGATAACAAAGGCTTATGAAGGACAAATCATGCAACTCAAATCTAACAAGCTTCTGAAAGGATTGGTCACTCTTGAAAACCTTTTTGATTATGACGATGGAAGAAATGATAGGTGAAAGTTTGTGGCAGACAAAAGTGACTATATAGACCTTCGAGTCTCAGATGGCATAAACTTTCGAGTCGGGAAAGATGTCCTGCACCATGATAAAGAAAGGCTCATCAATTTCTACAAGAAATATGAAGGAGTAGTGTCTTGGTCCTATGATTACCTAAAGGGATATGATCCTAACATCATCTAGCACATGATCGAGATGACAGAAGGTGCAAAACTAGTCCAACAAAAGTAGAGGCCAGTAAACCCCAAAATTGAAGCACTAATGGTGCGAGAGCTAACAAAGCTAATTGAATCATGGATTGTCTTCTCAAACAAGCATAGCATGTGGGTGTCCAATCTAGTCCCAGTCCAAAAGAAAAATGGAGATATCCACTTGTGTGTGGACTTTCGAGACCTGAACAAAGCATCCCTGAAGGATCATTATCTGCTGCCTTTTATGGATACAATCCTAGAAACAGTACCAAGATCGGAGATGTTTTCTTTGCTTGATGGTTTCTCTGGTTATATTCAGATCCGAGTTAAAGAAGAGGATCAGCACAAGACTGCGTTCACTACATAGTGGGGAACATTCACATATGCTAAAATGCCTTTTGGTTTATCCAACACAGGGGCAATATTCCAATGGGCAATGGAAATTGCTTTCAGTGAGCTGATCAATAAGATTATCCTAATTTATTTAAATGATCTTATTATGTTTTCTAAGTCTAAGAATGATCATTTTGATCACTTAGAAATGATTTTTTAGAAATGCTAGGATTTCGGGGTTTCCCTGAATTAAAAAAAAAGTGTATTTAGAGTGCCACAAGGCAAGCTATTAGGACACATGGTGTCCAAAGAAGTATTTTCAATCGACCCCGACTGGGTGAAAGCCATCAAGGAACTTCCCCTTTCGGTTAACAAGAAAGGTGTTCAATCCTTCCTGGGAAAGTTAAATTTTATTAGCAAGTTTATTTCCGGCTTCGCGGGAATAATTAAGCCAATCACACTGATGCTTAAAAAAGATCAATAATTTAAGTGGACAAAGGAAGCTAGAGAAGCCTTTGAAAAAGTTAAGGATGTTATTTCCTCAGCTTGGGTACTAGCTAATCCAAACTTATCTAAGGACTTCATAATGTATGTATTCAATAGCAAGTCTAGTATTGCTACTGTCTTAACTCAAAAGGATGATGAAGGAAAAAGAGAACATTTGATGGCATTTTATTCCCAGACCCTGAAGGAATATGAGACGGATTATAATTTGGTCGAAAGGAAAGCCTTTGCAATAGTAAAGGGACTTAAAAAAAAAATCCATCTAATTTCTTGCAATAAAGTGATTATCTATGTCACACATTCCAGTGTGCACGAATATATCATGGAGGGAGAAATCACAAAAAAGGAGTTGATTGGATCACCAAGGTCCTTGAATATGACATTGAGGTCAAACCCACTAAAATCATCTGTGGAATAGGACTGTGTGAATACATGGCACATGACGAAGAGATACCTGGCGAGGAAGAGCAATCGGAGCTTGTTCTGATGAATGAGCTGGGGTCCGAGGGTTTCTGGCTAATAGATAGAGTGAGGTTTATGCAAATAGGAAAGTATCCACTAGGTCTTTCCTCCCAAAAGAGGAGATACTATCGACTGGAGAATTTTAGATATGCGCTACTAGAAGGGGTCCTTTTCAATAGGAATTTCAATGGCCTTCTCCTGTGATGCATTACTACAAAGAAAGCAAAGAGAATCCTCGACAAGTCTTTCCACAACAACACTGTGGGAAAACACTTCTTCGCTAAGACCACCGCCATCAAAATTATGTGTGTAGGTTACTACTCGCCCACACTTTTCAATGACTCTCACTCTTTGGTGAAATCTTTCAAAGAATACCAGTTTTTCACAGGCAGAAGGAAGAATTACGCAATGCCTCTCAAGCCTATAGTGGCAGATGAACTGTTTGCACAATGGGGCTTGGACTTCATTGGGATGATCAAACCCTCTTCCAATGTTGGACACAAGTGGATTCTGATGGCTATAGATTACTTCACGAGATGGACAGAGGCTGCTCCGCTTAAAAATGCAACAAAGGCAAAAATAGTGGATTTTCTCGAAGAGCTAGTGATGAGGTTCAACCCTCCGAAGACTATCATTTCTGATAATTCCAGAGATTTCTTAGGTGCAAATGTATATCACTTTTCATTAAAAAATGGCATATTCCTTAAGACATCATTGAATTATTACCTATAGGGAAATGGCCTAGCTGAGTCAACGAATAAGAACTTCGTCCGACTCCTTAAAAGAAATGGTTTAGAGCACCAAAGAGAATGGCACAAAAACCTTTGAACGGTGCTTTGGGTAGACCACATAACTCCTAATCAAGTTCTTAAGACTTCACCTTATGATTTGGTATATGGGAAAGAGGCAGTGATGCCTATATCTGTGGAGATCCCAACACTTCAACTGTTGAAATCCCTCGAGATAGAACAAAATTGTGCCATGGAGGTTCGGCTTGCCCAACTATTAGAAGTACAAGAAAAAAGGGAGAATTCCATAATATCCATGAAAAACCTCTAGCAAGTGGTCAAGTGATGGTTTGACAAGAGGGAATTCAAGCAAGGCCTAAAGTGCAGAGACTTAGTGTTGAAATTTAATGAAAGGGTTGCTAAGCCAGGTTAGCACAAAATTTTTGATAGCCTATGGGAAGGTCTATTTAAAATCATTAAGTGAAAAGAACACAATGCTTTTGAATTAGAAAGCATGGAATAGGAAGCCTTGGGAATTTTGGTCAATGGGATTCATCTTAAGTTATTCCATTGAGTGGAAAAGTTTTAATATTGTATATATAGATAATGCTTTTATTTTTCTTTCCCTTTGTGTCAGCCCATCTTTTTTGAAATTAATTCGTGTTTCAGCAGAAAGCAACCCATCATTGCAAAGAATAAGGTAGTAAAATTACTTTGCAGGAACAATATAAAAAGAAAACACACCCATATGCAAAGTAAATAAACAAATATGCTGAATGAAAAGGAACCCATATAACAGATATGTTGAAAGAGAAGGAGCCATAGATTTTATAAAGATATATTTCATTATATATATTATTTCATTTTTACATGGTGAAAATGGTTTAGAGAGCCATAATTCAAAAATTATATGATTATATGTGATATTCTTTTCATATATACTATTTGTATGGCCTTTTTCAGGCTTATATACAAAAAATAGAAACAGGTGGTGTATTCTTAATAGAAAAAGACAGGGAGACAAGTAAGCATCTCATCCAATAGTATGGGCAGCAGCAATCGACACATTAACAACAATGTCTACCGCATCTTCATCAGCAGGTACATCAACAGCAACAGTAGAATCATTTGGAGCAACCGCCATTGGCGGAGGGAACACTAGGTTCCTGAAGTCAGTGTACCAATCAATGTTGTAGAATGGCACTACGTTGTAGATGTAGAGCAAAATGTGCAAGGCCTGGGTAACCCTCTACTGGTGTTCATCATGTGTCTGGAGGCAGAATCCACTGAGAAATGGTAGCCACAGGATAACCGCTTCTTCCTCAATATAGCGCTGGAGGTCACTGGTTGTTGGCAGGCCTACCCCATATGTAGCATGAGCAAGGACTTCACCTAGACAATTCAAGTAATTTTTAGGAAATATTTCCTTAACTAACTTCATAATCAAAGGCTTGGGGATACCAATATCCAACATAGATGCAACGAAGTGCGAGAAAATGTCGATATTGATGCGGTATTTATCTTCATACCCGATGCAGTCTCGACCCAGAACCCACTTCATGGCTATCAAAGCTAGGGAGTGTTTGTTTTTGGTCATCCTTTCAAGTGCCTAGTTGAAATCTCTCTGAGGAAATTTTTCTGTGACTTATAAGAAACTATCCTAATAGGAGTGTCCATGGTACCGACTCACTACTACTGCTTTCTAACTATTCCTGAAATTTTCCTACAACTTAGCCTATGAGGAACCTTGCCAATAATAAAAGCTAGATACTTAGCCAATGACCTATTGCTAAAATTTTCTCAAATGCTAAGTGTGATTTCCTCACTACTTAGAGGCCTATTTATAGAAAAAATGAGGAAAAGCATACTAATCCACTTCAAGAAAATAGGATGATAACCAAGTACCAACTTGAAAAGTGTAACTATGTTTGCTCACATTTCCTGACCGATTGCGTCAGTAAATGTACGGCTCAATTGCGTGTAGAGTTAATGAGAGCTAATTAATTAGCTTAAAAATGGTGGCGCTCATCGGTAGTAAGTTGCACGATCCAAAGGCTCTTGTGTCACCTCACAGGCATTTCCCAGAACCCAAGGCATGATTCATATCTTTCCAAGCGCCAATTGTTGCTTTGGCTTAATCATTCCATTCAGGATATTAATTGCCAACGCATATGAATGCTGAGTTAAAATGTGAATTGTTGACCCAAGTTCCAAGGAGATCACCTCATATCACACAGTTGCCAAATGCAATTATTCCTTTTTGCCACTTTAGCTTCCAAATATCCCATCTTCATACGAGCTAAAGAGTTGGCAGCACATGTTGAATTAAATACAAAAGCCCACTTTCTTCTACCACTTTGAGTAAAGATAGCTAAAATATTGCATGAAGAAACTTTTAATGCTTAAATGTCTTTTGAAATATGCTAAGCCAAGTGAAGAGAATTTTTAGCATATCCAGAGCCGAGTAAAAATTACAAAGAATTCAAAACCTGTCGAAGATTTCATCTAAGAAAATAAAAATTTTGAAGAGTTCATCACAACAAATTAATTCAGGAGGAGAGTGACCAACACTTGCTTAGAGCTATACGGTCGTCAAAGGAAGTGTATGTCTATGAAGATTTATCATGCTACTCCTGGTATACCAGATAAGTCGAAGAGGGAAAATACAATGTAGCTGGATATGCCCAAAGATTACAAAAACCAGAAAAGGGTTGAGGAATGGGATAATATTCATGACCCACGCCTCGCAAAAAACCATAAATATTTAAGAGAATCAACCTGTGCAAGGATGAGGGCATCTCGGGAAACCATATCAATAGAAAAAAAAGTATGGTATAGCGGGATTCCACAATAGATGGTCTTGCTGGTATATTATTGTCTGGAGATAGTTGATGCCGCCATTCAGCATTATAACCCAAACACCCACTGCATCAAGGGTTGAACCTTGAAGGTTAACATCAACCCACAAGCCATTTGGCACATGCTATGTATCCAAAACCCAAGTACCAGAAAGGATAAAATTGAGTCCTTTGCTCTTGCAAAAGGAGAAAACACATGGAAGGTGGTGATAAAGGGCCCAAATTTCCTAATGGAGGAAATTGGCAAGAAGGAAATCCCAGGCGCTAAGCTACCAAGTATCCCATTGTCACACTATTCATTTCTTGAAGACATGCAGGATGCCTTGTCAATAATAGCATTTGTGTGCGATCGAGACTCTGACGAGATGGTGGGGGCCTTTCAACTAGGGTCGGCTTTCCAATTCTGTAGGCAACACAATATCTTCTAGTACAATTTCGCTAAATTTCTCGTGGAGGAAATGATATGGAAAATAGAAAATTACCCGGTTGAGGGGAAGTTTAGATTTCTCTCCTTCCTGGTTCATATGTTCCTACATCAAAACCCTGACTTCTTTGGAAAATATTTTGATTTGTCTATTTTTGATGAGAAGCAGAGGAGGAAGATAGTATCCACATGGACACCCTTTCTTTCCATGACATATGATTACTATCCATTTTTGGATTATTTTATAACTCTAGTCTTGCAAGATTTACAAGGAGGAGGTGACATAATCCAGCTCAATGTAGATCAGACTAGATATATGCAGAGTTTCACTCCCACTTGTGACTGGTTCTTTGGAGTGGATTTCACACTTCTTCGGATGTGGGGCTTCACCGATCAACCTTTCCTACTCATAGCCTATGTCACGAATAGGGTTCTCATGCTTGAAATGTATCGACATGTGTGTATTATTGATTATACCTTCTACAGCAGCCAAAGTGTCAAGAGGAAAGGATTCTTCACTTATCCAAAGAATTTCAAAATAGTGACTAGTAAAGAAGCAATCACATCAGCTATTGCAAGATAAACTAGCTCATTTAGGGTTGGTTTTGGTATGTGATAAATGGGAGTACAACCCTTTCAATGATCCACTGCAACCACACATGAAGGTTACTCACATTCCTCGACCCTACTGGGAAAAGAGGCGCAACCCGCAAGTGGATAAGGATAATTTTTTTGTTGAACTAGCGCATGTTCCCACATAGGATAACAAAGAGCCATGGAACAAGTTTTACTTTGTTGTGGTGAAGGCTAAGGATAGTGTCCAGATGGAATGCACCATGTACAACAAGTTGCGAAAGGATGACGAATGGACTAATGAGAAGATAGAAGCTTTTTGGAAATATTGCCAAGAGACAAGATAGTTGAATGCTCTTTATGAAAGCTTGAAGGAGGACAAAGAATTTGAAAAATGGTGGGATGGGGAGCATCCCAGCTCTGACTCTAGTGCCAATAAAGGAAATGACCTGGAAGGTGGGTCAGAAGAACAAGAAGAAGAAGAAATAGCATCTTCTGCATCCTTTGCACTGCAAGAGAAAAAATCTGGACAACCCATCTCTATAGCCACAAATGTGCAGTTTAATGTATCGAGGGCTTCACATACACTCACTTGGGCCACTAAGGTAACTAGAGTATCACAACAGTAGCCAGCAATAACTGCCAAGGCTGTGGAAACCTCACCCACAAAGTGGCAGCGGACGGAGGCCACTGTTGGGGAGAGTTCACAAGAACTCATCAGAAGACAGGTGCTTGTAGCTAGCTAGGAGTTCAAGGAAGGGGAGGAGTCACTAACGAATCAAGGGCCACCATTGACCAGTTAGCTGATAAATTTTTCTCCTTCTTCTCTTACTTCTCATTCCTTGGTATCCTCCACTTTCTTCGTGGCAATCCCCACCATGAGTGTTGGCTCTCCATTTCCCAACTTTGATCCAATGCATGTGGGAGGTTTCACCCAGTTCTCATAGGTCACTCCACCCACCTTTAATCCTCCGTGAACCCTTATGCTAGCTACTGCCACTCAAATCTTCCTTGCCTCACTTTTCGAAGGCGTACCCACTACCGACACCCCTTCTACTATTGCCGCAACTCCTCTTCCTTTATAGTAGGCTGACTCCACGATGACAACTCCTTCACCATTTCAGCTCACGAGTCCTCCCACCAGTTCACTAATTGAACCTTGGAAAGTGGCAAGCCCTTCTGTTGGTTCTCAAGCCAAACTTTGGAATGTACCCCCCTTCTCCCCACAAACTGTCACTCACCAAAAGAAGCAAACACCCGAGCCTATCAAAATTACCTATTCATATGCCCTACCTTTCGGTGCTCCTTTTGCAGGTGGGCGAGTTTCATTTCCGGCCCTATTCATGGCACAGATGGAATCCAGAAAGGAGGAACATGTAAATAGAATAAAAAATCGCAAGTCCGAGGAGGATAGTAAGCCTGCAGAACCAAAGATACAAACTCTCTATGATGAAACCCAACAAGTGTTGAAATTCATGACCCTATACCCAACAGTAACCAAGCCACAAGGGGAGATGCATCCAGAAGACCACGAAGTGTATGAAATAGGGCTTGACATGAAGGTGGCCTGAACATAGGATAAGGTTGAGTTTATGGAGGAAACACAATGGGTGGTCACCTCTGACTTCCTTAAAACTAGTCGCCAGCTGAAGAAAATGGATGAGCAACTTAAATCAATAAGGGAAAAGGCTATTTTTTTGGAGAAAAAGGAGAAATCCCTAGAAGAGGATGTTGCGCATTTGATAGAGAGGGAATTGTTAGAAAAGAATGAAAGGAACAAACTTCAAGGGGAGCTTGCAAAAGTTCAGACTATCGAACCTGCTATGGTTAATGAGTTACGTACTAAGAATCTAGAGGTAGAGCAGAATTTGCAGCTAAGGAACGAGGAGTTGGAGCGGCATCACATTGAATATGATCAAGGGATGGCACAAAAGAATGAGGCCTTAGAGCATCAGCGAGCTCAATATGATCAAAAGTTACAGGATAAAGATGTCAAATTTGAGGACCAAAAGGCCCAATTAGAAAAAGAACTTCAGGAGAAAAATTCCTCTCTTGACATGCATTTGGAAAACCACTCTTGAGCTGAGGAAAACTAGCATAAAGAAATGAGCAGCTCCATGGAGCAACTGGCGTCTGAAAAAAAAAAGTGCAGAATTGGCTAAGGTCATTAACTCAAAGGACGTGGAGATCGCTTCTCTTAAAAGCTCTCTCTCGGCCTCCCCTGCATAGTCAGATCTTGTTCCACTAGTTAGGCAGTCAAGTATATTTCTCATTGGGAAAAGATTAATTTTTTTTGCCTAACACTCTAGCCCACTCTCTGATTCATTACCAAAGTAGCAAAACTGAGACAGGAGACTCATAGTACAATTGATCATTTTCCATAGTTTATCTCAGAAAAAGTTCCAGAAGTAAAGAATTTGCTCACCAAGCTATATTTGGTCTCTGATGAAGACCTTGCCAAAGCAGGAATTGAAGATCAGAATGTTTCCGCCAAGACTACAAACAAGTTTATCCATTTCCACTCTATCTACCAATGCACTAAAGCGGTCGTAGCTACTCTAAACAAGACAAAGGACGACATGCAGGAGAATTTCTCCAGATTAAGTGAGATGGGTCTAGCATCCCCGTTCCTTGATGGCTTTATTGCTACAACCAAGCAGATTGTAGAAAGAATAGAGAAGGAAAATGACCTGGGTGCTTTCCATAATTTCATCCATCCTCCCACCACAACTAACATTGAGGGGGTTATTTATTTGCTTGCACAGCTATTATTTCATTGTGAAGTAGGGACTGGCTTACCCAAGACACCACCTTATAAGCTGGAGCTCGACCTGGCTGGAGCACAGGAGAATTTTTGCAACATAGTCAAGCCATCTAAATATGATTGGTCGCCACTACAGGCAGCTCTTTCCAAGCTCTGACTCTATCACCTGGTGAATGGTGCTCTAATTTGTAAACCAAAGAAATTATGGGTTCTTCATTCCTCAAGTGAAACACCCTTGGAAGTCACCAAAAGTTGTGAATAAATATTCAACAAGCTCCCTTTGGGTATATTTTTTCAACAAGCTACTTGACCTTTTTGTCAAAACTCTGCTGCCCCCTCCACATGTCTACTCTATGCTCCCCAGAGGTTTTCTTTCCTTTGCATTTTGGGAATCCCTGCTATGCTTCCACATGTCATCGCTGCGTACAATCGATGATCACTTCCCTTCACTTTTGAGTAAAGCTCCACCCACGCACCACGTGTCACCTTGGTGCAAGTTTTTAATGGAAAAAGATAAATATTTGCACGAGTTGTGCTATGCCACCATGTGTCTCTTCAGCGGTTTTGTATTTAGGCTGCGGATAAAGTGAACCAAATGTTGCGACTAGCTGCCACATGTCATAATTACTTTACAGGGTGATGACACTTGCCTGCTTGACATTGTCGGGACCACCGAAATCATTTGCAGAGGATGCACCAGAGCCTAGAATGACCAGATGCTTGGTTTCAAATATTTTCTATTGCAATGACTTGGATATATACTCAATTCTACATCATTGTCGGAGATTGTGAAATTTTTTTGTTACTGCTCCCTGAGGCGGTGGGACTTTTTAGCTATATATACTTCTCTCTGTTTTGAGGGAAGGGTCTAGATTTTGGAAAAGGAACGCTAACTTTAGAAAAGACACCAGGCCTTTATTATTGTTTTTATTATTGCAAAAGACTCTCATACTATGCCAATTGTTCAACCTTTCTGTTATTTTGTGATATTTGATTAACTTTAGACTGTGCTGCTATTGTCTGGATATTTCATTTGAAAACTTCTATAAATTTAATGCAAGGTTTTTGGTCTATATCATGTCTTATGACTCTTCTTGGCAGTAGGAATGTATGCAATTTTATTATATGTCAATGAATGAATTATCTATACTTTAATCTTTAGTTTTTTCCTTTCTGGAACATCACAAATACCAATCGGTCCCTTAGATCTATGATTTATCGTGCCTATCATTAAGTCTTGGTGCATTTCCTTAGATTAGATTTTATTTTATATATCTGCTTCATTTTCCATTTTCAAACCCCCATTATAGAAGAAGCCAACATCTTTAAAAATCTAGAGGTCACTCAGTTTAGCACAAAAGGTCCCCCATAAACTGAGTTTCCCATAAGACACTGTTACCTTGTCAATTTTTGGCATCAAAAAACTCCAATTTTGAAAATTTTGTTGTACATAGTCGGGTTCACCAAAATGAAACATAGAAAAATAAGGTAAAAAGGAAATTCAAGAGATTAATAATAGACCCTATCTTCTTATTTTCATTAGGAAATGAGGTCCACACAATGAATTGACTAACAACCCTTAGGTGAATCAACTCATTGTGAGAATCTATTGATTTCCTTATGATTGAGGATGGAGGTATTAGCCTAAATGGCACTTTTGGGGGAAAAAGTTAAAATAGTAAATTAATTTAAAAATGAAAGATAACACATGGATCTTGTAGATTAAGCATAAAACTAAGAGAAACATTAAATATTTGGAAAATATGAGATGGTATGGAAGTTGTGCACCTATTAAAAAATCCTAGCTTCACAAGCCTGACAGGGACTTGTTCGCTCATGGGTGAATGTGTCCAAGTCTCCCTTTCTAGAAAATCAAAAACTAAGATTTGAGTCATGTGTCTCCACTTCATTCTTGTAGCTTTGTATGTTCACTCCTAGATTTGTATTGATGATAAATCTACAAACAAAATTTTTATTTTTGGGGTGGATAGGGGTTTTCCTCAGTCAATCCCAAAGTTTTTTAATTAAACGTTGATAAAAAATACAAATCTGAAACATGAAAGTGTGTGCAAGCCCTAATATTAAGTGAGTCTAAGATTACAAGAGCTTAAAATTTAAAGAAACCGTATTCAAGTGTGTTAGAATAGGATCCCTAAATAAAACTTGAGCAATGATGAAGACCTACATTAGGAGATGTCAAATCACCCTAATAAATCACAAATCTAATAAAACCTTCCTTTATATAGAAATTAGAATAAAAATAGAAGATGGAACCACTTAGGAAACAATTCATTAGGCTTTGTTGAATGGCTTGGTGCATCTCCCAAAATCTAGAATCCATCATGGTCCTACAAAGGCATCTATCATCAATCTTTGACAATGCTTGATCTTGTTGTAAAAATAAGCTTGAAGACCTGCAAAAAATAGAATGTTGCTCCAAGACTTCAAATTTCAATGCTTGATTGACTTCTCCTTGCTCTTGAGTGTAAATCATTGTGATCTTATGTGAATCTTTCTTTTTTTGTTGGTGAAAAATGATTGAAAGACTTAGCTTTATAGGCTTCCTTTCTAATTTCCCATTTATTAAATACCGAAAGACAAAAATTAAAATTTGAATTTGAGACCTTTAATTTCCACTAAAAACATATTTTAAATTGAGTTTATAAACTTAAAGGGTATCTATCGCCCATGGTCGAATGGGTCTTGACCTAAAAGCTCATGACCTAGATTATGTTAGGGCATTAAATCAACTAATAGCATTTATTCAATGCAAGTTATATTATTGGAAAATAATTAAAATAGGCCTTGGTATGCATAATAAATGGTATTAGGGGCCTATTAATAAGGTTTAAAACTGCACAAATACAATATCACTAAAATAGGTCCATAGTAAGTGTGAAATTTTACTTTCACCTACAAAGGAGTACAATTTTTCATACTACAATTGTCACCTTGAAAGCTTCATCTTCTTGTAGGTCCACATAGGTCTGTATGAACCAACTCCAAAGTTCCTACAGTAGAATATTCTTTAATATTTAACCTCTTTTATATTTTCTTCCCAATCTGACATTCCTTGAAACCTACATTGATAGGCTTTACAATTCATGGAAAATATCTCATTGCTTTAATAAAGATGATCCTCACAAGACTATCAAAATTTATGTGACACATTCTTCTATGCTATAGCCAAATTTCATTGATTTGAGTCATAAAACACTCACCATTAGCACCTTTGAGATGATAAAAATTATCATCTATCCTTGTTGCTACAATAACTAGACTTCCATAATTTCTTTTTTGATTTCACAACCACCATCCTGAAATACAAGATTATATCCTTTTCTGCACATTTTTCTATACTCAGAAGATTATGTTGGAGACCCTTGACATAAAGAACATCATTTATATTATTCTTTCCATCAAAACTAATTGAATCTTTTCCACATGTCTTAGAAAATGTATCATCACCAAGCTTAACAAGACCACCTTCAAACTTCTCAAGTTTAACAAAATTACTCTTATCACCTGTCATATGATTTTAGCATCCACTATCAATTATCCAACAATTTTTCACCTTTGGCATGAAATATAGTCACAATAGTTCCTTTGATGTTCTAACCTATTTCTAGAGAATTTTCCTTCATATATCTTTCAAATTCAGTAGAATTAATTCCAAATTTTAGAGCCATGAACAAGCATTCATCATTTTCATCATCCGAGTTGTCAGATTCATCATCAGATATGCTAGCATCTTCCTTAACATAATAAATTCTTTTGATAGATTTACTCTTATTATCATTATATTTGTCATTTAAAAAATTGGTTGGACATCTTGAAGCATAATGACCTATATTTCCATAATTGAAACATTTGAAAGGAAACTTACCTCTATACTTTTTAGCCCCCTTTTTCATTCTCCTAACAAAATTTTCTTCTCTCTCATCAAGATCATCTAGATCTAATCCATCATCCTTCTCTATTTTTCTACATTTAAACACAACCTCTTTTCTTGAATTATTTTGACCAAAATCTCTTAATTTGAAAGTAGTTAAAGAGCCAAACAACTGATCTCTAGAAAAATTATCTAAAACCTAAACTTCTTCAATAGAAATTTTTTTATAAATAGAGTATTAGCCTAATTCCCTTTATTTCTTATGGCATCTTTATCAAAATTGATAAAGTAGAAAGTTACCCAGCATGACTCCTATTCACAAATGCCTCATGCTTTTGATTATGAAAGTACAAACTTCTATTCATAAATTCCTAGGTGGTAAAGCCTCTTTGAAGAATGTGAACTTAAATCTAGGTTTGTAGATTTTAATGATACCTCATGGAGCATGATTCACAAGAGGTTGGTGAGGAATCAATAGTGTCTAGTATTTTTGTAAGTAAATCTAATCAATTTATTCTAGAATCATCCTCAAACCAAAAGTGTAAAATTTCTCATGAGATGGTGACCTCAAAGAAGAAGAGAAATATCAAGGATGATGGCCCTAAGCCTACACTAGAAAAGAAGGGGAAGGGGAAGAAAACCATTAATTGGTTAGAGGACTCTAAGACTAGGAGTGAGAGGTCTAATGAAGAAGGTATGGAAGATTTGGAATAAGATAGTAATAAAGAGAAGTGAGATAGTAGAAAAAGGAAATCAAATTTAGTAGAATTTGTTGTTTGGTTCCCCTTGACAGGGATCACAAATCCCACCCCATATCTCCCTAGGGATTTTCCTATCCTTGTTGCTAATGACTCGTTTGGGGAGAATAATTATTATGTTCTTAATACTATAAAGGAGGTGGTTTCTTCCTAACAAACCATGGCCAAATAATTTTATTTGTGAATTAATAAAATTATTATTAGGCTACAAGTGTTTGAAAAGAAAATGGTGATTCATAATCACCCTTTAGACGAGGATGATAGGAATAGTCTACAAGGCTAGGAGGCTTTCCATAAGATTGATAGGATTTAAAAATACCTATCCAATATCAATAATGAAATTAAGGCTAAAATTATTTTGATGGAGAAGTGGAAACCAAATGTTAATGATAGGGTCACCTTTATGGAGAAAGAACTAATAGGCATAAGGTAAATTTTGAACATGTTGTATAGATAAGAAAATGCATGATTTTGTATAGTGTCCAAAATTATAATTGTCACTCATAAGCTTGAGGAACTTCATAAGAATCATTTATCCTTGAATATTGATAAATATTCTCTAGAGGATAAAAGTGGACACGGTTGTCTTAGCACCAAAAATAGAGCTGGTATGAAGAAATTCATCAAAGAAGAGAATGAAGACTTGTTGGGGTTTGTCAAAATACATGATAATTTCTACTAGCAAGAGCTAGAGGTAGATAAAATGTAGTATTAGTGTGTGTTGGGAAAGTTTCAGACATGGTTGGATAAGATAGCAAGAGCTAGTAGCAACTACCATATTTTAATGGGAAAAAATATGATGTGAGCACAAAGAAGATAAGGACAATCATGGTTAAAAATTATCTATGGGATATTGTGGTAAATGGATTCATAGATGTGACTAACCGAGTAGCATAAGGAACTCTCAAAACTAACCACAAGAACTAGTAGAAGGAGATAATATGGAAAAAAGTAAAATAAAATGAGGAGCACTAGAAAAAATAGGTTGAGGAAATGGTAACGAAATGGGAGTGGGTTTCAAGGTTTCCTATTTTCTATGTATTATATGTGTGAGCAATGATATTTTAACTCAGTTGCTATAAAACATTGTTACTAGAAAATTTCCTTGTAAAATTTAAGATATCTCCTAGAGTTAATGGTTTATTTTGAGGTGGCTCTAAGATAAGCATGGGTTTGTTTTGAATTTGAGGTTGATGTGAGGGTGGGTAAAGGATAAGTTGAGGTGTGATTATATTGACATCTCTTTGTTTTGGTTTATTATGACAATCCTTAGTGTATTAACCTTGTGAGATGAAATTCTCTAGGGATTCATCACTACTAAAGGGCTTGAGGAATATGTCAACTCAGGAAAAGAGATCTGACATGATCAAATGTCTATGCTTTCTCCAAGGGTTTCATTAATTTTTCTTTTCTTTTCTTTAATGTTTATGTTTTCTATTGATTGCAAAATGTAAACTAATGTAACTAAGTTATGAAATGATGTTGAAAATAATGAAAATGTGTAGAAACCTAACACTATTTTTAATTGAAATATGCAAGAAATATTTACAAAATGTTGCAAGATCTAACTAAAGAAACAATTACTTGAATTTACAAATAGAATTTTTTAGGAGACCAATGCTCAAATCTAAGAACAACAACAAAAAGGAAAAATAGAGGCTAAAGTTCACATAGAAACTTATCTAAAAAATTTGTACAAGGACTCATTTTCCCATGGACAAATAGGTCCTTTCTAAGGGTTTTTTGAAATTAAATATTGCAAATTCTAAGTTACTGTTCACGTGATTTTTATTTCTCGTTGCAAGCAGAGGTTTGTGTGACAAATTTTTCTAGATTAGGGTGTCTAAATGCAAGTCCCAATAAGTTAAAATGATGAACTAAATGACAATTTTTAGAATTCAATTTGAACTTAAATTTGAACTTAGGTGATTGAAGAATGATCTTGATGCAAGATGAATGCAAAATGAATGCCAACCTAGTGCAATTTTTTTAGATTTTCTATGAAATTAAGGGATGCAAACATGGAAAATTAAACCTAAATGCAATGTTCACTTGTTAAATTTTAAAGAACCCTAAATTTAATTCAACTAATTCCAATCTAAAGAAAAATAGTGTATAACCTAGATATAGGGTTGAAATGGACTCCACTTTTCAAAATTTTGTTGTACATAGTCGGGTTCACCAAAATGAAACATAGAAAAATAGGGTGAAAACGAAATTCAAGAGATTAATAATAGACCATATCTTCCTCTTTTCATTAGGAAATGAGATACACACAATGAATTTACTAACAACCTTAGGTGAATCAACCCATTTTGAGAATCTACTGATTTCCTTATGATTGAGGATGGGGGTATTTTCCTAAATAGCACTTTTGGGGGAAAAAGTAAAAATAGTAAATCAACTTAAAAATGAAAGATAACACTTGGATCTTGTAGATTAAGCATAAAACTAAGAAAAATTAAAGATTTGGAAAATATGAGAAGCTATGGAAGTTGTGCACCTATCACAAAATGCTAGTTTCACAAGCCTATCAGGGTCTCATTCACTCATGGGTGAATGTGTTCAAGTCTCCATTTTTGGAAAATAAAAAACTAAGATCTAAGTCATGTGTCTCCACTTCATTCTTGCACCTCTGAACATTCCCTCCTGGATCTATACTGTTGATAAATATACAAACAAAATTGCTATTTTTGGGGTGGATAGGGGTTTTCCCTGGTCAAACCCAAAGTTTGTTAATTAAACCCTGATGAAAAATATAGATCTAAAACATGAAAGTGTGTGCAAGACCTAATATTAAGTGAGTCTAAGATAACAAGAGCTTAAAATTTAAGGAAACCCTATTCAAGTGTGTTAGAATAGGATCCCTAAATGTAACTTAAGAAATGATGAAGACCTACTTTGGGAGATGTCAAATCACCCTAATAGATCAAAAATCTAATAAAATATTCCTTTATGTAGAAATTAGAATGACTTGATAGAAGATGGAACCACTTAGGAAACAAGTCATTAGGCTTGGTTGAATGACTTGGTGCATCTCCCAAAACGTAGAATCCATCATGATCCTACATAGGCATCTATCATCAATCTTTGAAAATGCTTGATCTTGTTGGAAAAATGAGCTTGAAGACCTGTAAAAAATAGAATGTTTCTCCAAGACTTCAAATTTCAATGCTTGATTGAATTCTCCTTACTCTTGAGTGTAAATCATTGTCATCTTATGTGAATCTCTCTTTATTTTCTAGTGAAAAATGACTGAAAGACTTAGCTTTATAAGCTTCCTTTCTAATTTCTCATTTATTAAATCTCGAAAGCTGACACTTAAAATTTGAATTTGAGACCTTGAAATGCCGCCAAAAACATATTTTAAATTGATTTTATAAACTTAAAGGGGATCTATTCACCCATGGGTGAATGGGTCTTACCTAAAAGCTTAGGACCTAGATTATGTCGGGGCATTAAATCAACTAATAGCATTTATTCAATGCAAGTTATATTGTCAGGAAATAATTAAAATAAGCCTTGGTATGCATAATAAAGGGTATTAGGGACCTATTAATAAGGTTTAAAAATGAATAAATGCAAGGTCACTAAAATAGGTCCATGAACCAACAATTTTGGTGCCATTTCTATGGACTTCTCTTGCACTCTTAGGATCTTTCACTTAAAAGGAGAGAGATAGAACCCCAAAATTGAAGTGGTTCACTCAAATAGAGGATTGTATGATGTAATTAAGACTAAATTCAATGATGTAGATGCAACTAAATGATGTAATTGACTGATTATTAATGCAAAACTAATGTAATATGCTATGTTTGAAAACACAGTAAGGTATGCAAAAAATGCAATAGAAATGAAAAATAATGCAAACAAAATTGAACAAGGTCAAACAAAGTGAACCTGGGAATTGGATGATGAATCTGGAATGCTCTGAAATCTGGCAGAAATCAATGTAAATCACCAGTGGGACTCATTCGCCATTGATGGCGAATCATTACTGCTTCTGACAAAAACACCTAAAAACTGCTTTCCGATAGTCAGGAACTGGAATCTGACAAAATCACCTTTTTCAACCTTAAGGTGGGACTCATTTTCCACTGATGGAAAATAAGTCCTCCAAAATTTTGTGAAATCAAAGGTTAATTCTATAGCTCCAGATCTGCACTTGTCTTCTTGTCAAGTCAACAAAGTCAAATATGCAGAAAACAGATTGTAGGTTGTCTCCAAGCTTGAAATAGGGTTTAGTTGACTTGAAACACTTTGTTTACTTGTTGACCACATTTCAACACCTAATTTCTTGACAAATATACATACAAATGTCTATAAAAACACATGCAAAGGGGGAAAATGGTTAAGGGTTAGAGTATAGAATAAACAACATGCAAATGTCCTAAACTCACCACAAACCTTGTTGTAGAAGTTTGAAGATATGTCAATGGCTGCTCCAAGATGCTTGATTCAACAATGCTATGATGCTTCAATAATTGAATGGATGATTGAATGCTTGAATGAATTATGTGAATGGGAGTTGAAATGAGAAGAAAAACACTTATTTATACACACTTATGCCCTAATAACCCTATAATACATCATCATAGACTTGCATAAGGTATTTTTAAATAAAAATCCGAAATAAATTTTGAATTATTTTCAATTTGGAGCCAAGAGGAACTCATTCGCTACCCATGGTGAATGGGTACCACCTTAGGCTTGTAAGTAGGTGTCAGGAATTAAGTTGCATTTAATGTTGTTTTTTGGGTTTACATTCAAAAATACACTTAATTAAGTCTTATGAGTGCATAAAAGGGTCAAATAAAGCATGAGAAAGGTGTAAATAGTGAAATCAAGCCTATAAAAGCATGAAATCTTGTTACAACACTTTACAACACTTTAAAATAGGACTTGAAAAGTGATGAAAAGGTGATTTTTTAGGTAAATTGTAATGAGAAGAGTATAGAAAAGTGTAGAAATGTGTTACAACACTTCACAACACCTTCAAAAGATGTCATAATTCTAATGTTTAGGACCTAATGTGAATACATAAGTTACATTGCAACATTAAATCAAATCAAGATAAGTCAAACATCACAAGAGAAAGACCTAAAATACCATGAAAATGTCAATGATCCATTTTTCTATGGTATAGTCCATAGTAAGTGTGAAATTGTACATTCACCTAGAAAGGAGTACAATTTTCCATACTACACTTGTCACCTTGAAAGCTTCATGTTCTTGTAGGTCCACATAGGCCTGTATGAACCAACTCCAAAGGTCATATAGTAGAATATTCTTTGATATTGAACCTCTTTTATGTTTGCTTCCCAATCTAACATTCCTTGCAAACTACATTGATAGGCCTTGTAATTCATGAAAAATATCTCATTGCTTGAGTAAAGATGATCCTCACAAGGATATCAAAATTGATGTGACACATTCTTCTATACGATAGCCAACTTTCATTTATTTGAGTTATAAAACACTTACCATTACCACCTTTGAGCTGATAAACACTCTCATCTATCCTTGTTCCTACAACAACTAGAGTTCCATAGCTTCTTTTTTTATTTCGCAACCACCATCCTAAAATACAATATTATATCCTTTTCTACACATTTTTTCTATACTCAGAAGATTATGTTAGAGACCCTTGACATAAAGAACATCATTTTTATTATTCTTTCCATCAAAACTAATTGAACATTTTCCACATATCGTAGCAAATATATCATCACCAAACTTAACAAGACCACCTTCAAACTTCTCAAGTTTAACAAACTTACTCTTATCACCTGTCATATGATTTGAGCATCCACGATCAATTGTCCAGTGATTTTTCACCTCTCTACCATGAAAAATAGTCACAATACTTCCTTAGATGTTGTGACCTATTTCTAGAGCATTTTCCTTCATACATCTTTTTGATTCAATAGAATTAGTTCCAACTTTTAGAGCCATGAACAAGCATTCATCAGTTTCATCATCCGAGTAGTTAAATTCATCATTAGATATGCTAGCATCTTCCTTAACATAATAACTTATCTTGAGATATTTACTCTTATTATCCTTATATTTGTCATTTAAAAATTTGGTTGGACATCTTGAAGCATAATGACCTATCTTTCCACAATTGAAACATTTGAAAGTAAACTTGCCTCTATAATTTTTAGTCCCCTTTTTCATTCTCCTAACAAAATTTTCTTCTATCTCATCAAGATTATCTAGATCTAATCCATCATCCTTTTTTTTGCTACCTTTAAAGGCAATCTATTTTCTTGAATCATTTTAGCCAAACTCTCTCAATTCAAAAGTAGTTAAAGAACCAAACAACTAATCCCTAGAAAAATTATCTAAAACCTGAACTTCTTCAATAGAAAAAAAATTATTACTATAAGATTTAGGATGAGTTCTTAATACCTTCTTTACCACCTCATATTCTGGTAGATTTCCAACAAGGCCACTTATGGAATTGACAACTTTGTCCACTCTATGCAAGTAGCCAACAATATATTCATCCATTGACATCCTTAGCATTTCAAAATTAGTCTTCAAATTGTGTATCTTTTCTTGCTTGACCTTATCATATCCTTCATAGACACTTTCCAACTTCTGCCAAATTTCTTTAACATATTTTTATCTCATAAAATTTACAAGTTTTGAATCAACAATACCTCTCAATAGAGCATTCCTTGCTTTTCCATTGTTCTCATATGCCTTGATATCACAAGAAATTAATGGTCCATTAGTAGGCATGGTATATCCATATTCAATTGAATTCCAAACTCCAAAACCTAAGGAAACAAGGAAACCTCCCATCCTAGTTTTCCAAAATAAATAATTCATCTAATCATGATGTAGGAGCATCCAATGGTCTAGGGAAATCTTGCATCACCCAAAAAAAGTTTTTTTTTTCCTATTTTTCTTTAGCTATTATGAGTCCCATGATGGCACTTAAGGAGTGTAAGACAGACATAAATCAAGAAAGGTGAAAAATGGTCACTTACTATTTTTGGTAATTCAGCCTAAACGAGCTCATATGGACCTACAAACTTACCCTGAGGAATGAAACTAAAAAATATTTTTTTCGATAGAAGAATCATCTCAATAAACTATACATTTTGGTAGATATTAAAGTTTCTATCTCAATAAATTTCTCTAATGCATCTTCAAATTCAAATTTGAAAACCTTAGAATCCTTTAAAAAGCTTGAAAAGTGGATGAAATGATCTCTAATGGTTTTAGCATTGTAGATCTCTTTGAGAGCTTTCCAACGATATATTATAATAGCAAATCGAACTCTCAAGTCAAAAGTTATGGCCCTGAGAAGATACCCCACTAAAAAGTGAATTTCACTAAAATATCTTCATAGGAAAGAAATCAAACAGTGGCAATTTTGGAGCCAAAAGAAAAGGGAAAGCTCCACTTTCTAGAACATTCTAGGTTGACTTTAGAAGGTAGGCATAGGGTGTTTTACTATTACCATCTACCTCTTCTCAATCATCTTCATCATAAAATATTGTTAAGTTTCTTGTTCTTTTTGCTAACTAATTTGGAGAATTTTGTTAAGATGTGTTTGAACACTACTGCCCAAAACCCTAATGAAACGCTCCCCCTATCGCTCCACCAGGGCCTAATCCTATGGATTTACCACTTCCATTTAGCTCTTTGTCTACCCAAACCTATATTTGTTGTTTGTATCAAGTAGCTTAAACCCCCTAACCAACCCACTATGAATCCCTCTCTGGTCGAGTCTATGGGACCTAAAAGGAAAACCCATCTGATGGACACCAAAACTCTAAATACCACTAAGACTGAACCCCCTACCAAAAACAAGAAGGGTGGAGAGGGGATAACTTAGTCAAAAGTAATTGTCAGGCTCTGCGAGCTCAAAATTGCTCCCTACAAGATGAAAAGCAAACCAATTGGAAGAAAAAAGGGTAAGAAAGAGGATAAATGCCAAGTGGAGCTATCGACCACATATAGTGGAGAGAAGGACAATGTAGGTAAAGATTCTAAGGGGGACACCATGGTGGCTAATACTATAGATACAGGGATGGAGAATACTAGCATCAGGAGATCCCATAGAGTGTTGAAAAAAAAAAGGAGGTTCATGTGAATGATATCTCAAGCAATGAGGAGGAGACTGACAACAAAGGCAAGGATAAGAAAGAAGATATAGAGGAGGAGGAGGAATTTTTGGAGGTACCTAGTCACTTTTGTGACTTCAACAAGATTCTCCAGGATGATTCGATGACCCACTCCTTGGACCCGAGGGGTATGGAGAAAGATAATGCTAAGACTACAAACAAGGAGGATGACTTTAGTAAGTTATTGGAGTGCATGGATAAGCTCGAAAGGAATTTTTCTAGGTTGACTCAGTTAACCATTAAAATTATCCACCATTTTGTTGGTACCATTTCTCTTGTGCTTAAGGAAGAAGTGGACAAGAAGATTATGGAGGAGGGACCCAACTAGGTTGGGGAGGATGTTTTAAACCTCCTCATATAGAAATGGGAGGGTATAGAAAATTAGTCTGATGTATCTTTGTTTTGTTTTGTCATTTGGTATTTATGTGTTGGTTGTTGGTCTCCTATCTCTGTGTCTTGTTATTTTGGTGGGTTCAATTTTAATGTTATGGACTTGATCTTTTTTGGTCCTTTGGGCTCATTGTGTAAAGGGTACTACACCCTATAAATGTAGCTTAATATATCAAAAACATTCTAAGTTAGTTATTGGGTAAAATAAAAGGTTTAAGTGGAGGTTGTAGAAGGTGGCTCCATTAGTGCATGTTGTGGCTTTGGACAATAGATTTTACTTTTAGAGTTGAATTGGATTTAATGAATCAAGCCCACGAGGCTATAGCCCTAAAATTTTTGAATCTATAATTTCATTTTCAAAAAATAATTGAAAGTGAGTTGTTTTCTATCTTGCATTTTTTGTGTTGTTATTTGTTATTATGTTTTGTGTGGGGTTTGGGCAGTGTATCCCTCATAAAGTGGTATCAGAGCCAAGTTTTCCTAAGTGTGTAAATATATTTTTGAATGTGAGGCAATTTGTACAAGGACTTGTGGTTTTGGGTTTTTGAGAAAAGTGATCAAAATGCCTTTGTGAAGAAGTTGTGGTGGTGGAAGAATGTTGTTGTACCAAAAGAGGGTTTTAGAGCCATGTAGAGACAATTTCAAGCATTGTAGGAGGAGCTACGTTGAGGGTTTGAGCCAAGAAGATGAAATGAAAGTGAAGATAAAACTAAGAATGAGGAATAGTTCGAAGAAGATCAAGATGCAATAGATCCAAAACAAGTCAGATTATTTAAGGCCATCTCCAAGATTGGAAAAAGGAAAAAGATTGATGTTTCTACATTTTCTAGAAATATTAACCCAGAAGAGTTAATTGATTGGAACAACGATATGGAGGTGTAATTTGAGTATGAGGAGGTGGAAGATCTTGAGAGGGTCAATTTGCAAAGACCAAGCTAAACTTTCATGCAAATATTTGGTGGAAAGAGGTAAAACTAGAAAGAAATCAAAGAGGAAAAGAGAAAATAACCAGATGGGACCAAATGGTGAAAAAAATAAAAAGACAGTTCATTTCAGTGGACTGTGAACTAGATTTGTTAAATATGATGCAAGGGTTGAAACAAGTGGGAAAATCTGGTCAAGGAGTATACAGAAGAATTATATCATGTCCTGATTAGAACAGGTCATTCTGAGGCCAATAAGGAGAAAATTTCCCATTACATAAATGGGTTGAAGCCAAGTATTCAAGAGAGTTGAGTCTGGTAAGAATGTCTACCATTGAAGATTCATATCAGTTTTCTTTGAAGGTAAAAGAAAAGTTGAACAAAAGGTTTGAAAGAAAGCAAAGAAGTGAGGGTCATGGTGGAAATACTAGTGGATGATCATATAAATATCAAAATGAAGATCAAAAGAAGGGTGAAGTATCTAGTAGTAGCCTAGTGCAAGAGCACCTTATTCTATGAATGCCTCCAAAAGGAAAACTTGTAAAAAAATGAGTTTTCAAATGTGAAAGCATGTAAATATTTGTAAAAGGTCTATTCCAATGTGATTAATGTCCATTTGGTCATTAGGAAGTGAGTCAAGTCAATTTACAAAAATTCTAAAAGCTATAAAAAATGTATAAATTGCAAAACATGCAAGAAATTGTAAAAAAAATGCAAAGGAATGTGAAGGGACAGTGGAAAAATAGAAGTTCATGTCGAGGAAGTTGAATAGATAGTTACTCAAACTAATGTAAACATAAATATAAATCAAGGAGAGGCAAGGAAAAGGCAATATTGAAGGTTGTAACCAATTTTGGAAATAAAGAATACCCTGCTTTTCTGAAAATAACGCTTCTCTTGTGATTTTTCCATCTTTTCTTGGTTTGTTCAGCAACACCGAGTCTTGTTTCCTTTTTCTTTGAGTCTAAAAAGGTTTAAACATTTTGAATAAAGTTTGAGAGGAATCAAGTGATATTAAGGGTTCGTTACATATTTTTCTTATAACTGTTATAACCCTTAAAAATAGGGTTTTTAGAGTCTCTTGGACTTTATATCACCATTCCATCGATGGAGGTAGTTTGATCAGTGGAATGGGATTTTTTTTGGATGTATTTTTGGTTTTTGTAAGTGTGCAGGTGCAGGGAATACCATGGTGCAAGGTTTTGATGTTGCTTTTAATAGAATTTATGTGATTTTTCCTTGAATTTGATCGTTACAAGTATGATAATGGAGATCCAACATGTATATAGGCTTGGTGTTGGTAAAATAAGCTTGGGTAGATATAAACAAACATGTTTGAAGAGGTGGCAGGTGATTTTGAGGTTTGCATCATATATTCCAAATAAACCCTCATCCATTTTGTGTTGACAAGCTTATAACTAAGGGTTTAGTGGTTTAGTGGTTTGAGTCTTTCCATTCCTGAAAGTTAGAGAATCTTAAGTTTGGAGACTTGATTAAAGACTATTTGATGCTATTTTGTAATTTGGTGGTGTTTTAGGACTACTTCCTTTGAGAAAATTGCCTAATTGGGGCTCTTTACCAATGTACAATCAAATTTTCTTATGAATGTTTCAAAATAAGTGTATTTGATTTAGTGATATGTTATTATTGGATGAAATGGGTCTCTAGAACAATAAATGGCTTTTGGAGTTTCAAAATGGTTTGCTTTATATACCTATTTTGTTGTATGCCAAGGCTACTAGGGTTTAATGGTTGAATGAAAGAAAATAGGATTTTTGTTAAACTAAGATATAGGTGATGGGTATTGATTGGAACCTATTTAAATGGTTTTTTTAAGTTTTCTAAATATTTGGAAGAGGTTTTGAAGGAAATTTTGTTATTTTTGATGTTTGAGTAAATATAATTCAATGTGTAGGAATAGTGTCTTTGACTACAAAAGGTAGAAGAACTGATGGATCAGTATTGGTGAGTGAGTGTATTGGTTCATTTCAGTCAAAAGTATGATGATAACAGTGCCATGGGAATTTGATGATAGTTTAGATAGAAGTTTTCATGATTTGTGGTTATTTTTCCTTGTAAAAGTAAGTAGAATTGATGAGTGATTTGATGAAGAGTTATTTGGTTCAGTGAATTCTAATCAGGTTTCAGCTTTGTTCATGTTAGAAAGGTGTTGGTACTAGTGAGTTTGGGTTTGATAAAGATTTGGATCCTATGTTTGATGATTTATGGCTTTGTGAAATGAAGAATCAAGTGAAATTGTGTAGATTTTTGAGAAAAGTTTAGTGAATCAAAGATGATTGTTCAATTTGATCTTCTCAAATTGTATTTGGAACGGAAGCTCCATAGATATATGGTGTTTTGGTAGATTCTCTTGCATCAATTGGTATCAGAGCTAGAAGGCTCTGGGAAAATAGAGAGAGTTGGTTTGTGTGTTTGTGTGTTGTGTTGTGCAGGTTAAGAAGAACCTAGTTGATGCCAAGAGAAGGCAGAGAAAGTTGAGAAGTTGTGAAGCAAGGAGAGACTTGCTTGAGAGTAGAGAATATGATGGAGATATTGAGAAGACATTTGCAGGCAAAGGAAGAAAGGGAAAAAACAAAGAGATAAGAAAAGATTGACAAAGAGATAGTTGAGTTGAAGCAAGCCATTGAAAGAATAGAGTTGGAGTTCCAAATGAAGGTGGAATAGTTGTATAGACAAGCATTTAGTTAGCATTTGATAGTGAGAAGGAAAGTTGTATGGCCCATTAAGAAGATAGTCAAGAGAAGAAGGAAAATGAAGAGAATAGAGGAAGATGTGTTGTAAGATGTAGAAGAAGCATTCATAGAAGAAGACAAAGGTATTGGAGCAATTCCCAAGCAAGAAGATGAAGATGTAGTAGAGAAAAATAACCTAATTTTAGAGAATTAAGATATTGAGTTGAGATTGGATGAAAAAATGATCAAAGAAGAATTGGTCTTGGAGGTTTTTCAAATACTTGAAGACAAATGGAGGTACTATGGTTGATACATTGTATCATTTATTTATAGCACTAATATTTTGGACAGTGAACAATTTGTAGATCAAGATGTAGTTGATTGAAGGACCCAAGAAGATTGGAACATTTCAAGGCATGAATGAGTAGATTCACAGGGATAGGACAAGATGGAAGCATGTTGGCATGGACCAACTCAAACCAAAGGTAAATATGAAAGAAGAAAGGCATGGAAGGCTACATGTGTAGAAGTTGAAAAACCAACTTCACAGTCCCCAAGAATCACCTACAAGCAATCACCTATCATATGCAATAGATATTCGGAACAAAAAAGAAAGATGTTCTGTAAACCCTCAAAGCAAGTTTGTGCAAACAAAAATCAGCATAATGATTATTGAAAGTAATTGTTTTACAAATAATACAAAAGCCTTCAAAAAGGAAATAATGCAAAACCCTAATCTTATCTTGAGCAAAAAGACAACTCAATAAGATAAGGATAATAATTAACCTAGGAAATAAATAATGCCTAAGTAAACTTATGCTAAAGTGTAATTAAATAATTAATTACACCAGCAACATGGAGGAGCATTAATGATGAAGGCTTGTTACAATCAATCCAATAGGACATGAAATTCTTTTTGGCTGAGAGAGCATGGTATAGAAGCACCTTATTCTTTGAATGCCTCCAAAAGGAAAAATTGCAAAAAAATGAATTTTCAAATGTGAAAGCATGTAAATCTTTGTAAAATGTCTATTCCAATGTGATTAAATTCCCATTGGTCATTAGGAGGTGAGTCAAGTCAATTTACAAAAATGCTAAAAGCTGTAAAAGATGTATAAATTGCAAAAATGCAAGAAATTGTAAAAAAATGCAAAGGAATGTGAAGGCACAATGGGAAAATAGAAGGTCATGTTGAGGAAGTTGAATAGAAAGTTACTCAAACTAATGTAAACAACAATATAAATCAAGGAAAGGTGAGGAAAAGGTAGTATTGAAGGTTGTAACCAATTTTGGAAATTAAGAATACCCTACTTTTTTTAAAATAATGCTTATCTTGTGATTTTTCCATCTTTTCTTAATCTGTTCAGGAACACCAAGTCTTGTTTCCTTTTCCTTTGAGTCTAATAAGATTTAAACACTTTGAATAAAGTAAGTTTGAAAGGAATCAAGTGAGATTAAGGGTTGGTTACAATTTTTTCTTATAACTATTATAACCTTTAAAAATAGGGTTTTGAGAGTCTCTTAGACTTTATACCACCATTCCACCAATGGAGGTAGTTTGATTGGTGAAATGGGATTGCTTTTGGATGCATTTTTTATTTTTGTAAGTGTGCAGGTGTAGGGAATTCCATGGTACAAGGTTTTGATGCTACTTTTAACATAATTTCTGTGATTTTCCCTTGAAGTTGATGGTTACATGTATGATAATGGAGATCCAGCATGTATACAGGCTTGGTTTTGGTAAAATAAGGTTGGGAAGATATAAACAAACATGTTTAAAGAGGTGGCAGGTGGTTTTGAGGTTTGCATCATATATTTCCAATAAACCCTCATCCATTTTGTGTTGAAAAGCCTATAACTAAGGGTTTTGTGGTTTAGTGGTTTATTGAGTCTTTCCATTCCTGAAAGTTGGAGAATTGTAAGTTTGGAGATTTGATTAAGGACTGTTTGAATCTATATGGTAATTTGGTGGTGTTTTAGGACTACTTCCTTTGAGAAAATGGCCTAATTGGGGCTCTTTACCAACATACAATCAGATTTTCTAATGAATGTTTCAAAACAAGTGTATTTGATTTAGTGATATATGTTATTATTGGATGAAATGGGTCTCTAGAACAATAAATGGCTTTTGGAGTTTCAAAATGGTTTTCTTGATATACTTGTTTTGTTGTATGCCAAAGCTACTAGGGTTTAATGGTTGAATGCAAGAAAATGGGATTTCTGTATAAACTAAGATATAGGTGATGGGTATTGATTGGAACCTATTTAAATGGTGTTTTTAAAGTTTTATAAATCTTTGGAAGAGGTTTTGAAGGGAATTTTGTTATTTTTGATGTTTGAGTAAATATAATTCAATGTGTAGGAATAGTGTCTTTGACTGCAAAAGGTAGAAGAACTAATGGATCAGCATTGGTGAGTGAGTGTATTGGTTTATTTCAGTCAAAAGTATGATGATAACAGTGCCTTGGGAGTTTGATGATAGTTTAGAAAGAAGTTTGCATGATTTGTGGTTATTTTTCCTTGTAAAAGTAAGTAGAATTGATGAGTAATTTGATGAAGATTTATTTGGTTTAGTGAATTCTAATCAGGCTTTGGATTTGTTCCTATTAGAAAGGTGTTGGTACTGATGAGTTTGGGTCTGATAAAGATTTGGAGCCTAAGTTTGATGATTTATGGATTTGTGAAATGAAGAATCAAGTGAGATTGTTTGGATTTTTTAGAAATGTTTAGTGAGTCAAAGATGGTTGTTGAATTTGATCTTCTCAAATTGTGTTTGGGAAAGAAGTTCCCTAGATATATGGTGTTTTGGTAGATTCCCTTGCATCAATTGGTATCAAAGCTAGAAGGCTCTAGGAAAAGAGAGAGAGTTGGTTTGTATTTTTGTGTTGTGTTTGTGTGTTGTGTTGTGCAGGTTGAGAAGAACCTAGTTGCTACCAAGAGAAGGAGGAGAAAGTTGAGAAGCTGTGAAGAAAGGAGAGACTTGCTTGAGAGTAGAGGAAAAGATGGAGATATTGAGAAGGAATTTGTAGGTAGAGGAAGAAAGGAAAAAGACAAAGAGACAAGAAAATTTTGACAAAGAGATAGCTGAGTTAAAGAAATCCATTGAAAGAATAGAGTTGGAGTTAAAATTAAGATGGAATAGTTGTATAGACAAGCATTCAGTTGGAATTTGACAGTGAGAAGGAAAGTCGTATGGCCCATTAAGAAGATAGTCAAGATAAGAAGGCAAATGAAGAGAATAGAGGAATATGTGTTTGAAGATGCAGAAGAAGCATTCATGGAAGAAGAAAAAGGTATTGCAGAAATTCCCAAACAAGAAGATGAAGATGTAGATGTAGTAGAGAAAAAGAACCTAATTTTAGAGAATGAAGATATTGAGTTGAGATTGGATGAAGAAATGATCAAAGAAGAATTGGTCTTGGAGGTTTGCAAAGAATTGAATATAGATGGAGGTACTGTGGTTGAAAAATTATATCATTTCTTTATAGCAAAAGTATTTTGGATAGTGAACAATTTGCAAATCAAGATGCAGCTAATCGAGGAAGGACACAAGAAGATTGGAACATTTCAGGACATGAATGAGTAGATTCACAGAGACAGATGAGATGGAAGCATCTTGGCATTGACCAACTCAAACCAATGGTAAAGATGAAAGAAGTAGAGAATGGAAGGCTACATGGAGGAGCATTAATGATGAAGGCTTGTTACAATCAATCCAAGAAGACTTGGAATTTTTTTTGGCTGGGAGAGAATGGTGCAAGAGCACCTTGTTCTTTGAATGCCTCCAAAAGGAAAACTTCCAAAAAAAATGAATTTTCAAATGTGAAAGCATGTAAATATTTGTAAAAGGTATATTCCAATGTGATTAAATTCCCATTTGGTCATTAGGAGGTGAGTCAAGTAAATTTACAAAAATGCTAAAAGCTGTAAAAAATGTATAAATTGCAAAACTTGCAAGAAATTGTAAAAAAAATGCAAAGGAATGTGAAGGGGTAGTGGGAAAATAGAAGGTCATGTCGAGGAAGTTGAATAGGAAGCTACTCAAACTGATGGAAACATAAATATAAATCAAGGAAAGGTGAGGAAAAGGCAGTACTGAAGGTTGTAAACAATTTTGGAAATAAAGAATACCCTGCTTTTCTAAAATTAATTCTTCTCTTGTTATTTTTCCAGCTTTTCTTAGTTTTTTCAGCAACAAATATTTTTTCCTTTTTCTTTGAGTATAATAAGGTTTAAACACTTTGAATAAATTAAGTTTGAGAGGAATCAAGTGAGATTAAGGGTTGGTTACAAATTTTTCTCATAACTATTATAACCCTTAAAAATATGGTTTTGAGAGTCTCTTAGACTTTATACCACCATTCCACAGATAGAGGTAGTTTGATCAACGAAATGGGATTATTTTTGGATTTCTTTTTCATTTTTGTAAGTGTGCAGGTGCAAGGAATTCCATGGTGCAAGGTTTTGATGCTGCTTTTAACAGAATTTCTATGATTTTGCCTTGAAGTTGATGGTTACAAGTATGATAATGGAGATCCAACATGTATATAGGCTTGGTGTTGGTAAAATAAGCTTGAGAAAATATAAAAAAACATGTTTGAAGAGGTTGCAAGTGATTTTGAGGTTTGCATCATATATTTCCAATAAACCCTCATCCATTTTGTGTTGAAAAGCTTATAACTAAGGGTTTTGTGGTTTAGTGGTTTATTGAATCTTTCCATTCCTGAAAGTTAGAGAATATTAAGTTTGGAGACTTGATTAAGGACTGTTTGAAGCTATTTGGTAATTTTGTGGTGTTTTAGGACTACTTCCTTTGAGAAAATGGCCTAATTGGGGCTCTTTACTAGTGTACAGCCAGATTTTCTGATGAATGTTTCAAAACAGGTGTATTTGATTTAGAGATATGCTATTATTGGATGAAATGGGTGTTTGGAATAGTAAAAGGATTTTGGAGATTCAAAATGGTTTGCTTCATATACCTATTTTTTTGTATGCCATAGCTACTAGGGTTTAATGGTTGAATGCAAGAAAATGGAATTTTTGTATAAACTAAGATATAGGTGATGGGTATTGATTGGAACTTGTTTAAATGGTGTTTTTAAAGGTGTCTAAATATTTGTAATAGGATTTGAAGGAAATTTTGTTATTTTTGCTTTTGAGTAAAGATTATTCAATGTGTAGGAATGGTGTCTTTGACTACAAAAGGTAGAAGAACTAATGGATCAGTATTGGTGAGTGAGTGTATTGGTTTATTTCAGTCAAAAGTATGATGATAATGGTGCCTTGGGAATCTGATGATAATTTGGAAAGAATTTTGCATGATTTGTGGTTATTTTTCCTTGTAAAAGTAAGTAGAATTGATGGAGAGTTATTTGGTTTAGTGAATTCTAATCAAGTTTTGGCTTTGTTCCTATTAGAAAGGTGTTGGTACTGGTGAGTTTGGGTCTGATAAAGATTTGGAGCCTAAGTTTGATGATTTATGGATTTGTGCAATTAAGAATCAACTGAAATTGTATGGATTTTTGAGAAAAGTTTAGTGAATCAAAGATGCTTGTTCAATTTGATCTTCTCCAATTTTGTTTGGAACATAAGTTCCCTAGATATATGCTTTTTTGTTAGATGCCCTTGCATCACAGTCAGAACTAGAAAGGAGATAACAACTATCACCCTGTTGATCAAAATAATGGAGATCAAAGAGGAAGAGCATATATCACCATATCCAAATTAGAGAAGGAGATGAATGGACAACCTTCAAAACTAAGGAGGGCTTGTACAAGTGTTTAGTCACTGCTTTTGGGCTAACCAATGCACCGAGCACATTTATGTGACTTATGAATGAGGTATTGAAAGAATTTTTAGGAAAATTTGTTCTTTTTCATTTGGATAATATTTTAATTTTCAATAAGACAATGGTGGAGCACCTGATGCATATCCAAAGAGTTTTTGAGAAGCTAAGGGAGGAGAAGTTGTTGATTAATTTGAAGAAATATAGTTTTGTGAAGAGATAGTTGGTATATCTAGGATTTTTTGTCTCAACAGAGGGTCTCAAAATGGATGGAAAGAAGGTGAGAGCTATCATTGAATGGCCTACCCCAAGGATTGTTATAGAGGTAAGGTCATTTCATGGTCTAGCAAGTTTTTACAAAAAGTTAATTAAGAATTTTAGTATTATTTGTGCACCTCTAACTGAAGCAATGAGAGGGGATAGAAAGGATTTTAAATGGACTATAGGAGCAACAAAGAGTTTTGATATGTTAAAGAAGTCATAGAGCAACCCATTTGGGCACTTCTAGATTTCAATAAGGTCTTTTAGGTAGATTTTTATGCTAGTGGCACTGCCATAGGAGTTGTTTTGAGTCAAGAAGGTAAGCCTATTGCCTATTTCAGTGAGAAGTTGAATTATGCTAAGAAGAAATATTTTATTTATGATCACGAGTTTTATGATATAGTTTAGGCTTTGAAGAAATGGAGACACTATCTTTTCCAAAAGAATTTATTTTATATATTGATCACTAGGCTTTATAGAATCTCAATAGTCAACGAAAGTTAAATCAAAGGCACTTAAAATGGGTTTATTTTTTGTAGAGTTATAATTTTATTTTGAAGCATAAGAGTGGAAGGTCAAATAGAGTTGCAAATTCCTTAAGTAGAAGGAAAAATTTATTGATAGAGATGAATATAGAGGTTGTTTGGTTTAGACTTTGCAGAGGCTTGTAAGGCTTGTTTAGAACCCGTTACATTGGATAGGACAAAATGGTTAGATTTCCTAATCCAAGATATGATATTATTTAGAGGGAGTAAATTGTGCATTCCAAGGAGTTCTATGAGAAAGAATCTAATCAAGGAGAAGCATAGTGGAGGATTGGTTGGAAATTTTAGTCGAGATAAGGCCATTGCTCTTGTTAGTGAGAATTATTACTAGCCACAATTACAAAAATATGTGAGGAAGTTTGCACAAATTTGCAGAGTATGTCAAATGGAGAAATGAATAAGTTAGAATATTGGATTGTATTATCTATTACCTATACTTGCGAGGCCATGGGAGGACATTAGCATGGATTTTTTTCTTGGCTTGCCAAGGACATAAACAGGGAAGGATTCCATATTTTTGGTGGTGGATATATTTTCAAAGATGGCACATTTCATTCTATGTCATAAGACTAGTGATGTTCTTCATATTGCAGAGTTGTTTTTCAAAGAGGTGGTGAGACTACATGCTCTATCGAAGAGTATAGTTTTAGACAGAGATACCAAATTTGTTGGTTATTTCTGGAGGACATTTTGGAAGAAGTTGAAGACAGACTTGAATTTTATTTATATAAACCATCCATAGACTAATGGACAAACAAAGGTGGTGAATAGGATTTTGGGTAACCTGATAAGATGCTTAGTAGGAGATAAGCCCAAGGGATGGGATTTGATTATACCACAAGTAGAATTTTCTTACAATAATTCTATCAACAAGATTACTAGTAAATCCCCATTCCAAATTGTATATGGGAGTAGTCATGGGAATGTTTCTAAGTTGAGGAAGATGGAAAAAGGATAAAAGACTAGTGTTGAGGCTAAATATTTTGTAGAGCACTTAAAAAAATTGCATGAAGAGGTAAGAAATCACATCAATAAGATGAATTATCAGTACAAAGCTAAGGCTGATCAAAAGAGGAGATTTAAGGAATTTTAGGTTGGCGATGATGTCATGGTTCACTTGAGGAAAGAAAGGTTCCCAATGGGAACATATAAAAAGTTTAAAATAAAGAAATTTGGACTATGCAAGATCTTGAAGAAGCATGATTCAGGAAATGCTTATGAGGTAGAGTCGTCTAGTACAATAAACATTTCTCATGTGTTCAACATTGTTGATTTGATAAAGTATCATGAAGGTGACATAGAGGATGGGTCAATAAAAGAATAGTGCAAAATTCAAGCACATACTTGAGAGAAGCAAGAGATAAAAGAAAACTTGGATAGCCATGTGGGAAGAAGTACAAGAAATAGGCAGTATGAAGAATATCTGCTTAAATGGAAAGGAAGGCATGTTGAAGATTCATCATGGTTTCCTAAGGCAGAGGTTGCCTACCTTGGTTTCCTCCAACACCAATGAAGTGACAAGGTCACTTCTCAAATTACCCTGGTGTTTGATGTAGGAGCATCCAATGGTGTAGGGAAATCTTGCATCACCCAAGAATTTTTGTTTTCTTATTTTTCTTTATATTTTTTGAGTTCCATGATGACACTTAAGGGGTGTAAGACATTCAAAACTTACAAAAGGTGAAAAAAGGTCACTATTTTTAGTAAGTCAGCCTAATCGAGCTCATATGAACCTAAAAATTTACCCCAAGGAGTAGAACTCAAAAACATTTCTATGGGCAGAAGAATCATCTCAATACCTTGTATAGTTTGGGAGATATTAAAGTTTACGTCCCGAGAAATTTTTCCAATGCATCTTCATATTCAAATTTTGAAAACCTTAGAAGACCCAAAAAATCTCAAAAAGTGGATGAAACGATCTTTGATGGTTTTGGTGTCGTAGATCTCTTCAAAATATTTCCAATGATATATTATAATATCAAAACAAATACACAAGTCAAAAGTCATGGCCCCAAGAAGCTACCCCACTAAAAAGTGAATTTCATTTAAAAAAATTCCCAGGAAAGAAATCAAATGGCTTGACTTTTGGCACCAAAATAAAAGGGAAAATTCCACTTTCTAGAACATTATAGGGCAATTATTGGGTAAAATAAAAGGGTTAAGTGGAGGTTGTAGAAGGTGGATCCATTAGTGCAGATTGTGGCTCAAAATAATAGATTTTATTTTTAGAGTTGACTTGGATGTAATGAATCAAGCCCATGAGGTTGTAGCCTTATAATTTCTAAATCTGTAATTTCATTTTTGGAAAATAATTGAAACTAGGTTATTTTCTATCTTGCATTTTTTGTGTTATTTTTTATTGTCCTTTGTGTGGGGTTTGGGTAGTGTAGCCCTAATTAGATAAAAAAGGGGAGCCTCCTTCCTATGCACCATCTAGATATACCTCCAGTGGTTAAGCTTCTTCCAAGGAACCTTTCTCTGATACCAATTGTTAGATGCAGGTTAGTCTCACAACTACGAAAACTAAATTTCAAGTATTGGACCTTGACATGCACCACTTTAAATTATCCTAGAACAACCATGAATACATGGAATGTAGGACATCCCATCCACCTATCACCAATACATTAAATTTCCCTATATTCAAATTGAGATCACCATTTATGGGGACCCTTTATATTTCCACTATTATCAAATCTTGGTAGAAAAATACTAAAAATTCTATCAATCACCTAACGACATCACCTCATATTCATCATCCAATATTGATCCATCCCCTTTGGGCTCATCATCCACTACAAACAATCCCCTTTTAGATATCAAGGTCCAAATATGAGATAAATATTGTGGAGACTATGATATAAAAGGGTCCTTCTATGTAAGACAACTTCTATCTTCTCCTAAGAAACATGCTAAACCACATCATATGGATAAAACCTCTTCCATTATAACATTTGAACCAAAGATATTCTCAAAGTGTGGAGATTTAAACAAAGATATTATAGAAGACATTTCTAAATGGTTATACTAGGATGAGAAAGAACAACCAACACTACCAATTGAACATTATAGCAATGTATTATAGATCATTAAGAACATGGGAGATCTATAGGTCAAGGTGGCCTTAGACTACGTAAAAAGGGAATAAGAGAACCCATCATTCTAGATAACAAAAAAAATATCAAGGGCCTATGTAAGGGTCATTAGTTAATGTTACTCATAACATTGAGTGTGCCCCTAGTATGGTACTCAAAGCTTTTCCTATAGTTAAAACTTCTAATGATGATTCTGTAGACACTTAAAATTGTCTTGAATGATATTACACACTTGAATTTGGTTACTAACATCATTTCATCCTAAAACTCATCTATTTTTTGACTATTTGATTAAATGATCCTAGTTATTTAATTAAATGTATCAACTTCCCCATTTAATCAAACGATCATTTGACTAATTCATTCCCTTTTACTTTAATCCCCATTATATTTGGTTGATTAATGCAAATTATTTTATTAGATTGCTTGTCCTCTCATTTCATTAAATAATATTAATTATTTAATTAAATTTAATTTGAACCCCTTTTCATTAAATAAACTAATTATTTAATTATAATCCTAAATTCATTCAACTTGCAAAATTAACACTTTGTTTTAGTTGGATGCAACCTATCATGGTCTTAAGTTGGCACAAGCTAAAGGTTACAAGAAAGTATGGCTTGAGGGGGATTCTCTCAATATTATTAATAATCTGAAGAATTGTCCTGCTCCTTCATGGAATATTGATTCTTTGATTAGGGATGCTATTGATATTGTTAAATCCTTTGATGAGTATTATGTTTCTCATATCTTGAGAGAAGGAAATGGGTTAGCTGATGTTTTCACTAATCTTGGAGTTAGGGGTTTTAGGGAATGGGGTGTGAATGACCCCCTCCCTATGGAGGAAATTGCTTGTATTAATCGTGATTTCCAAATTTAAATTGGTTGATGAATTTTTAAGGCTCAGGGCATGCATGACTATCTTCATGTGGCAGGTTTTTATGTGGAGGGATCGTAAGCTAGATATGTATCGAGTTGATTGTACCCTGGTTGATATTTGTATGGAATGGAACTCTAAGATCATTATTTTCTCCTACCATAATTCTGTTGTTACACAAATTGTGGACATTCTTTGTATCTCCTTCTCAAGGTTTCTCCTCATTGCTTTCAAAGTTCTCAAGCTTCTCAACTCTGCAAATTATGTAGCCATGGGAGGTGATAGAAATCACGCAGAGCCTTTCTCCTGCAATGCTGTCAAGAAGAAGCCGGAGGTATGGAGGGTTTTAGAGAAAGGTGGGTTGACTCCATACCTAGAAAGGTTGCATGGAAACAACCCACAAATGATAGCATTGTTTGCAAAATCATGGAACAAAAAGGTTTTGAAGTTGGGTGGAACAAAATTTGATGTGAATGAAGATTTTATAACCAATATCACTAGGTTTTCTATAGATGGTAAGAAATTTTTTAGAGACAAGGAGTTGCAGGCAGCCATGCAAATATTTTTCAAAGAGGATGAAGCTCAAGACCTAAAGATGATAAAGAGTGGCGGTTACTAGAGGAGCTGTCTCAAGGTGTTATGGGGAGATGTGGCCAAGGAACTCATGAGATATATTACCCTCAAAGGGCACTTCTCTATGGTAAATTCTTACCATTTTGTTATGCTCAATCATTTCTGCCATAAAAAGAGAATTTATTTTCCTTATTATCTCTTGGTGTCGTTGGATTCTGGTCTAAAGGACCATAAAAGAAACCCTAAAATTTTGGTTCTGAATGTGGGGCTCATACATTTAATCTCTAATTATGCTAAATCTTTTGAGGTGTCTAAGCCGATTTCCACTCCTAAGGGTAAGCTCAGTAGAAGCCGGTTGTGGAGTATGAAACAGTTTATGAAGAGGAGTCAGTTAGTAAGAAAGGGAAGAAGAGGAAACTCATCTTGGAAGAGGAGTCAGGGTCTAAGGAGGATGTGGACTATGTATCAGATTCTCTTGCTTCCTTGGAGATGGTCCCACAACCCCATAAATTTGGTAAGTCTAAGAAAGGGGCATCGAGCCCTAACAAGGGTTATGAGACCTGCAACAAGGAGTTGGCTACAGAAATGTTGAGTAGATTCCTGAAGGAGAAGATTGAATTGGATGGTGATGCGTCTTATACACCCCCTTTTTTGGAGACAAAGCATAAGGAGCTAGAGGTGAGAATTAAAAAGAAACTAGTTGTAAGGTCTATGAGCCAACTGTTTGAGATTCAAGCTGACTCTCCCCTCAATATGGCAAGTGGGCAGGGTGTTGTGGATTCCTCGATTGTGGACCTAGATTTGCAGAGGAAAAGTAAGATTATGGCTGAGGAGATTGTTGACTCCATTTGAAAAATAAAAATGTCAGTTGTTTTTGGGAAAGGTAAGGACATATCTACTAGCCAAGACAAGGTAAGCTCCTCTCAGGAGGATGAAGTTGTGGGTAAGGGTGTTTTCAACTTTAACAAAGAAAATATTTTTGATGTTCTCAGAACTGCTAGAGAGAGCTCCAATATTTTGTTCAATTTTTTTAAGTGGGTGTTCCATGAACTTAACGTGACCAATGTTAAAGTTTGGGGTGCAATAAGAAAAGTGGATGAGTCTTCAGTTCAGAACCAAATTGATGAACTAGTTGACTCTTTGAAATTTGTGGTGGATGAAACTTTGAAGATGAAGCAAAATCTTGAAGAAATAATTCTCACCCTGGAGGCTCAAATGGAGAGGATTTTTGCTGACCTGGAGAAGGGTGGGGAGGGGACTAAATATGTGGTTAATTTTGAGTTTGTTGGTATTACCTCTCCTTTTGATAGTGCTAAGAAATGCAAGGATATTTCTCATGTTGAGGAGATTGGTGTTGGTGGTAAACTTATGGAGGAAGAGGTTTATGTTGATAAGGGTGGTGATATGAATAATATTTTGATTAGTGAGGTGAATGTGGGTGAGCCTAGGGTTAGAACGGGAAACAAGACTAAATTTTAGGTTGGGGCTCCTATTAAAGATATGTCTGATATCATGGATGACGATTAGAAGGTTGTGGCGAAAGATGTGGAGGTTGTTGATATCCTGAAGAATATGTAGTGTTTTTTTTGCATCCCTCCTTTTTGGTTGTTGTATCACTAATGGTGTGTTGCATATGGGTTGATTTATGATTTATGTAGTTTTCTTTAGTTTTAGCTAATCTTTTTTGTATATGGTTTTGAGCCCCTTCAAAACTCATTTTTTACCTCTAATCAAAAAGATTTTGTTTTAGTTAGCTAATTATTAATTTTCTCTCACCCATCCACTTGCATGGGAATATTCTCTTGGAATATTCTCCCATTTGAGCTCCAAAAAAAGGAATATTCTTTCCTAACAAACTTTGTAACAAACTTCTTATGTTTTAGGAAGTGTGCTTCCTTTGAGAATTATGAGCCATTGATTAACTATTTGATCCATGTGATACTGCATTTCCATCCATTGATGAGAATCCTTGATCCATGCCTTCACCTCTGATTGCATCTCAACCCTTGATTGATCAAATCAATTTGATCCCTTGATTCCCTATTTTCTCCTATAAATACCTCACATTTTGGAGAGAAATGGATCCACTTCCATCAAAGAAAAGTTATTTTTCACATTTAAATACTATATTTATTCATTTTACACCCATTATTAAGATTTTTCATCTATCTTTAGCATAGTTTCATCAATACTAGCTTGGTTTTTCATCACTGGAGTTTGACTAGACACTCATTTTATCAAAGGGACTAGGAAAGGGTTGCCATTCCATATCAATGCAGCACCAATCCTCCAATGGGATAAGGTTTGAAGCATTTAGCTAAGTTTCATTTTTGCATTTCTTTATTGTTTTGTTTCAATGGATTCTTGGTTAATGGTTTTCAAATATTTCATTAGGGTTGTAGCTTATGTAGTTAGGTATTGCTTAAATTTGTATGGATATGGTGTATTTAGCTATTACTATGATTACAATCACATTTTGGTGCTAGAAGGAGGGATTCAATCTCCCCCTAAGTGCAATGCATCTAGAGAAATTAGCGATATTGATAGAGAAGGCTACTCTAGTTAATGTAGGGATGGAAGAGGCCCCTAAGATAACTTTCTATGCATAATCCTTATTAGATGAAGAGTAGAAAAACTTAATAGCATTCCTGAAGGAATGAAGAGTAAAATTTGCATGGTCCTACATATATATGCCTAGAATTGATCCTAAAGTGGTTGTACACCACCTTGCAATTTATCCTAAAGCAAAACCAATGAAATAGAAATTGAGAAAGATGCACCCTCAAATAGCATTACTAGTTAAACTAGAATTGTAGAATCTCCTTGATGTTAGATTTATCTAACCAATCAACTATCTTGAGTGGGTTTCCAACTTGGTTCCAGTCTCCAAACCCATTGGGGGCATCAAAATATGAATTAAATTCAAGGATTTATGCAAAGAATGTCTTAAAGATGACTTTCCTCTTCCAAATATTGATATAATTGTCAATTTAATAGTAGGACATGAAATGTTATCACTTATGGATATATTTTTAGGCTCTAATCAAATCATGATTGCTAAGGAGGACCAACATAAAATTGCACTAAAATGTATGTGGGGAACATACTATTGGAACATGATGCAGTTTAGGCTAAAGAATGCCAGAACAACATATCAGAGGGTGATGACCCTAATATTTCACGATATGATCCACAAAACAATCAAATAAAATGTGGATGATATTTTAGCCAAATTAAAGACAAGGAAAGAGCACATAGAGGTATTGGGACCAATCTTCGACAAGCTCAAAGAATATAAGGTATGATTGAACTCAAAAAGTGTGTCCTTAGGGTTACATCAAGAAAGCTCGTATTGGAAAATGGTCAAAACTCCCCTCAAGATTCATGACATGGAATAACCACCTCCCGTGGATCTGTTAACTTTGGTAGTTGTATCGAGCATTAAAAGGTTGATCTTTTGGTGCAACAACAACTGTGGGCCAACAATTGGTATCAAATCCAAAGATGTCGAGTTTGAATCCCCTCAGGTAACGCTAAGGGGAATTTTGTTGGAAGATGGTCAATGCTCCCCTCAGGGTTTGTGACATGGACTAACCACCTCTTGTGGATCTATTAACTCTAGCAGTTGTATCTGGCATTAAAAGGTCGATCTTTTGGTGTAACAACAATTGTGGTCCAATAGCTCCTTGGATACATAGTGTCACAAAGAGGGATCGAGATAGATCCGACAAAGGTTAAAACAATTCTAGAAATGGAGCCACCGCAAACATTGAAACAAATGCGAGGTCTAGAAGGAAGAGTACAATCCATTAGGAGATTCCTAGTGCAACTATTAGACAAGATCCACCCCTTCTCTTACCTTCTTCATAAAGAAATAACATATAAGTGGGACGAGAAATGTGATATAGCATTTCAAAAAACTAAGGAATACATATTAACACCTCTTTTTCTCATGCCATCAATATAAAAAAACCTTTAATCTTGTACATCTCGGCCACATTAGTAGGACTAGGTGCTCTTCTAGCCCAACACGAGGAAACAAGAAAAGAAAGATCCATCTATTATATCAGCAGGACTTTGGTGGGATATGAAATGAGTTACTCATCCTTTGAAAAGGAATTCCTTGCAATGGTCTTTGCCTCATAAAAATTAAGACATTATATGCTTTCACACCAAATCAAGCTTATTGCTAAGATTGACCCATTAAAATATTTGTTGTCTAAGGTAACTTTCACTGGGTGAATGGCTAAGTGGGTGATGATCTTAATAGAGTTTTACATAGAGTATGTGGAGAAAAATGCTATCAAAAGATAGGTATTTGTGGATCAACTGGCAGAGGCACCCATTTTTGAAGAGAATCCATTAATGTTTGAATCTCCTGATGAGTCAGTGTTTCTCCTCAATGCAATGGATCAGCGGAAAATGTACTTCAATGGATCATATACCCAACATGGATCAGGGCTAGGAATTCTCTTTATCACCCCTCAAGGTGATTGTATTCCAAATTCAAACTGGCTATCCTTTCCATGTACCAACAACATTCTAAGTATGAAGATCTCATAAAAGGGTTGAGAATAGTAGTCCAGTGGTAGATATAGGAGTTACAAATCTATGGTGATTCACAACTAATTTTTAACCAAGTCAATGATGACTATTGGAGACCAAGGATGATAACCTCACTCCTTACAAGAAGATGGTATAAAGTCTTAAAGAATTCTTCATTGATATAACCTTTAAGTAAATACCTTGTGTTAACAATTGAGAAAATGATGCAATGACAACAATTGGGTCTTTGTTAGACATGCCACATGACATACTTCAATGGGAGTTCCCATTAGAGAAACTTCTTGTACCGTCTTTCGAAATACCTGAATTTGAATTTGTGTGTGAAATCATTGGTCCTAGTTCCCCATGGTATATTCACCTACATTTGAAAAGGTACCCTCCCATCTAATATCACTTCCAACCTTAAGAAAACCTTCATTAAGAAGGCATCCCAATTTTTCATCTTAGGTGATACTCTATAAGGTAGAAGTATCGAGGAGACATTATTATGATGTCTCAACCAAGAGAAAGCCTTGACCATATTAGTAAAAGTATATGAAGGTATCTATGGTTCCCATTCTAGTGGTATGACATTATCCAAGAAACTGTTGAGGATAGGGTATTACTGGCCAACTGTGGAATGGGAGTCTCATCAGTTTGTAAAGAAATGCATGCAATTCCAATAACATGGGGATCTACTCCATGCTCCAACTTAGAAGCTCTAGCTAATTGTTACACGGTCTTGGCCTTTCTCACTATGGGGACTCAATCTCATAGGAAAGATTACCCCCACCTCTTCTAATGGTAAAAAAATTATCATCATGGTCACTGAGTACTTTACAAAGTGGGTGGAATCTATTCCAATGAATTATATAGAGGGGAAACAAATCTCCAAGTTCATTCTGAATTACCTTATTTACCACTATGGTGTTCCACAAGCCCTTATCTCAGATAATGAAATACCCTTCAAAAATTAGGATGTAAGAGAGCTACGTGAATGATTTTACATCCAACATTGGTTCTCTACCCCCTATTATCCCTAAAGAAATGGTCAAGATGAGGCGTTGAATAAGACCATTCTAAAAATCCTTAAGAAGATGATTAATGAAGCTAGCCATGAATGGCATCTACAACTAAATATTTCCTTATGGGCTTACAAAACCAGTATCTACACACCTATAGGTGTAACCCCCATTTTCCCTAGTCTATGGATTAGAAGTCATACTACCCATAGAGGTAAAACTCCCCTCGCTACAAGTGTCACTACAAAATCTGAACACTGATGAATAATATAGGGTGTCTCAGTTGAATGAGTTAGAATTCCTAGATAATTATTGTCTTGATGCCTTAAATCATTTGCAAGCATACCAAAACCAATTGAAATGAAGCTACAACAAGAAGATCAAGAGTTAGTCCTTCTAGGTGGGAGATCTTGTCCTTAAGAAAAATTAGAAGAACATGCTAGATCAAGATAGCAAAGGGAAGTTTGAGCTTAATTGGTTGGGGCCATTTGTTTTCACATCGAACTATGGATTAGGAGCTTATGAATTATCAACACTTGAAGGAGAACCCTTGCAAGAACCAATCATTAGTCTACATCTCAAAAAGTTTTATGTCTAGGCTCGAAGGGTTTAAATTTGAAAATACAAAAAAAAAAAAAAAACAAAACAAAAATTCAAAAAAAAATGATTGAAAAAATTAAAGAAAATAAATTATCCTCTAGTGAAAACCACTTCGGTGGCACTCTGGGAAAGTACCTTGGTGAAAACCTAGAAACAAGTGCCTTATGTAAATAAGCACTCTCCATCTATTAGTGGCTCCTTAAACTTACCTTGCTTCACATCTCATCCATCCATTGCATCCACTAATTCTATTTATTCCATCACCCATCCATGTCCATATCATAGCTGGATATTACATAAGTATCATATTCCCCCTTAGTACTACCTGACACATTACAAAGGCTAGTTTGTGGCTGATCCGACAAAGTTGGTTTACAATTTCTGGGAGATTCTAATTTTTGCTGAAATGACATATTTTTAGAAAATATAATGATTTAAGCCTTTAAAAGTTTCATTTAAAACATTCCAATTGAAGAGGGTTTGATCAAACTACCTTAGATCAAACCCCCTTGGATACAACCTCGCTATTTTTAAACCATACCTATAACGAAGTCTCCTTTACACCTATCAAAATGCTGATAAAAAATAAATTTTGATTTACCTTTTGGGGGATAAAATGAATTCATTTAAAATTTATTTTTTGTAATTATGTATTCCTTATTATAAGCTTCCCAAAAAGTATAATTTTAAATAAATTTAATTTAATTATTATATTTATTTTTTATTTCTTGTGAATGTAGGCTTTTCACCAAAAATCAAACTCTATGTTCTGCACATGTGGAAAAATAGAAGATTGTCAAATTTTTTTTGAAAAATATGAGTGCACCAGATATTGAAGTCCTTGATCCAACAAAAAAAAAAAGAGTTTCAATACATATAGAAAAGTTACTCATTATATAGTCACGCTATGTCTGAATTGTAATTAGTTTGACTTCAAAACTTGATTAAAGAAAAAATATTCAATAAAAAACTATCTAACCAAGTGGAAGCACTAGATATTGGAGTTATAAATCTAAATTTGAAAGAATTAGAATTTTATCCTTCATGGAAAAAAAATTATGTGTTATACAGTGAGCGTCACTTGTTTTCTGAAAAAAAAAACTAGTTTCGAGGGAGATGGAAAAAGAAGTGCAATTTGATTCCAAAATTTTTGAAAAAAATATATTTAGAATCTACAAAAAAAATTTCATGAAACTCTCGTTTGCATCATCTTCAAATTCCTCACACTTTAGCCGCTATAGGTGCCCGAAAGTGAAGATTTAGCTAAAAAAAATTATTTTAGTGTCCAATTTGGCCAAAAATTGTAAACCACTATTGTGGGATCACCCTTCAAGTTCTACCTATATCGAGGTATTCTATCACATCACACTAGGGGAATTTTTTTATGCTTGCATTAGACTAGGTTCTTGTATATCTTAAGGTAATTTGAAATCTCTCAAAAAATCCCAAAACGTTTGAAAACCTCATCAAAAATCCAAAAAAAAAAAAAATCTTGTATAGCCAAAATCCTAAAAAATCAAAATATTGTATACCCAAAATCCAAAAACATTCAAAAAAATTTAAAGTCAAAATCCAATACATCCAAACAACATCAAAATCCCTAAACAAGTCAAAACATAAGAAAATCAAAAATATTACTGTGTCGAACTACATTGTCATTGAGCTTGAACGTAGACAATGCCATCATTGATGTGCCCCTAAGACACTTTAGGTTAGGAGTCCATCATAATAAACTGACAAACCATCAAGTGTTCATATCTCATCAATAAACTGTTTAATAGTCAAAGTCAATCGAACTACGTGGTCTTTAAATGTATAACGTAGGCAAGGGTAATCTTTGATAGCCTCCAAGGCCCTAGGTCAGTGCCTCATAGGTATTGGTCAAAATTTAGAAAAAAATAAATAAATAAATAAATTGAAAAAGACCATAAACAACCTCAAAACATTAGAAAATGTCAAAAGCATTGAAATATTCCAAAAATTCCAAAACCACTCATCCTATTTTGTTTTCAGCCACCATAAACCTCTTCATAATCAATCAATTGTCACTTTCTACCTTTGGTCATCACTGGATGCTTAAGCTAAATATGGATGTGTATACACCTAAAAATGGTCTGGATAATCTAATTAATTAAATACAATTTATTTGATTAATTAACCTTTAATTCTTCTACTATTAAATAAATAGAAATATTTATTTATATAGTTCATCTTTTAATTCTTCTATCTCTATTATATTATTTCTTCTTAATTAAATAAAAAAATTTAATACTTTGTTTTATTTAATTATCATTATTAAATTATTCTGTTAATTATCTTAATCACATCATCCTATCTAAATTGAATAAACAAGTTTTCTACTTTGTTTTATTTAATTACCACACTTTCTTCATTTTTATTTAATAAACATGGACTTCTATAGTTTTGTTTTTATTAAATTAAATATCTTTTTTTCCTAAATTGAATAAATCAAAAAATTCAATTAAAGGATATTCTACAACTATTTCCTCTTATCACTCAAAAGTTGCACCTACCAAATTAGATATGATATTTTTAATTTAATTTATCTCAACCTTCACGGGCAATTTTGGAGACAAATTAGAGACAAATTTATAGGTGAACTTCTTCATCTTCTTCCATTGATTCTTCCTATCATCTGGCCAAATGTTTTTGTGGGGAGGATCAATCTCCATAATCAACTCAAGGTTCTTCATCCTTCACCATTGAATCCTCAAGATTGAATCCAGACCTTTGTTGTACTGCCCCTTCACAAATGTGTTGTCGTGAATCTATAAATACAACCTCTTTCTACAGGAAATGGATCCCAAATTTGTGCAAAATTACTCTGCAAGAATAGCAATTGAGCAATCAAGCATCTTAGCAATAGCATTATCATTTAGAAATAGAAATAGCATAGAATTTTAGAATAGTAATCAATATCATGGTTGCATCATAGTTTACTGTAGCTTCCTTTTATCATATCCATGTCAATTTAGATTATAGTAGCTTCATCATTATCATTTAACCATCATCATATAGGACTGGATTATTGCATTTAGTAGCATCTCATTCTCTAGATTGGCATTTTAACAGTCACAATGCTTACCAAATCTGAGAGCCCAATGACTTAATAAATCTTTGGAGATAGAGAGAAATATGACGCTTTTAGTAGATTTCTGCTTTAAATTAGTTTAATTATTGTTAAATATTTATATATGTCTTATTAGTTTTGTTTGTTGTAGATTTCACTCATTTTACATCACACATTCACATTTTTATGCCCACCGTGGGGCTTCTAACCCCATATTTTACATCTTTTTTCTAAATAGTGTTCGTGTAGGCTTCAGACATCTTTCTTTTAGCATGATAGAGAGATTTTACGATGCATACAACAAATACTTTAGCGCATCCAATGACTGTTATGGTGCATCCACCAGAAACTCCAGCACATTTGACTGAACTTCCAATTCATTTGACTCTTCCCTAGTAAATCTATTTTAGCACATATGATCAATTATGTGGCGCATATGATAAATTTTTAAATGCATATGATTGATTCTATAGCGCATATGATCAATTATACAGTGCATATAACCTCTGTTCTAGCACATTTTTAATTTGTCTAATTTGTTGTTTGGATCCAACGTGACCGCGACCAGTGGTTTCATTGCTGATTTTGGATTAAAATGAACCAATCCTAGGGTAGCCATTTGGATTAAAATGAACCAATCCTAGGGTAGTAATTTGGATTAAAATACACCAATCCTAGGGTAGTCATCATACATTGCTATCTTGGTTAAAATGAACATGATATCTTTTGTGAAGCAATATCTTCAAGTAGAATAGGAAATTGTCATTTGGGCTTTAAAACTGAATATTGTTTGTTGTGATTGTACAATGATAGGCCTATGCTCTCCCCTTAACTAGGTGATCAAAATGTCAGACTCATCTTTTAATTTCATGCACTTTATGCTTTGTTAAATCCTTTAGAAGGCCTATCATATTGGAAAAAAATACTCACCCTACAGGAATGACCTGAGTGGGAACAACCAAAGCTAGGTTTCCCAACCCACTATAAAATAAAAGTGAATCTAGGGAAACCCACATTTACCAGAAGTTTGCAAGATAACCATCCCCAAAATCTTTGTTCTAAATATTGGGAGGTCTCTTGAGGGAGTTTATCATTTTCCACTCTGAACAAATAACCTATCTAGGAACCTTAGTGTAGAATCCAACTGTGTCAGTAGCCAAAAATTATAATACTCATGGTGCAAGGGGAGGGAAGAATTTTCCCCCAAGACACTCGCCATATAATTTCCAAGGATCGTTTTCTCAAGGGATCGAGAATTCTAACTTTGAGTACACACCTGGAAAAGACAAAAACACAGGCGCCCTCTAGGGGGTGACATGACTGTGTGAGTCAACGCAATTATAAGATGTGGGTTTTCTTTATTATGATGACCTTTTGACCTTAAGAGTGAGTCTGCTTGAAGTGTATTCTTGTCAAATACCAGTGGAAATAAAAAAGTATCATGTTTGATTCTTGAACATACACTTATTGTTTAGATTCTAGGACTTAAAAACAATTGTTTTACAACTGCTTCCTGTGTTTTCAAAACATTAATTCAGATAAGATCATCCAAAAAAACACAAAGAGTTTGACAAATCAACCTATGACATTTATGTTAAGGGATTGAAAATCAACAACATTTTTCAATAAATCCCTTGCAAAAGAATCAAGAAACCAAAGAAGCAACTTAGCTACAAGAAAATTTTGGAAAGGAGATGCTTCTTATATCAAAGTAGGAAAATCTTGCTTGAACATTGAACTTTCATCCATAGATATCATGACTTTGCTAGAGGATATACTGATGATTTTTCTTTAGAGAATTTATATTCACAACCTTATTTCTAATGAAGAGCTCTTTCACAAAGACATAATCATAGTCAACCCATTCATCATTCTTTCATCCCACAACCAGCAATACAATATTCCAACAATCCAAATCAATTGTTACAATAGAGAAAAAAATGGGAAACATTAGGCTTTTTGTTTTGCAAAAAAATGTCATTTTTCAAACTTACTTTTATGTGTGAAAGGTCACTTTTTGAAGGTATCATCCATTTAGATCATAAAATTCAAAGATTTACCAACAAGATACCCTGTCAAAATATCCATGATTCAGAAAATTACACCCCAAAATCAAAGCTTTTACTGAGAAAAACCAAAAAAAATGAACATTGTAAATAGTCCCAGAATAGCCCATACACGGTCTGTTTTAGCACATACACCCAACATTTTAGCACATTTTTTGTCCAAATAGCACATTGAACTATTGTTTTAGCGCATCTAACTAATATTACAGGACATCTACAGTCAGTCACCATAATTTACCAGTATCTTAGCGCATCCACAATCTATTTTAGCGCATATACCCTATCTGATAGCACATTCACCATATATTTTAGCACATATATAGTCTATTTTAGTGCATCTGCCCTCTATTATAACACATCCATAGAATAAGAAAACAAAGAGCTATTTGAAACTGATATCAAATTATTGACATCAAAACTTGGATCTTTGTTAGAAAAAAAACATTTTCTCAGTCCAAACAGTGTCTTAAACTTGGAAAATAGGATTTTGCAAGTCAAAAGTTATCAAATTAAACAAAGATCTTGCAACCTTAAAGTGTCTAAATCATCAAACACAAATTTTGGATTATTACGTTAAGTTTCTTTATCAGGATTTTGTCATCCTACAATCATGAAATGAAACAAAATAATCATATTTTTTTAAACTTAGTCTCATCAATAGAATTTATCATTCTATTCAACTTAATTTAATACCCTTGACACTCATCCAAACAAAAAGATCAAAGTTTAGTGAGAATAAAAAAAATTGTATGCCAATTTTGACAAGGTTACAAAGATAGAAACTTAGAGAAAAGGAAATTGAAACACCAAACACCATGGATGAAGAAAATCCCTTTCATAGATTCCACCAAAATGACACAAATGAAAAAACCCAAGAGGACATTCAAACAGCACAACAAGATCACAATTTCCATAAATTTATGGAAAAAGTCTTAGAACAAGATATGGAAAAATACCTTTTGATGCTAGTTGAACTAGATGCAAAAATTCCAAAAGATTTTGATATCAATCGATTAAAAGAAGCACCTATGAGAACTGAAACTAAACCACAAAAGACAAATCAAGTGGTGGCACTAACACATCAAATGAAAAACTTGCAACAACAACTTCAAGATATGCAAAAAGGAACCACGAAAAGGTACTCATTACAAGACATTTTTCCTTATCCTTTTGATCCAAGTGCAGACATGATACCATTTCCTAGACATTGTGAATTCCCAAAATATGACAAGTACAATGGTAAAACAGATCCAATTGACCATGTGAGGGAATTCAAAACCATGAGTTTAGAATTTGCACAAGAGGAAACTTATCTAATGAGGTTATTTCCAAGGAGCTTAGGAGGTCAATGTATGGAATGGTTCTCTAAACTACAACCAAGGATTCAAAATTTTGAAGAAATAGTCAACAGGTTTATCTCACAAATTTCCTTTAATATTCAAAATGAGGTAACAATAAAAGACCTTTACAACATGAAACAAAAGAAGGGTGAAACATTCCTCTCATTTCTACAATGATGGTGAAGGTTGTTTGCTATATATCCTCGTTCTATACCTGAAGAAGAAAAGATGGAACTATTCATTGACAACTTAACTGATGATATGAGCTATAGATTTGAACTACAACATCCACCTACATTTGAGAAAGTGATTGAAAATGGGCTCAAGATCGAAGAAGCCTTGGTCAAAGGAGGGGTGATAAAACATTACAGTGAAGGATCAAACAATACAAACTCCTCAAATCACTATGGCAACAATGATAAACCTAAGTTTTGGCAAAAGAATAGAAATACTAGAAACAATGATTCTACAAGTGACACACAAAATGTGAAACCTGTATTTAATTTGACAGAAACTACTACAAAGACCAATCAAAATAATGACCAAAACATCAATCAAGGATTCAATCAAAACAACAATCTGAACAATGGAGAATCTAAACCACAATCATATCAAAGACCATCAAATCAATGAAGATTCACACCATTGTGACAAACACTAGAATAAAAAATGAGAGAACTTATTGCAAATGGACTTATCACCTTACCTGAAGCAAGAAATTGGGAACCAAAAGTAAAACCATCTTTGTGGAATGATGCCAACTATTGTAACTTTCATAAAAAAAAAGACATAAAACGAATGATTGTATGGAGTTGAAACATTTATTACAAGATTTGATTGATAAAAAGAAAGTATTCTTAGAAGGACATCAAATGAACAATGATCACAGTGCATTTATAAATCCTTTACAAATTATGAAAAGGGAGAATCTTCTTCTGCAAATAGTAAAGGTAAAAATGTAAACTATATTTATGACAAAACTATTCATTGTATTTTTGAGGTTGAGAAAAATAGCGTCACTAATAATCAAATTGATAACATTAGAATAAATGGCATCATATCACTAAACATGATTCTGAACATAGACACATCTGACAATTAGATCAATGTCATAAAAATCAAGGAAAAGCAAGACTATTAAACGGTCAACGTGACAACAAGGGGGTAATCCAAGGTAATATTGAAAGGATTTGTATCTAAAACCACTACTCCCCCTTCAAATCAATACAACATAGTCAATCAACTACAGAAAATACCAGCATAGATATCAATATTATAACTCCTTAAAATCTCACCATCTCATAAGCAGGTTTTGGAACAAGCTCTTGTGGCCACCACAATACCCAACAATTTGGATGTCTGTCAATTTGAAGCTATGGTGGGACATTTAACCATGCCTCATTGTCTATCATTTTTTGAACAAGATGATGTATCACTTAATCATCCACACAATGTAGCCCTTCATATAAAAGTCTTAATCCATAAACACCATGTTAAATGTGTCCTAATAGATGGTGGAGCTGGTTTAAACATTTTCACTTTAAAATGGATCCATGAACTAGGTTATTTTGATAATTCTATTGATTCCAGAAGGAAAATCAAAATAAAATCCTATGATGAAGAAGAGAGATCATCTAAAGGGTTGATTGTGTTGCATATTCAAGTAGGACCAATTTTGAAGAATATAGTTTTCCAAGTACTAGAAAAGGAGCTGACATATAATATACTCTTGGGATGTCCTTGGATTCAGGAAACGTAAGCAGTACCTTCAACTTATCATCAGTGTTTAAAGTTTCTTGTTAATGGACAAGAAGTAACTATATCAATTGATTACAACACTCCTCAATATTGTAACACACTTAAAATAGCTCAAGACACTTTTGTGCCCCATAATAGAGAAGCAAGCACTTCTAGTTCATCCAATGGTGAAAAGAAACTAAACGTTGTATCTAAATGGGTTGAGAAAAAGGACCAGTCAAAAGACAAAAGTATTGCTGACACAACTCCATCATACAATGAAGATCAACTGGATACTCTATCACAACAGTTCAAGGAAAGGATATAGTTAAAAGGCATAGGCATGGGAGAGTATTCCATTGAGAAATCTTTATGTCTTTCACAGTTGCTGCCATCTCCAAAATCATATGGACAGCCATAAAAAATAACACAACAATCATCACAACCTACCACAGTTCTGGATGAAAGATTTGTAAAAGAAAGTACTCTAGAAGATGAATCAGAAGACAAGGCCATCCTCAAGTGGCTCTACAAAGACAAAGAAGCATCAACATCATCAAATATCAGCATAAAGATAGATCAGTATGGAAAAGGAAAAGCTATCTTAGAGAAAATGGGGTATGAAGGACAAGGACCTATTGGAAAAAGAAAGGAAGGCATCATATAACCCATTCAATCTCTCACACTTCAGTCAAAGGATAAAATAGGACTAGGTTATACAAAGGAAACAAAACAAGAAATGACTCATAAAGCTATTGAAAGAATCCTTCAAATGAGAGATAGTTCTAAAACAAATTCCAATGAGTATGATGGGATCTTTTATCTGAAATATCATAAACATACATACAAATTAATGTCATAAAAGAGTATGCACCCACATGTGAGGATGGACTAGACCACTTGTATTTGAATCACAAAATATCGATGACTCAAGTGAGGATGGACAAACATTGAGTGAGCTAGATGACTTCGAGGAAAGTAATACCATAGACCTCAACATCACTATTGAAAACCTTAACAACAAAGTTATTCAAACCCTCACTTTCGTTGACCTTAGTCAATCTGATGATGTTTTACCCTTAATACATCCTAAACTTATCAACTGGGAACCAAATGAACCTATCAATGTAGCCATCTTTGTGAATGATGTTGCTATCATTAATTTCCTTTATTGTGATGACCCTGACACAAGTTATAATCATAAATATCATAAGGACATGTTGATTCAAGAGGGTGTCAAATCTTCTAGTTGCAAAATTGAAAACAAGAATAATGGATCTAATGGTGAAAACCATTTAAAGGCAACATTAGATCTCAAAAAAGTAAAAATAAAGAATGCATTTGATGGTAAAAACCTCTCTGAGGCATTGAAAGATGGGAGATTTGACACCCTTTTGAAGCACTATCATGAAAGATCATCAGTATTGGTGGAGCCTACATAGTCTATCAATCTTGGCACAACAAAAAAAAGAAAAAAATTCTACATCTGGCAACATCTATGACATAACAAGAAAAGCCTGAATTCACCAAATTCTTTGAGGATAGACACATCAAATTTGCTTGGTCTTACTTTGATATGCTGGGGATAGATCTAGATCTTCTGATGCATCATTTATCTCTACTATCTGAGATAAAACTAGTAAAGAAAAAACTAAGAAAAATGCATCCACATATCGCCTTGTTGGTAAAGTCAGAGTTGAAAAAGTTGTTAGATGCAGGATTCATCAGATCTATTGATTATGCGAAATGGATTTCTAATATTGTACCTGTTTCTAAACTAGATAACATTATTAGAATATGTACTGATTTTAGGGATCTCAACAAGGCATTCCCAAAGGATGATTTTCCTTTACCAAATATTGACATTATTGTAGACTTAACAACAAGACATGTAATGTTATCATTGATGGACAACTTTTTAGGCTACAATAAAATCAAGATAGCACCAAAAGATCAAGAGAAAACATTCACATGTCCATGGGGAACATTCTGCCGGAACGTCATGCCCTTTGGGTTAAAAAATGCAGGGGCCACATATCAGCGAGTAATGACCACCATCTTCCATGACATGTGCATACCTTTATGGAGGATTACGTGGATGATATATTATAAAAGTCATATACCAGAGAAGGGAATCTAGAGATACTGGATAAAATATTTACCAGATTAGGGAAGTTCAATGTCAGATTAAATCCTAAGGAATGTGTGTTTGGTGTTACATCAACAAATATTTTAGAATATATAGTTTCAGAAAAGGGTATCGAAGTGGATCCTGCCAAGGTCAAGGCTATAATGGAAATCACCACCAAATAATATCAGACAACTAAGGTCTCTACAAGGTAGGCTACAATCAATTAGGAGGTTTTTCTCCCAATTATCGGACAAAAGTCATCCCTTCAATCATTTGCTACGTAAGAATGTCTCTTTCAAATGGGATCAAGGATGTGAAACAACTTTCAACCAAATCAAACAATATCTAATGTCACCACCCATACTCATGCCATCTAGAGAAAACAAACCATTATTACTATACATAGCAACAACAAAAAATTATTTGGGCACTCTATTAGCATAGGAAGATCCTGGAGGAAAGGAACAAGCTATTTATTATATCAGTAGGACTTTGAATGGTTATGAGATAAATTTTACTTTCATTGAGAAATCTTGTTTGGCAGTGGTATTTGATACTCAATAGTTGTGGCACTACATGTTAACCCACACGGTAAAACTCATAGCAAATATTGATCCATTAAAATATCTGCTTAGCAAGGCTTCCCTAATAGGAAGACTAGGTAATTGGGTCATGATCTTAAGTGAATTTGAAATCCAGTATCTAGATCAAAGAGCTATCAAGGTTCAGGTGATAGCTGATCAATTAGCCAAATTTCCATTATCAGATGATCATCCAGTGAGCATTGAGTTTCCTGATGTAGACATTCTCACTATGACAACACAACCATGGATGCTTTATTTTGATGGGTCCTACATGCAACGGGGATCAGGAGTAGGAATTATGTTTGTTACACCTCAAGGAAATACCATCCCAAAGTCCTATAGACTCATGTTTCCTTGTACAATTAACATAGAAGAATACGAGGCACTAATCATTGGCATCAAGGTGGCAGTTGAATGGAAGATCACAGAGCTACAAGTATATGGAAATTCACAGCTAGTCATTTATCAAGTAAAAGATGAATATCAAACCAAAGATGAGAAGTTGATGCCATATAAGAACATGGTTGATGATCTCAAAAAATACTTTGTAGATATCAAATTTGAACAAATCCCAAGGGTAGAAAACAAAGTCGTTGATGCTATGGCAACAATTACTTCTCTATTGCAGATTCCAGAAAAATGAGGTCATTATGAGTTTATGGTAGAACAAGTGTCTAATCCTACCTATGATAGTCTTAAATGTCAAATCATATGCCAATTAGTTGATGTTGAATCCTCAATCTATGGAAAGATCTATGATTACCTAAAATACAATATCCTTCCTCTCAATCTTTCCAGAAACCAGAAACGCAACTTCATCCGCCAAACCGCATGACATACCTTATTTTCCAACATACTTTACCGTCGAGGCCTAGAAGGTACTCTTCTCTGGTTTCTAGAACATAATGAATCTAATAAAACCTTACATGAGGTTCATGAAGGTATTTGTGGAACTCATTCAAGCGAACTAACTCTAGCGAACAAACTCCTTCGTTTGGGGTATTACTGGCCGAATATGGAAAATGAGTCTTTTCAGTTTGTTAAGAGGTGTCAGAAATGTAAGATCCATGGGAACTTAATCCATGCACCAGCACAAGAATTTCAACCATTTACTTCAACATGGCCCTTTTTTCAGTGGGGACTGGACCTGGTAGGAAAGATTAATCTGTCTTCATCCAATGGACACAAATTCATAATCACAACAACAAAACACTTTACAAAGTGGATAGAAGCAGTTCCTTTAACAACAATCACTGGAAAGTAGATTTCTTCTTTCATATTGAATTACCTCATCTGTCGGTATGGCATACCTCAATCCATTGTCATAGAAAATGGTATACTTTTTAAGAACCAGGATGTCCAAGAATTGTGTGAAAGGTTTCATATCCAAAATAATTTTTTAACACCGTACTATCCTCAAGGAAATGGCCAAGTAGAAGCCTCCAACAAAACAATTCTAAAAATTCTAAAGAAAATGGTCAATGATGTTGGACGTGATTGGCACAGTCAATTAAACCCTGCTTTGTGGGCATACCGAACTAGCATCAGAATACCTACAGGAGCTACAACATATGCCTTGGTATATGGATCAAAGGCCATCCTACCTATAGAGGTGGAAATACCATCACTCCATGTATCACTAAAGGGTATAATTACAGATGACGATTATAGAGTTTCTAGACTACAAGAACTAGAATTGTTAGATGAACGTCATCAACAAGTTGTAAACCATTTGAAGGAATACCAATAGAGAATGTCCAGAAGCTACAATCATAGGGTAAAGCCTAGAGTATTTCGAGTTGGTGACTTGGTCCTAAAGGAAAACCCTAGAAATCAACAGGACGGAGAAATGAAAGGAAAATTTGAACCTAACTGGCTAGGTCTTTTTGTTGTCATATTAGTCTATGGATCTAGAGCCTATCAACTGTCTACACCTGAAGGGGATCTATTCAATGAATCTATCAATAGTATCCATCTTAGAAATTTCTACACCTAAATCACCTAGTGCACAGTTCAAGTCTTAGAAAAATGGTTTCCTTGATGAAAACCTGGCAAACAGGTGTCTTGGTGGTAGAAAAATACAAAAAAAAATTAGAAAAGAGGAAAAATAGAAAAAAAATTAGAAAAGAGAAAAAATAGAAAAAAATCAGAAAAGAGAAAAATACAAAAAAATGAAAAATACAAACATACAAAATAATCATAAAGTCTAAAAAAGTGCAATAAAAACATGTGAAAACTTGGAAACAGGAGCTACTTGTGATTTAAACCAATAGTTCCATCTATTAGAGGCATGTCATGGTCGTTCACTTTCGCCATCATTTCCATCCAATATCATATCATTGCAACATGTTCATGTCTCACCCTAGCTTGGGGGAAAAATCCTGAACTCACTGGGGCAATAAACTTTGAGCTTAATCAAATAGACAAACACCAGTATGAAAAACACAACAAACACAATGATCATAGGAAAATCCAACATTGAACATACAAAAAACATTGAAACCATTCAATCAACCATCCATATCAAATGTTGAAATCAATACAACAAATGTGTCAAAAAAAACCAAAACACAATGACAAGACAACATTTGGAAATCAATCATACATGATCAAAAAACTCATTAAAAAGCATAAAATTGGGTTTTTCAAATCAAAATGGATGATCTAATTTAAATAATGATTGAAATACTTTAAGAAAAGGTTGAATTGTTGTACTTTGATCTTTGTTATCATTTCTTTGGAGCAACTCGATGATGTATTGAACTAGAGAAGCTAGGAAGAAGAATGGTATTTTCTTTGTCTATTGTTTGTGAATTAATTATTTATTGTGTGAATTGTCATGAGACGTGCTCTATAAAGTATCACTGATGACATTCCAAATTCACATGCTATAATGATTAATTCTTGTTAGTTTACATAAGAAATGCTCAGGTCATCTCAGTTTAATTATACCTAGATGCTTGTGTTCACTTGCAATATCAAAAATCATGAAAGTAGTACTCAAGTCATCATGGTCTAAATTATACCATCGATTCTTGTACTCACTTTCAAAATTTTAAAGGATCAATGATGATAAAAAGCATGATAAGGGGACTGTTAAGGTGACAATTTTTGCATATGTACTTTTGCATGATTACATTAGAATGCATTTATGTTAGTTTTGCATCTACAAAGTATTTTGTTCCAAAGACGGGTAACTAATTTATAAACGATGTTAAATTTCCTTATTAGTGGATTGAGTATACTTGACATTAACAAAAAAATCATCATTATCATGTAGCTACATAATCATTTCCATTGCATACATTAGAAAACATTATTATATCATTTCATCATTCATACATTTCATCAAATAATTTGCATTAATCATGTCATTTCTTCATTTGTGCATCACATCATAAAATTGCATGAGAAAAACTATCAAAAAAAAATCTCTATATTAGTTGCATTTTCACTTATCCATTCATCATATCATAAAACATACATTAAAAGTACCATTATATTGATCATTCATTCATCCATTTCTTATATCATATATCTGCATTTAAAATACCAAAAAAAAAGAAATACACATATCCTATTTACATCATTACTCATATATCATTGAAACATCACATCCATAATTATGCATATGGTTACATTATCATGTAATTTAGATATACACATCATCATTATTCACATAATCACATTTGAACATCATAAATCAAAACATCATAAAATCATTGCATATCATCATGATAATAAATGCATCCATCATAGAACCATATAGAATTATATTGATCAATAAATCCACCGCATATCATATAATGCTCAAAAATCATAATGTAAAGTATACAATGATGTCTAAAATATAAAGAGATACAACATCAAAAGTGGTTGTGAATAAAAAAAAATTGGAGTATACATCATGTCTCAAAATACATTAGAAAGTACAATCATACGGCTATGTGCTGCTAGCTCCAGATGGTGCAGGAATCTCTGGACTAGTACCTACACCACCAGATGTGCCAGGATCTCTTGGGTCTCTCAGAATGGGATGAGTCACACCCCTGCTCATAGTCCTAGAATGAGTCCTCCTCAATTCAGACTGACCATAGCTAACTCTCTACTCGGAGGGAACCACATCATGGTGTCGGCCTTTGTAGTACTCTACCTCCTAACCTACATGAAGAATCTCTCTCATATAATCTACTATGGTAGTACCATCTACTACTCTCTACAATCTCTCAATTGCCAACTGTTCCTACTCTGCAACCCGTCTAGTTGCATCTCTCTCAGCTGTCAAGGAGACAATCTGTGCCTGAGTAGCTGCCAACTATCCCTATACCTGAGCGAGATTCTATGCATGAGATTGGGCATGTGTCTACATCTGGGTCTGTGTTTGAACCAATAAACCTTTTTCCTATATCAACTATCCCTATAAGGTCTATGCCTACACCTGTAAACTGGAAATCTATGTCTGCTGATGCTGAGAAGGTACACCAATCTGAACACGCTACTCCGCAGGGGCTACCACTAATCACCTCTTACGAGGCACCATACAATCTTGCACATCTATGATTGGACTTGACCCACCTACACCTGATCCACCTGCCCCACCACCTCCTCCATCATCACCACCATCATCATCTCCCTCCTCATCTCCATCCCCTTCATCATCACTACTACTCTCCTCCTCACCAGGTAGTGGCACTGGCCCATCAGGAATGGTAATCCATGGAAAGGGATGTAGAGCCAGATACTCTGCATAATCCATTGTAACAAGTGCCTCAATAATATCAGGATGAATCTCCCAGACTAAAGGTTGTAGACCCTAGAACTCCTAAACAACAACATCATATGAAAGATAGGGTCCCCACTCTATAGAATCTATCTGATGTGGGGCATAATGGGTAACAACTTGGGGCATGCCCTGTACAATATCATACTACCTGAGCACCCTCCTAAACAAAAATCTCTCCAAAACCCAACGAGTCTGACAAATCAACAACATCGAATGAGAGAGGTATAACAATTGAATATCGTTGTCATCCCAGTGCTCGATATCTAGATAAGGCCACCATGTGACAACCTCTACATCATCCAACACTCTCCTCTAATGCTCCAACTTACCCAGTCTAGGTTGAGTAAGTTGACCTGTGTAAATATGCACATATGGCCTCATGGCGGGTCATTGTCTAACCATCACTAGACACGTAATAGTTATATGCTCCCATGCCCACACTTGTAGTAATGTAATGCCAGAAGACAAACTTCCACCTCAGAGGTAAACAACTTGATATAAATCATGATAAAGATGGGAAAGCATACACATGCCCCAGGAATATCTCATACCGTGAACAATCATGCTCTCCAAAACACAACCCCAACATATAGAAAGTCCCTTTGACCTACGATCAGGAAAAAGGAACCCTCCAATAAAACCAGCAAGAACTGAAGGTAGGGTGGCATAGGCATCCACCATCTTGTGCCATGGAATCTCGTATCCACAAATAGTATTATCTTGGAACACTTTGCGTAGAGCATTGATCCTGCCCTGCTCTAAAGAATCATATACTACAATATCACCAACAACGGGTATTCTCAAAATACGCCAAACATCCTCAGGAGTGACTATCATCTCACCAGTAGGAAGGTGGAAGGTATTATGCTCGCTATGCCACCTCTCTATTAGGGCTATTGGGAGACCTCGATTAATCCTAATCTGGGGCATATCTAATAGAGAAGAAAAACCACAATGCATAATGACTTTCGTCTCAAGCTGCACTAGCTATGGTATCAAATCAAATGTCCTAGGGAACCACTCTCGAATCTATAGGTTCGTCAATGACTCCTATTATCATGAAATATTCAAAGTCAATACTCTTTGTCAAATCATCAAACATCAATCAGCCTATCAAATCAAAACAACTCTAGTGATATTTTGATTAAATCTCGTGAGAAAGCATCATTGAACCTCACCTATCATGAGGTCAATCATCAGTCTTAAAATTGTACCTTCCCTATCATGAGGTCAATTAATCAAATCAATCTTGCCTATCATGAGGTTTATCAATCAAACTATAATTATTCCTCGCCTATCATGAGGATAATTATTGACAATCAATCATTAGACCTCGCCTATCATGAGGTTGAACATCATCTACTCTATTGAGATCATCAATCATATCAAATCAATAGCTGACATGATCGAAATCAACAAAATCAAGGAGAAAATTGACAAATACATCATTTTGACTTGTATGCGCTAAAACAGGTGACCAATGTGCTAAAACACTAGATGCACCATTTTAGGAGGTCAATGCACCACTTCAAGCGGCAAATGTGCTATATCATCGGATTCACTACTTTACCCTATAGATGCGCTACAATTTTGACCAATGTGCTAAAACTCAAATGCGCTATTTCATCTGATCTATGTGCTACAACATCTAACCTATGAGCTATTCTAGTTGATGTGCTAAAACAACAAATATATGTGCTACTGCGAGCTACATATTTGCTAAAAGAATTCAAAAATTTAAATCTGAATTAAATGTACGAAAAATGAAAAACACAAAAAATGAGGAGGTTCACGGGTACGTACCAGAGGTTTGTAGGCAACTAGGCAGTTGTGTCGACGCACGCGCTCGAAACAGTGAGTGTGGTAATGGATTGGCATTTTTCTCCAAATTGCTCTCACTCTAAATTTTCAAACTCTAAATGCACAAATGAATTCAAAATCACCCCTTTTTAACTTTTAAAAGGTTAATTAAAATGATTTTTGTGGGATTAATTTATTTTATTTACTAGAGGCTTAATTCAAAACTCATCATAGGGGAATCTTTCAAACTGTTTGTCAGGAGATAAATTATTTCATCATCAAATCTTTATCAAATCATCAAAAAATCATGAAAATTTTGAAAAATTCTAAAAAATCCAAAAATAAAAAATAAAAAATTCATCAATTTATCTCCCGAGGGGGCATATATCCATCATCACCTAAAATCAACGTCTGGGGCATACTAAATTTTTTTTGTCGATACTAACAGTAGTAGAAATTTTTTCTTTGAAGCAATGCGTAAACACATCACTTCAAAGAGGGGAAAAATGTATACACCTAAATATGGTCTGGATAATCTAATTAATTAAATACGATTTATTTGATTAATTAACCTTTAATTCTTCTACTATTAAATAAATAGAAATATTTATTTATATAGTTCATCTTTTAATTCTTCTATCTCTATTATATTATTTCTTCTTAATTAAATAAATAAATTTAATACTTTGTTTTATTTAATTATCATTATTAAATTCTTCTATTAATTATCTTAATCACATCATCCCATCTAAATTAAATAAACAAGTTTTCTACTTTGTTTTATTTAATTACCACACTTTCTTCATTTTTATTTAATAAACATGGACTTCTATAGTTTTGTTTTTATTAAATTAAATATCTTCTTTTCCTAAATTGAATAAATCCAAAAATTCAATCAAAGGATATTCTACTGCTATTTCCTCTTATCACTCAAAAGTTGCACCTACCAAATTAGATATGATATGTCTAATTTAATTTATCTCAACCTTCACAGGCAATTTTGGAGACAAATTGGAGACAAATTTATAGGTGAACTTCTTTATCTTCTTCCATTGATTCTTCCTATCATCGGGCCAAATGTTTTTGTGGGGAGGATCAATCTCCATAATCAGCTCAGGCTTCTTCACCCTTCACCATTGAATCCTCAAGATTGAATCTAGACCTTTGTTGTGTTTCCCCTTCACAAATGTGTTGTCATGAATCTATAAATACAACCTCTTTCTATAGGAAATGGATCCCAACTTTGTGCAAACTTACTCTATAGGAATAGAAATTGAGCAATCAAACATCTTAGCAATAGCATTATCATTTAGAAATAGAAATAACATAGCATTTTAGAATAGTAGTCAATATCATTGCTACATCATAGTTTACTGTAACTTCCATTTATCATATCCATGTCAATTTAAATTATAGTAGTTTCATCATTATCATTTAAACATCATCATATAATATTGGATTATTGCATTTAGCAGCATCTCATTCTCTAGATTGGAATTTTAACAGTCACAATGCTTACCAAATCTGAGAGCCCAATGACTTAATAAATCTTTGGAGATAGAGAGAAATATGACGCTTTCAATAGATTTATGCTTTAAATTAGTTTAATTGTTGTTAAATCTTTGATATAATGTCTTATTGGTTTTTTTGTTATAGATTACACTCATTTTACATCACGCATTCACAAGATGAATATTAAACTAAAATGCTAAAAGTTCTCAATATGGATGCAAGTGAGTATGAATCTCACTAGCATAACTTTGCTAGCAAAATGTGGATCCATTTCTCTCCAAATAGTGATGTATTTATAGGAAAGGAAATGAAAAATCAAGGGCTTAGATTGATTTGATCAATTAATGGTCAATAATGAAAGAAGGATGAAACATGGATCAAAGAAAGCATCAAGGGTTGAGAATGATTTCAACAAACACACTTTGTAACAACTTTGGAAGTTTGTTACAGATTTTGTTTGAAAACAATCATTCACTTTTTGGAGCCAAATATGAGAATATTCCTTTGGAATATTCCCTATTCAAGTGGATGGGAGGGAAAATTAGAAAATTTAGTGATTAAAACTAAATTTTAATGTGCAAGATGGTGAATGTGAGGATATTCATTAAATTATTGATTTATTTAATGAAAAGGGGACATAAAATATGATATTTAATTAAATAGCTTAGGATTATTTAATTAAATAAGAGGACTTAGGGGTTAAATTAAATAATTTGATCATTCAATTTAAACTAGATGAAATGTTAGCATGAGAGGTAGGGATTAAGCTAATTAGATTAATTAGACTAATAGGAAAAAATGATGCATTTAATTAAATAACTAGGGTAATTTAATCAAATAGGTGAAAAGAAGGTGAAATTCAGGACGAAATGATGTTAGTGATCAAAGTGTGTAGTATCACTTAGGACTTTTTAAAGTGTCTACATTTTTCCCCTCTTTGAAGTGAGTTACCTGTTACATTGGTTTAAAGACCGATGCTTTTCAGATTAAAAGTACAAAGTTCAAATCAAAAAATAAAATTAAAAATTAATTTTTTGGATGCCCCACCCTTGCCCAAACGGAAGGAAATTGAACCGGTACCTTGCCCCCTTGAGAGATTGGGTGGAAATTTTGGATTTTGAGTTGATCTCTCAACAAAGATGAAACATTGATGCAAGTGCAAAAAACATGCCTCACGATGTGAAAACGAGCTCAGAAATGCAAAAAATGTCTCAAAATAAGCTGCATAGCTCAGAAATTGGTAAAACAGGTTAAAACCTAGCTGCATTCTCAAATTAGGGAAAAAAATCTAATTTTTAGGCTTAAATGTGCTAAAGGTTCACTTTCAATTCATTTGTGCATTCACACTTTAGAGAATTGTTGCATTTTGAGCTTTGACACCTTGGCGAGATGACATGATGTGTGCTCCCTATTCACCCTTTCAACCAATTTTGAGAGTTTCAACACCGAGTAGGCATAGGACCACGGGTATATGACTCAAAATTTTTCTCGATTTACATGTTTGGGTGCATTTAATAGGGTTTAAAAATTAGGTCTTTTAGGGCGTTGTATTGCGATGCACTAGGAGCTCATTGACGTCACTATTGATTTTTTAGCGATGCACCTAGTGTTTAACAACATGTCAAGCTTTTTTAGTTTGGCAACATGTTGAAGGTTGGGCAATGTTGGCTTAAACGAGCAACACATCAGGGTTTTTTTTTTAGTGATTCCAATGAGATATGGTGAGACACTAGCTATATAGTGACGTGCCTACCAATTTTAGTAATGCAATGCACCAAGATACAGCCACGCTATTGAGGATAGCGCCACCCATCACTATATACTGATGCACCCCCAAAAATAATATAGGGACACACTAGAAAAATAGTGACTCTATTGATGTTCCATGATTCAAACACTCAAATTTTCAGTAGTTTCCAGATTTTAGGAAAATTGACAGTGTGTGTGATGCGTGTAGGAGGATATTTAGCCCTTGATTTATTTGAAGCATCGATCTAAGCTTCTATCAATGGTACATGACTTCAATGATGTGGTGATGGAGTGCCTGGGAGAACTTGGATTAGGGTTCATTGCCTTCATGTCAAAGATCTGTACCCACTTAGCAATGATGATGATGTTGCAAGTATGAGCAAGTTTGGTGGTGTTTTCATTAATGTTGTCATTGATGTCAACATAGTACAGGATGTTGCAAATTATGCATGTATAGTTGATATGTTGTGGAGATGTTGTGAGTACATGGAGCTATCTTTATGATGTTGCAGATATGTTGATATGATAGGTTTCCAAGTTCTTTTTAGAAAATTAATAAAGAGTGAAGTCAAATTTATGTATGTGTTCATAATGTGCTCCATGTTTCTTTTGTGTTGATTCTATGCTTGTGTGGATCTGAAGGGTTGTTTCTAGGAATCTTTTGGTGACATCGCCTTGTTTGTAGCTTCTAGTTTGATGAAGTGCGAAAGTTGTGTTCATCGGTATGTTAACTGGTTTGACAGAGTTGTTTTTCTGTGGACTAGGAGAAATGTCTCTACTCTGTAGTCCATTGTTATTTTGTTTTAGGTCTTGCAGATCTAGAATATGTCTTGTAATGTTGTTCTCTATGTTTTGGAAAAGATGTTCATGGTTTGGTGCTCCGAAAGATGAGTTTCAGTATTACTATGTGCATCTGTACTGTCTAGATGGACTAGTGAGAAGTGTTTAGGATTTAAAGGTTGTTGCAGATGATGTGGATGTATCTAAATGCATCTGAGATGTGTTCTCATGCATGATGGAGTGTGTTATGTCATCCATGTATTATATTCTTATTGGGAAGCATGTACTTCAATGTTCATTTGTGGCTTCATTAGGTTTGTCCGACCTAGTGTTTACACTTCATATGAAGGATAAGTTTTAATTAAGGAAGTGTGTAATTGATTCAAGATGTTGTTTTGGGTCATAGTTAAGTATTGGTGTGGTCCACTCTCATTCCTTTCCACCACGGGAATGTTGAGTTGCTGACCTAATTTGAATTTATGAAATGACGCATATGTATCCAACATTGGAGAAAGTTTCTAAGGTTGAAGAGGGTATAAATTCAAGTCAAGATGTTGCAAATAAGTGTATTGAATCAAGAAGAAGAGTAGAGTTGTACGAAAGTGAATTGAGGTAGTAGTACTTTAGTGTGTTAGATTCCTGAAAGCAGTGAGATAACGGTGTCTACAATTCTTCTAATCAAGGTTGTGAGTGTGTGTAACCTATTGTGGTGGATCTTTTCTATAATATTTTGTATTTGTAGGAAGTGAGCCTCCATGTTGGATAGTGAGTCCTTTCTGTAGGTAGCCATCCTTTGTATCTGGGCAATGAGCCTCTTGTAATCAGTTTTTCTATTACTTTATATTATGATTTTATCCTCACAGTGGTTTTTCCCTCATTGGGTTTTCCACATAAATCTGGTGTTTCCTGTGTTGATATTTCTTTATGTTATTTGCATTTTATGTTCATACTTAATAACATAATTAAGTGGATAAGAAACTAATAATTGTTTGTAATTTGAATTTGAGTTTGGTGACAACTGATTCACCCCCCTCTTAGTTGTCTTGCACCTTTGAACAACCAATTCTTATCGAGAGATGGCATAGTGAGACATCCTCATTCCATTTCCCCATTAGCGAGGACACAATTACACTTGAGGAGATGTGGCAGATCCTTTAGCTTCCCATTCATGGTGAGTGTGTTATTTACGGAACAAAGGTTGGGAGGGATGCATGTTGTGACCTATTGTATTTAGATGAGATCATTCTAGTGAGCTCGTAGATCTACTTGGATCTGTACCATGGATGGGTACCCACATTTAGATTGGTTGTGGTTGTGTTTATTTCAAGTGTGATTTCCCCAGATCAATAGGGTAGGGGTTTCAATTTGGGTTGGGGGACTACATGACATGGTATGATTTTTAGGATGATTATGTATGCCTGGGGGCCAGTCATGTTGGCCTTGTTATATCAAGATATGCACTAGGAAGTCTACTACTAGGGGAGGAGCATCAAAGTTGGGATCATGTTTATTTATATTTGGGCTTATGAGCATATCATAGTATTGAGACCTCTTGTGGTTTTGGATGATGTACATGAGGATGAGCCCATTCTTTATGGTATAGAGTGGACATGACATTGCAACACACTAGGCCTACAAGGATTCCTATTGGGGTAGGGTCATAGATGATATGACCATATTCAAATGGAGACCATGGATACAAGTTCTAGCATGGCATGATGACTAGCATCAACTCTTCTTCACTCATAAAACCCGATACATGTAGGGTAGGGCTTGAACATGATGATCGAGCAATATCTACTAGACTACATGGCATAATAGTTTAGGGAGACCGATGATGTGCCTCCAGAGGATTACACAATAGTATTTTCTAGATCCCAAAGAGAGATGGAGTGGGGGAAAAAAATTGATCCCATAGTGGCGATCAATGAGTTTAGATAGTCGGTTTCCTACCCATGGGAATATAATCAGGGACTACTAGATTTAGGCACCACTCTAGGATTTGATGCATGATGGAGACCACTGACATGACTGACAGACCCTACGAGGGGATACCCCCATGGCAGAGGTAGGGATCATGGCATAGGTGGGGGTAGAGGTAGACAACAGTCCGACCAACATCTTGAGTAGTAGAGGGTTTAGGTTCCAAGGTAGGTAGAGAAGGTACAACAAGATTAGGGTCATCAAGACCTAGGTAACTAGTAGATAGACTAGCCAAAATAGCCTAACTACCATAATAGCCACCAGGGCTAGTTCTGATAGATGAGAAAATTCTAGCCCTGACTGCGGAGAGGGACTAGTTTTGATAGTAGTTGCATGAAATGATATTGGAGATAGATTGAGAGGTTCAGTTGTGATAGTAGCTAGACCTACAACTAGCCCAAGAGACTGGGAGACACCATCAGCTTGAGGTCATCATGGTAGCTACATAGGGATAGGTGGTGGTTGCTTGTATGTATCGAGATGTAGTTTCAAAGGTTGTATACTATAGGACCCTGTATCATAGAGATGTTCTCCTAGAGATGTGATAGCAAGATTACTTGTATAGGAGTGGGGCAGCATTGAGGGCTTCTGATGGGAAGCCCTTAGTTATATAGCATGATCAGTCGCCACATACCAACATCCTTGTTGCACTAAGAAGATTTTCTCTGTGTAACATTTCTCTTCTATCTTCTTGTATTCTTTATGTGTTAGTGAGCCCTAGTAGTGAGCCCTTTTGGATAGTGTGTCCTATTTTGGTAGTGAGCCCTTGTATCAATTTTGTAATTACTTATATTTTGAGATAATCCTCACAGTGGTTTTTCCCTCATTGGGTTTTCCATGTAAATCTAGTGTTCTCTTGTGTATGGTGTTGTTATTTCAGTTTTTGTTATCTGCATTTCATGTTTAACCATATTAACAGAATATGGGTTTAATGAATGCATGTGTATCTAATTACTGTTGAGGGTTTTGATGTTTTAATTTTATACAACTGATTCACCCTCCCTCTTAGTTGTCTTTTTCATTCAAAAATTAAACATTGGGTGTCCAAGCAACTTTACCATGGTGAAAATTTCTTTGCATTATTTTTTGAAAATAATTGTAGGATCAAATTGGAGCACTAAATTCTTCCCATAAACATGGAAATTTTAGTTCCATGGTCAATTTCTGAAGGGAATTGTAACCACTATACTCCTAATAATGCACCAATATCTCTAAAGACAATGACATAAAATTTATTTTTCACTCTATGATTTCCCAAGGAGAGGATCAATTAGGATTTTTTCTTCATGCAAGGAGTGGTAAATCCATCAATCAATATCACATTAAATCCCTTAGATTATTCTACCTCAAGAATTTTTTTAACCACCAAACATTCATCAATAAAAGTGAGGGTCACTCAAGTATCAACTAAAACTATAACCCTCTTCCCATGAATAATTCATCAAACTCTAAAGGGGTTATATTGAGGAGTACTCGACAATGTAGAAAAGTTACCTCTTGAAATAACATCTTATTATTTCCTCTCAAGTTTAGTTTCATCTCCCTCTTTTTCATTTTTTTGCTTAGGTTCTTCTTGTCCACATTCTTCATTTGAAACAAGACCAATATAGTGGAATTATCTTCAACCAAGACATTTATGGCATGGTTCTTAGGGTCCTTTATAGGAAAAAATATCTTCTTCCTTCAAAGATTATTCTTGGTTTCTTCTTCTTTATTTTCTTTCATAAGCCACTCCTTAATTGGGTTCTTATATTATTTTTCTTATGGTGCCTTGGAACATAACTTTCTTTTTTGAATGGAGGGTTCCATATTTATCTCTTTTAATTTCATCTTGAAATAAGGGTAGATCAAAGGCTTCCACCCAAAATATGAGGGGCCTGATAAAACATTCTATGAATAGAATAATAAGTCTCCTTTTAGAGACATCAATACCTACAATAGATAGCCTTTGTAGCTTTGCATATAATTATCAACTAATGTATACTTATTCAACTAGGTTGATTCCTTGAAATAAATCTTAGGGTCTTATCAAATCTATCAATGGTCCTACTTATGTATGTAATATATAAAATTGTCCCCATTATTCTAATTTAGCTACTATTCTTCTCCCCCATGTCATTCTTCTCTTTTGGAGAACTTGGGTTGAAAGGACCTGCTTGCATGATTAATAATATTTCTATTGTTGTTATCATCAATATTATTTTTTGATTTACTTCCTTTGCCATTATGATTCTAGTTTAGTTTGGAGGCATCCAAATTCTAATTCAACTTCTATAAGGCCCATGCTATTGTTGGCATAAAAGATTTTATATAACTTTGAAACTCCCTAGATAATTCCTTTGACTTTTATTAATAGTTTTTTGCATCTTTATTTCCTATATCTTATCTTGGTCATCCATGGCTTCTCTTAGCTCAATTTTTTTTTAAAAGGGAATTCTATCTATACATTGTAATATTTTGGAGGATAAAATTTCTTCTTTTTAATTTAATAGTATCTACATTCTTTATCACTAATATGCATTAGATTTATTTTGCATCAAATGGTTCTTTCTTGAACAGGTTGGTAAGATCACAACTTTGATACCACTATAATGTTTTGAATTAAAAATATTTTAAAATTTACAATATGACAATGGACAATAGAATATGCCTTAACACCTTTTAATCACTAAGATCCTAATGTGGGAAATGTGAGATCATATGGTGAAAGGATTAGTTAAAATTATTTTTGGTGGCAAGCCACTCAACTCAATATTTTAAACTTTTACACAATTTTGGAAGTAAAAGTATTCTTATTCTACTAGAAATCCTTCTATAAAAATTACAAGATCTAAATTGGGTGGAGAACTAGAAAGATTAACATTAGAAGTATTAAAACTAGAAGTTAAAAATATTTCAATATTATCAATGATGGTTTAGCCTTCCACACTTAAATACATATATATCAATAAGAGGAAAACCATCTAGTTTATGGAATACAACATGAGCACTACAATTTCACATAGTGATATGGTAATATTCGTATCACATCCACTAAAATTATTGATACCAATAAACACATAAAATGTAATAGCCAATTATGGACGAAGATTTTGGCACCCATGGTAATCTAACACTTTTAGGGTTTTTACCCTAAAAGGAGAGAGATAGGCAAAAATTTACAATGTCCCCACTCAAAACAAATGAAAATATGAATGAAATATTCCTAAATGTAATGTCCTAATGCAATAAACTAATAAAATATATTGATTATTAATGCAAAACCTAAGAAATGCAAGTTGTTTGAAAACACAGTGATGTATGTAAAATGACCTAAGAATGCAAACAAACAATAACATAAATGAATGAAACTGGAGAGGTGCACCTAGAAACTAGAATGTGATGCAGAGAGGCTCTAGAATCCTACAAAATTTACTATTGAAGCCAACTAGGACACTTACGCCAAGTTGGGAAACTTAGTCTTATTTCAAGGAAATTTTGTTGAAACATGTTTTAGACAAAAGGGTATCCAAAAATTAAAAACCAATTTTTAGGCTTAATAGTGGGACTACTTCACCACTAATGGAAACTTAGTCCACCTTCAACTTTCAAAAATTTTGGGATAGGAATCTGTTGCTCTCGGTCTGTACTTCTATTCTTGACAAGTGTCCATATCTAATTCTACAGAAATCGAGTTGTAAGAGGTCTCCAAGCTTCTCTTAGGGATTTTTGACTTTGAAAGACTTTAATGAAATGACAACATCTTTTAACACCTTTCTCTTTGAAAAATATGCATACAAGACCAAACCCTTGATGTAGAAATCTGAAGATGTTAGATACTCCAAGGAAGACTTGATAATGCCTAAAATGCTTGAGAATGATTAAGTGAATGAATGTATGTATGCTAATGTATGAATGAATTATTGGGGGTGAAAATGAGAGGAAAACCCTTTATTTATACTTTATTTTACAAAATTTCTCAAAAATAACACATCACAGGCCAACCTCAAGGTTGAGAGAATAATATCCTGCCAAATTTAAAATAATTTTGATTTTTGTGTGAAGTGGGACTAAGTTGCCCCAGGTGCGACTTGGTCCCACTAGGGAAATTTTATTGGGTTTCAGGAATTAAAGTGTATTTAATGATGTTTAATGGGATTATTCTTTGAAACACACTTAAGTAGGGTTGGAAAGTGTATTAAGGGGTCATTTAAACATAAGAAATGGTCAAATTATTGATGACAAGCCTAGAAAAGTGTGAAAGTTTGTTACAACACTTTGAAATAAGACTTGGTAAGTGATAAAAAGAGGTTATTTAGGTGAATTATAATGAAAAGGTCCTATAAAAGTGTGAAATTGGGTTACAACACTCCACAACACTTTTACAAGACATCATAGAATTCTTAATGATTCTCAAGGGTCCAAGACCTAATGTGAATGTGTTGGCCACATTACAACATTAAATCAAAGAAAAATCAAGCCAAAATCACAAGGAGGTCCTAAATATGAGAAAAAATAGAAGGGTTACTTTTTCCATGTCCACATTTAGCCCCCACTTTAGTGAGAGGATGAACCTACTTCAAACTCACACTAAAGTAGATCCACATAAAATCAAGAGGGGTTCCAAAGAACTAATGCTAGTAAGATGAGACAAAAACAATCAAGAGGGATGATCAAGCCCCTAGGATGAAGATCCCATGGAAAACTAAACATGAGCACAAAGAAACACACATGAGAGTGATGTGAATGAAGAGGGAGAGAAGGAGAAGGAAAGAGAGAGTTGGATAAAGCTTCAATCACTTGTCCATCCCATTGTGGATTAGATCTAGGATGTTTTTCTAGAAAAAGAAATGTATACTCACTCTGAGGTGATGGAAATCATGGTTGTCAACCGAGTGAGAAGGATTGAAAGGTGAGAAACATACACTTATGGCTGGTATGCACTCACACACATGCAGGTGGCTATGGGGAAAGCATGCCTCAGAATGGGATTCCTACTCAACCATACCAAAGCTATACCTCCTGTTAACTTTAATAAGGCACTGCAAAAGAAAATGAATTTTCAAGCTTCATGAGACAAGAAAAATTTCATATGCTTGGAGCTCATGAACAAACCTGATGGCACCACAGGCATGCAAGTTGTGCTATGAAAGGTGGAAATATAACAAATGAAAAATGCAATCATGCAAAGGATGTTCAAAGGAGTCTTGCTTAGTTCATGCGAGTTCTTTAACTTAGGGAACACTGTGTCTAATGTCTCCAAGAGAGGACCAATCAAAGGATAGAAAATTCACAACTTAGGGGATAAAGTGCATCACATCAAGCCACTAAGAGGAATGTAATATGCTAAGATAGATCACACTCATGAAGGACATCACACCCAATGTCATCCACAAAGAAAAAAAATGCATCCTATGAAAGAAAAAGGTTGCACTAAGAACCAAGAAAATGGAAAAATGTGAAATGATTAATGCCAATGTATGCCCCCACTTTAAAGGAATTGCTACACACCATACTGTGAGAAATTAATTTAAAGTAGCAAATGAAAAATGCAAAAAGAAAGAAGACATGAGAGCCAACCTGGAAATCCCCTATGCCAAGTCATATATTTCTAAGTAAGTCTACGTCATGTAAAGGAAAGAATAAAATGAAAGGGAAGGGGTTTCCCCCAAAAGGAAAACACCAAACACATAAGGGATCTATGGATTCGGGGTCAATATGTCCATTGCTGCAATGTTTTGTAAGGAGCTTGGAACTGTCATCATTCCTCGAATACGTAGAACTAGAAGAATGACACAAAGAGAGCGAAAACAAAGAAAAAGTAAGAACCTGTTGGGTCAACATGGAAGATACATTGGATGTATCAATGCTTTACATCATCCCCAAAAGGAAAGAACAAGAAAAATGAAAAAGAAAAGGTGAAGGAAAATGGAAAAGCTTTTGGGTCAACATGAGAGAGACATGGGGTGTCTCAATTCCTTGCGTCATCGCCAAAAGGAGAACACAAGAAGAAAAAGGAAAAGAAAAATAAAAGAGGCCCTTTTGGGTCAATGTGAAAGAGACATTTTGGTCTCAATTCCTTGCATCATCCCCAAAAGGAAAACACAAGAAAAAGATAAAAAGAAAAGGTAAAGAAAAAAAAGAAAAGGTAAATAAGAAAAAGAAAAGGGATTTTTTGGGTCAACATGAAAGAGACATGGAATGTCTCAATGCCTTGCATCATCCCCAAAAGCACAAGAAAAAGACAAAAGAAAAATGAAAAAACTGATGTATGAGTCCTTTGTTTAAAATTATTTGCAATTTCCTTTCACATTCAGGTAGTGGATGGAGAGGAAACTTGAGTTTTTGTCACTTGTAAGGCCTCTTGTGTTTGCTAGATTCACCCTTTTCTCAAATCGAAGGAGGAGGACCCAAAGTGGTCCTATCATCCTTGTCATTGTTATCAAATAAGGGCTGCTCTTGAGGAAGGAGGAAATTCATATCGAGAGGGGAATCAAAGATCACTGTTCCATCATCATGAAGTCTCCAATATTCTCTAGGAGGCTTGGTATGATGAGAGGGATCTTGATAACCTAATCCCATTGTATTTTCATCTTTTAGATTTTTCTCTAAGAGTTGATGAATGTCATGTTCAGTTGTTGTGTCACATCCTTGTTTGGTCAAGATGGTAAAACCTTTACCATAGGTTTCCTCAAGGTTGATTGGAGTACTAGTGACTTTATTATCATAGAATGGTTGAGGGGTTGCTTTTTTAGAAGTAGGTTCACTTGTTGGAGGGAACTTAGGTCCTTCATTTGTTTTAGGATGTAGGTAACCAAACATATCAGGAGGTGGTATTGTAGGAAAGTATTGTTGTTTCATGGATGGATAAAAGTATGCATTAGCTTTGAGGTTTTCAAGGCATTCTTTTAGGAACTTATTCATGTTCTCATCATCTTCTCCAATGACGTCAACATCATGAGGAGGAAATTCATGAGGAGTTGAAGAAGCATGAGGAAGCTCAATGTCATTAGGATCAGTTCCAAAGGTACAACTTGACATGTCAACTAAGGATTTTATTGACATCCAAAACTTATTAAAACACATAACCATGATGCAAATGAATGAAAGGAAACTAAGTACAAGAAATTGAATAAAACAACAAATTTGGAAATGACAAAAATTATAGTGTAGAATGTGTAAGTGGACTAAGTCGCCCAGTGTGGAGAATTAGTCCCAATAGTGATTTTTTAAAGAATTTTCAAAAAAATTAAATGGAATTCTATGGATTTTAGGTTTTCAAATGCAGGTAGAGTATGAATATGCAAAAAAATAAAAATTTGAATGAGATGTAATGCAATAACGTAGACTATATGAGCTTTTCACTAATGCAATTTTTAAAACACTAGGATGCAATTTAACAATGTAAAACCTAATGCAATTACAATGCAAGATATTCCTATGATTAAATTGAGATTATAAGTAAAATTCTCTAAAGTTGGGTTCACCAAAATTTGGACAAAGATTTTGGCACCCACGATTCTTTAACACTTCTATGGTTTTTCACCTAAAAGGAGAGAGATGGGCCAAAATGTACAATGTACCCACTCAAAAATAATACAAATATGAATGAAATATGCCTAAATGTAATTTCCTAATGCAATAAACTGATAAAAGATATTGATTATTAATGCAAAACCTAAGAAATGCAAGTTGTTTGAAAACACGGTGATGTATGCAAAATGGCCTAAGAATGCAAACAAACAATAACAAAAATGAATGAAACTAGAGAGGTGCACCTAGAAATTGGAATTTGGTGTAGAGAGGCTTTGGAATCTTTCAAAATTTACTATTGAAGCCAACTGGGACACTTACACGAACCTGGGCAACTTAGTCCTATTTCAGGGAAATTCTGCTAGAACAAGTTTCAGCCAAAAGGGTATCCAAAAATATAGAAACCACTTTTCAAACCTAGCATTGGGACTAATTCACCACTGATGGTGACTTATTCCACCTTCAACTTTTGAGAATTTTAGGACAAGAATCTATAGCTCTCGTTCTACACTTCTGCTCTTGACATGTGTCTGCATCTAATTCTACAGAAATTATGTTGTAAGAGGTCTACAAGCTTCTCTTAGGGCTTTGTTGACTTTGAAAGACTTTTATGAAATGAAAACACCTTTTAACACCTTTCTCTTTGAAAAATATGCATACAAGACCAAACCCTTGATGTAAAAATTTGAAGATGTGCAAGTAGATACTCCAATGAAGACTTGATAATGCCTAGAATGCTTGAGAATGATTAAGTGAATGAATGTATGTATTCTAATGTATGAATGAATTATTGGGGGTGAAAATGAGAGGAAAACCCTTTATTTATACTTTATTTTACAAAATTTCCCAAAACTAACACAACACATGCTGACCTCAAGGTTAAGAGAATATCTTGCCAATAATTTAAAATAATTTTAATTTTTGTGCCTAATGGGACTAAGTCGCCCCAAGTGCGACTTGGTCCCACAAGGAAATTTTTCTGGGTGTCAAGAACTAAAATGTATTTAATGATGTTTAACGAGATTATTCTATGAAACACACTTAAGTAGGGTTGGAAATTGTATTAAGGGGTCATTTAAACATAAGAAAGGGTCAAATTGTTGATGACAAGCCTAGAAAAGTGTAAAGGTTTGTTACAACTGCTTACAACACTTGGAAATAAGACTTGGTAAGTGATAAAAAGAGGGTATTTAGGTGAATTATAATGAAAAGGTCCTAGAAAAGTGTGAAAGTGGGTTACAACACTCCACAACACTTTTACAAGACATCATAGAATTCTTAATGATTATGAAGGGTCCAAGACCTAATGTGAATGTGTTGGCCACATTAAAACATTAAATCAAGGAAAAATTAAGCCAAAATAATGAGGGCCTAAATATGAGAAAAAGTAGAAGCGTTACTTTCTCTGTGTCCACACCAATTATAAATAGATTACTAGAAATATTATATTACCCAAACTATATAGTGGTTGTAGTAGTTTCTAGCTAAAAAGTATAAATAAGGCCAAATTTTAGACTTGTAAAACTATCTAAAACCCTAATAGTAGTTTGAAAAATTATATGATCAATAGAAGAATAAAATCCAAACTAAAGGAAAATAAAGTTACAAAAACTACAACTCAAGGAAGTAATCACTAGGCTAAAGAAAAAGAAATATGACCTAATTATTGAGCTATATAGCTCACTTTAACATGATATATATTTTAAAATTTATACGATAACATCAAGAAGAGAAAAATCAAGGTGGTTTTTTAGTAGCATTAGAAGGTTTCATCAATTCAGACCCATATCCCCATATATTTTCATTATTTTGGTTGAATTTTTAGGTAAAAATATCGCTAGATTGATTGTTGTTTGTACTATTAATGGATTCAAACTCACATCATTGGTCCCTCCCCATTAATATTTTATTGATAATACCATCCTATTTAATTAGTCTTCTATACATGAAGCTTCTAAGAGGAAATACTTGAATGATTATATAATGTTATTTTTTTAGATAAGAGGCAGAATGCCTATATGTATATATTGATATATAAAATAAGGGTAAAAAAGAAACTTTGATTGCCATTTGAGAATATAAATGAAATTGAAACTATGATCATACATCCTTCATCAATAAATATATGTCCTATCCCTAGAATAGTATTAAAAATTTACATAACATTTCAAAATGCTCAAAACCCAACCGGTTTGGATTTAAATACAACTACCTACAAAAGACTATGTGTCAACACGTTGACCATTTATCTTCGAGCTAACATCATCGCCAAGCCACCTTGACTCTTCATTGTTATTAGCTCATCAAAGTTTCAGAGCTATTAGAGCATCAGAGGATTAGGCGTTGAGAAAACATTACCAAACTTTCCACTCAAACCCCTGACATCTCTGATATGTTGATACCCGACTATCGAACCAAGGTACCATCAAAGCTATCATAGGTTAAGGATGTTAGAAACTTCACAACATTTAAGAACTTTAAATGACCGAACTTTGATTTCCAATCCATCTGACTTTCGATCATTGATAATCCAAAGCAGACCAAGTAACAAGTCTAAAGCTTAACCAACTTAACACACAACCATCGACATGTTGATGCCAGATAACCGATACAAGACAGTAATTTGAGGTACTACTTCTCAACACTTAGAGAGTGCAAACTCATCATTAACTTTCCAGCCAACAAACAACTTGTTTTATTGCTGGATTGGAGATATCAAACATCTTCCACAAACTTGCAAAAATTTAATTTTCCCTTACTCTGAAGAAATTAAGTCTTGTAAAAGTAAATCTTCTTTTTCTAATGCCCTTATATCCGTGTGCTTAAATCATTTCCCTTCACAACCCAAATTTGCAAGTCTATTTGCTACTTTATTTCCTTCCCTGTTTATATGCGAAATTTTCACTTCCTGAAAAGAATCCATCAATAACCATGCCCTCCTTAAGATGTATCGAAGCCTCCAATTATATATTCTTTTTATTTTACATGCATTTATAATAATCAGTGAGTCCCCTCCAATGTGTAACATATTTAAACCTAGCTCTTTCGCCAAATGCAAACCTTGCAACAAAGATTTACCCTCTACTATATTATTTGTATCATTAACTAATTTTTTTGCCTATGCCACTAACATACAACCATTGGAATCGTGAATACAACCACCTCTGAAATCTGCTTTTCCATTTTGAATTGAATCTACTGAATAGAATGATTTTTCTTACGAAAAATCCTTCGATTATGCTCCCACCATATACACCAAATAATTATTGATGGGATTACTTTCCAAATGAAAACATATAGGGATGATTTATACAAGATAGGACAAATTGAAAAGAGGTCTGATAAAGAATTAAGTAATGGGAAATAAATATTCAATTTTGAACTCATAAAATTCCAAAAATATTGAGCTACTTTACACCTAACAAATAAATGATCAACAGTTTTAGAAACTTCTTGACATAAAACATAGTTAAAGGGTTCTGCAAAACCCAATTTTTGTAACTTGTCACTAGTCAATATACACTGCTTAAGAGAAATCCAAGCAAAACTTCGTACCTTAGGGAGTGCCATTGAGTTCCAATAGAATGCAAAGGCTCTTTGAGATTGTGACTAAGTTGAACTTGCAATAATTGACTTATATCCCTCTCTAACTAGATAACTTCCATCCTTAGCAGGGGCCCAAAATAATCTATCTTCTTTACTTGAAAAATAAACAACTCTCTTCTCTAGCTCCATCTAAAGCAATTCCTTTTGGTGAAGAGGAACATTTGAACTAGAGAAATTCTTCCATTTAACTTTACCTATAATGGGATCAACTGTATCAACATAATCTATTAGTTTGGAACCCCATTCCTTCAACAAAATTTGTTCCATAGGTTGTAAAACTTGCAAAGATGTAAATGAAGGAAATCCATTCAATGAATCCTTCCAAAAATTATTTTTCTCCCCACTATTAACTTCCCAAGACAAGTATGGAAGGATAACCTCTCGACAAATGATAATAAAATTCCACATGGCCGATCCATTTGGGAGGTTTTCAATTGTAAACACTATGTGGGGGTTACTATTATCTAAGTATTTATGCTGCACTATAGAACACCATTTCAGATTAGGCCTCTTGTACATCCACCAAGACAATTTTTCTCCTAATGCTAGATTTCTTGTAGATATATTATGCAAACCAACCCCTCCAGCATATTTGTTCATACACATATTATCCAAAGAAATCAAAGGCACTTTCCTTTTTTCATCTATGTTACCCATACATAAGAAGCCTTTAATAATTTTCTCAATACTTTTAATTATGCAAAAAAACAAGTTAATAATTTGGGATGGATGCTAACATAGACTTGATCATCAAAATGCAAGTAGCTAGTGACAAACAACTAGCTTTCCATGACAGAATTCTGGATTTAAGTCTTTCAATACCTTTTTTCCAATACTTTATTTTGTTTTCTCCCATAAAGAAAGGGATTCCTAGATAAGTTCTAGGAAATTCAGCCAACTGAAAGCCCAACATCTCAACTATCTTCTTTGAAACAAAGGACTTTTTGTTAAAAATGAAAATCTTAGACTTATTTGCATTTACCTTCTAACCTGAAGTTGAGGAATAGTTTTCTAAGATTATATTCACTTGCATAGCTTCTTGTAAAGATGATTTACCATGTAACAACATATCATCTACAAATAATGAGTGTGTTGCAACAATATGAGTATTTGGAATCTATATACCCTACCATAGCCCCTGATTATGTAAATTATAGATTGATTTACTCAAAGCCTCATCCATTAGAATAAATAGAAAAGGAGACAATGGTTCCCCTTTCCTAACCCCTTGAGAGGCTCCAAAAAAACCAACTGGATATCCATTAACTGATACTAAAAACTTAGCCCCTTCCAAACAAGATCTAATCCATTTACTCCATTTGTTACTAAAGCCAAATTTATGCAATACTTGAATCAAGAAGTCCCAGTTAACTCTATCATATGCCTTCATCATATCTAGTTTTATAATAAATGATGGAATATTACTAGATTTGATAGAATGTAATACTTCATGTGCAACTAATGCTCCTTCTGATGTTCCCCTACCAGGCACAAAACCACCTTGCTCCTGCAAAATGACTCTTGAGATGAAAGGTTGAATTTTGAAATAAATGGATTTTATAAAGATCTTATATATCATATTGCATAATGAAATTGGCCTAAAATCTACAAACGTTTTCAAATCCTTCACCTTCAAAATAATGGCTATAAATGTTATATTAAACTTATTAAGCATTATTCTAGACTTCCTTGATTCCTCTAAAGCCATCAAGATATCAATTCCTACAAACTCCCAACATTTAAAAAAAAACAACGTTGTGAATCCATCCAGACCCGATGCCTTATCAGAAGCCAAGGAAAATACGACCTTCTTTACTTCCTCCAAAGTGAATGACCTTATTAGCCAATTATTGTTGTCATCAGTAATCAAATTTGGAATGATCCCTCAATATACTTCATTGTCTAATGTTATCCTTACATTATTCCCCAGATTACTTAAAAGCTTCGAAAAAAACCTAACACCCTCATTCTGAATCTCCTCTTCTGATGTAAGTAATTCACCTATCATTGAATTATGAATTAAGAAAATTGTATTTGATGCCTTCTTAAACTATGATGAAGAATGAAAAAAAATGCATTTCTATCCCCCTCTTTCAAACATAACTCTCTTGAATTTTCATGCCAATAATTATCTTCTCTAGCCACTAACTCATCCCACTCTAATTGCAACTTCTTTTGTTGCTCATAGGTTTCAGCATCCAAGCCTTGTGTTGGCCTCCTACAATGATTTAACAACTAAGCTCTTACAGCTATGATTCAGAGATTGGACATCTAAACTAAATAGCCATTCAATCATCATGAAGGTGCATTTAACTTGTCAACCTAGGGATGTGAAATTGAAATGGGTCAGCATAGTATGTGCACTAGGAACTCAAAGTAGCCATTTTCATTCTATAGCTAAGAAAGATGCAATGCTAGAAGTAAATTGCTTGGAAAGGAATAACATAAATTTTGAACATCAACCAACAACCATAATAAGCTTGAAATGCAAGACATAATGAAAATATAAACAAAAAACATAAAACTACTCTGTCTGCTTTAGCTGCAGGAATAATCACATAATGGAATTCTAGTGGCTGTAGGAACAATCAACACTAGATTCTTAACTAGTTACTGAAAAAAAAGTAATAACTAGGCTAAACTAAGCTAAGGACAAATTTCTAACCAAGTTGGCCCCCTTGGATGAGTATCCTCTACTACTAACGAAAAATCAAATGCTCAAACTTAGAACTTCACTTTAGTCATTAGAAAAAATGAGTACAATAGAGCAGTGTATCACTGAAAACTAAGAATGCAAGTACAATATCATATCACACAAAATTTTGAAAAGGGGCATCCGATTCTTATTTATATTACCTGTAGACATCCAAATTTATCACTTTTTGTCTAAACATCCTCTTATTAGAGTTAATTAAGTAATATTACTATTATTTAATTAATATCATTAATTCTGCCAAATCCCTAAGGTATTTAATTAATAATTAAATACCTTACCCTCCTTAATCCCCTTTCCATCAAATTAATTAAATAAATATTACATTTATTTAATTCCTCACATGCCATTTTCATCTAATCCTAATCCATCTCCTAATCTCTTCATTAAGGATGTGCACATGCCTAATCCTTGATTAGGATGTGTCACATCCTCCAACTTTTGCAAGTTGGCTTCTAATCCTCATTAACCCCTAATTATCTTCTAATTACTGATTAGTAAAGCCTAATTAGTACATTGGTCAACTCTCCCCATCCCCCAAGGAATTTTTAATTCCTTTTTATTCATCCAAGGCTCCTCTCTTCCCCATGTGAATTTTTAATTCACTTTTATTCCTCCTAGAATCCCCTTTTCCCATGCATCTTCTAGAATCTTTGACTTTTCACATCAAGTCACATGTGGACAAGTGCTTCCATTTTTGGAACCCTGTCTTGTCCATGGGATTCTTCCAATCATGTGAATTTTTAATTCACATTTATTCACCCAAGATTCTTCTCATCCCCCAATGTACTTGGAAGGTACTTGTCCTTCCTCCACATCATGTACTCTCCTTCCACATCACCTACACATCATCTCACCCTTAGCCACTTCACATTCCACATGTCAAAATGTGAGGGCTTGTGAGTCCTCAACTCACCTTAGCCCTTTGTCTTGGCTTTTTTGGATAAATCTCAACCATTGAAATCTCTAGAGAATTCAAATTTCTCTATAAATACTCCCTCCTCTAAGGAATTAAAGAGAACACTTAGTCATTTGAGCAACCTTATGCTATCAATTTGTACAAGAATTTTCTCTCATCTAGCCATCCACTTTAGCCATTTGCATTTTCATCTCACCACATAGTTAATCCTACATTTAGCCACATCAAGAGCCATCCAAGGAGAACACAAAGCCATCAAAATCAAGGGCCAACCAAGGATTTTCAGCAGCAAAGAGGGTATAAGTAGTTTACAATCTTCATTTTATCTTGTTTCTTTGCTTTATCATTCCTTAGGCTAATCTTGAGATGTCCCTTTGTGTTTTTCCTCATTGCATTTTAGTTATTTTGCATCTTTAGAAGAGGACTAACATTTAGGATCACACTACCAACTAAGCAAGGTGGTCAACTCCACAAATTGGGAGGATGCCAATTTAGGGAAAGCAAAGAATATGCAGAGGCAGTTACGCATGCATGGAATCTGGTCAGACGTGTCCATAGATTTAGCACAACAATAATGCCAATACTTGCTCAACAACATTAAATTCCACTACAAGGCAGTTACATTCGATTTGCATGGGGAATCTCCTATCGTCATCCTCCTTTGACCTTTCAACGATTCCCTTGCTAGATGTTATGGTGGATGCCCAACTGGCGATGTCTTTCTCAATTTAATATCTTCAAATTATATCTTCATGGCAATGTTAGCACACACAATAATTGCATATATATAACTACCTTAAAGAACATTCATTAACCACATGCAAAATTAATATAGATAGTCCATATAACATGCCAATGTCATTAAAGATCTGTAAAAATAAGATTAAGCCCAATGTCTATAGTTTTGAGGAAATATCATCAAAATATCAATACTTAATGTCAAGGTCCATGATAACTTCAACAAACAAATCATAAATTCTACCCAAAAATTAGACCATAAACTAGGCTCATCACTCCCCCCAACTTAAGGTCTTGTTGGTCCTCCAACATGGGAAGGGTTGTTCTTCTACTTCGTCAACTCTCTAAAATTTCCAACTAACAACTACCCTACATTAGTGTTTGTTGTTCGTGAATCGGGGTCCCACTAGAATCCTCCCAATCTATCCAATCTACTCCATCTTTGTCTCTCTGCAACAATATCATAGTTGTAAAACCTGAAGTTTGGTACAGGCCACATCAGGAGGGGTGGCTGAAAAGTTAGGGGGAGCCAAAATCGTCCCTTTGTTCTTCCAACCTATATATATCTTTCAATTATCTTAAGTGTTGCAACATAGTTTTGGATGGAATGAGGCTCATTCTATTTTAGCTCATCATTTAGGTTGTTCCATCTTTGTGAGAGGTATCTCTTCATGTTTCCTCTTCTTTTTTTTCCTCTACCTCATACTCACTACAGACTGCCTTTATCCAAGGCATAATCATATTACCATAGCTAGGTCTGAAAAGCATTCTATGCCATTCCCTGTAAATGTCCCTTGGATTCCTTGATTTAGCCTTGATGGGCAGAGGGATGTTGGACTCCAATTGCTTATAAGCCCCATATTGTTGTCCCCAACTAATCTCATTTTGTACCTAAGACATAAATTCCCTTAATTGGACATCTCCAACATACAACAGTGGATTCCAATCATGGTCTTGAGTCACAACATAATTATGCAAATAAAACTCACACAAAAAATTCTTCATTTCAGGGGAAGCAATTCGATAAGCATTGAAAAATTTAGCAAGGGTCTCAATAGAAGGGTTCAAACCTAAGACAATTTTTCCCAGCTTAAAAGAAAGATACTTCTGCTTCAAATGTAGAGCATAGACCCTTGGAGGGGCCCTACACTCTAAAATTTGTGGTATTAAGGCTGCCATATCATCCACATTCATCGTCAAGGTGGAAATATCTACATCCTTTTCTTCAATCTCCTCATCTTTCTTTTGAATTTCCTTCTTCAAATTCTGCTTCTCCTCCTTCCATTATTCTTCTCTTCTTTGCATTTCTTTCCATAAATGCATAGCTACCATGTGCATTGAGAAATTAGGGGGTTTATGCATTCCTACCAACATTTTCCTTGGCATTGATTCCTGATCTCCATATAGTACTAACTGCAAGGATTTAGGCTATCCCATTGATTCAAACTGTAGGGGTGTTGATTGTTCTTATTTTTGTTGTTGCTGTAGAGACTCTTGCTATTGGACCTCTTGCTGTAGGAAATCCTAATTTTTCTCATACTCTTGATTCTCCACTTGTTTTGCAATGTCAGCAAGATCTGCCAATCTTATGTTTGTTGTCATCTTAAATACATCCTCTTCCTCGATATTCACCTACCCCATTGGAGCTTCTATGTCCCCCTATGATATTTCTCTAGACTTAGGGATTTCCTACAGAGGTGTACCAAAGGATGGCCTAGCAGGTCTTGATTTTCTGGGAGGGCTCTCATGTTTTTCTTTGGCTGTAGGATGAACAATGTCAGCCTTCCACTTCCTAGAGCTTGGTACTTCTTTTTCTACCAGCTACTTTTTGGATTTTCCTTTTCTCATTTTTGCCTCCCTTTTTTGTGCCCTAGTCTTCATTAGGATGCTAAGTGTAACATCATCATTAGAATCTAGAGGATAACTTTCTTTGTTTGAGTTCTCTATCCCAGAAGAGTTAATATCTATGGTTTCTTCTATTGCAGGAGGGTTTGCACTAGGGCCTACGCTAGAGGTTGAAGCACCAAGAGTGGCTTCAACCATGCTCAATATCCTAATAGACCTACGGGGTTGAGGTAAAATCCTAGATTGCAAGCGCTCGGGTCTAATTTGATCATTTTTTATGAATTCTTCCCAAGTCATTCCATATACATCATGCAGAGACTTCTCAACTAGCAATTTAATCAAATAATGGTGGGAAACAAAATTGTCCCTACCTTTCTGAGTCTCAATGGCCATGATTGAAAGAAGGTTGCATAGCACGTTCGACACATTCATCCTCCTCCCATGCCTCATGTGATTCAAAAGCTTAAAGTGCACATAATACAGATTTGACTGTCATCCTTCACAGGTGATATATTTTATGACATAAACAACTATTTTCTTCCATGGCTTAGGTAGAGACATTCTCTTCACCCCTTGTTTATCTATGCTCAATGGAGGGTCACTTGTTTCTTTAAATTCAGCCCTGGCTAACCTAACATCTCTGGAAACATGGTAATCTTCACTGTCGGCAAGTAACCCTATAACTTCTGCTATTCTTTCTTTGGTATCCAATACTTCCAACCCTTTGATTGTGGCTATCCCTTCAGAAAATTCCTGGTTGAATTCTAGTGCAATTCCTTCATCAAAACCATCCAGCTTCATGAAATAATCTAACCAGCCACAATTTCTGAATTCAGCTAGGCAGGGTGCATCCTACAGTAATACATCATGCACCATGGCTTCATTTCAAATTAACCCACCTCCCATTGTTTGCAAGAAAATAATCACTTTGTGGTTTCCTCCCTACAATTATCATTTGAAAAAAAAATTCACCTTCCTACAACACTTGCTAAATTTCCAATGCCAATGTTGACTGAATTTTCCCTTTTTACCTTTTATTTGCAACTTGAGATTATGACAGGGTCAATAATGGAAAGGAAGGAATAATAAAGAAAATCTATGATAGAGAGAAATAGCAGTGACAATTGGTGTCACTTCACACATGTGAGTCGTCCTCTCACTTAGATTTCAAATCAGTTCAATTTAAATTTTTTTGATGTAGACCAACATGGATTGACACGTGGACAAAATATTCACATCTTTTTCCTTCCCCCCAACCTAAATTTGGGCATGTGTCCTCACAAGTAAAATGATGATTTGACAAGGGTAGGAAATAATGGCATACTATGGTGAATATCCATATTAACGTACAACAGTTAAATGAATGCACTAAAAGACAATTAAGATATAGCAATTAATGTGCACATACTTGAAGGTGTGGAAGATTTGTTGCAAAGATTGTGGAGAAAGTATTGTTTTCCTTTTTAGGAAATAAGTTGAACAATTAATGAAAATGAGGTGGAATGAGGTGGAGTGGAATGAATTGATTTGATGGAAGAGAAAGAAAGGTGGAAATGGATGGGAGAATGGGTGAAGAAATGGAATCCCATGGAAGTGAAAGTTTTTATTATGAAAAATACATACCTTAATTAGCTAGAGGGAGGGACACTAGGTCCACTCCCTTCGGCTGTAGGAAGCTCGGGTGCAACATGCTGAGTGAATTGTTGTAGGAAATCCTCCTTGGAAGCTAGCTTGTGATATAATCTGAGGCGATGACCATTGACAAGCAACTTGAATCTAACCGGTTCAATAGTAGTGAGTTGAACAACACCATTAGGGAATACTTTAGCAACCTCATATGGTCCTAGCCCTTGTCTGCAATTTTCAAGCATTGTCCTAATATCGGGAATCATAAAGCAATGCCCAGTGTCTTGGTTGGAATTTCTTGTCCTTGATAAATTTATCATGCCACCTAATTTTATGATTTTGCACTACCTCAATGTCATGCAAGGTTTCTCTCCTCATTTCATCCAAAGCATTCAACTGCAGGATTCTCTCTTTGTTCCTCAGAGATATCCATCCCCAAATCTACTACAGTCCTAAGAGTCTTATCTTCAAATTTAATGGGAATCATGGTTGTCTTTCCATACAGAAACTCAAATGGAGTGAAGCCTTTAGTTGTTTTCCAAGCAGTTTTGTAGGTCCAAACAGCTTCTGGTAATCTATTTTCCCAGTCCCTTTTGTGGATAGCTACGGTTTTGGTCAGAATAACTTTAATTTCTCTATTGGTCACCTCAACTTGACCATTGGCCTGAGGGTGATAAGGAGTAGACTTCCTATATCTTATGTTGTACTCATTAACTAGTGTTGCAACAAGGGTCGATGTGAATTGAGTCCCTTGATTAGTCACTATCTCTATTGGAACTCCATACCTTGTGAAAATCTCCTCATAAAGAAATTATACAACCTTGTTATCTCTTACATGCTTCATCGCCTTAACATTTACCCATTTAGTTACATAATCAGTGCATATTAGGATATAAGACTTACCATTTGATCGAGGGTCAATGGGTCCTACAAAATCCAATCCAAACTTGTCAAAGGGAGTGATTACTACCTAAGGTAAAAGTGGCATCTCATCAGATCTAGTTGGTTTTCCCATTCTTTGACATCTATCACATTTTCTGGTATACCTTCTTGGATCCTTGTGGAGTGTTGGCTAGTAATATCTTGTGTTCAAAATCTTCATTGTTGTCCTCTTGGCTACAAAATTCCCTCCACATGGTTCGTTGTGGAATGCATGAAAAATTTCATATGTCTCATCTTCTCTCACACATCTCCTCATGACATGGTCTGGTCTAGTATTAGAAAAACATCCAACAATCCATGAGAAAGGAAATAATTTTTCAATAAGTGTCCTCTCTTTTGGAGAGACGTGAGGTGGAACTCTACATGTGACCAAATAGTTAGCTATGTTAGCATACCAGGGTGTTTGTACACTGTTGGAGAATAGATTCTCATCAGGAAAAGAGTCATCTATGGCTTGATTATCTTCTGATGTATTCAACCTTGAGAGAAAATTTGCAACAACATTGTCCTTCCCTAGTTTATCCACAATGGTTATGTCAAACTCCTGCATCAACAATAACCATCTTTCTAGTCTACCTATGATCAGAGGTTTATTCATGAGATATCTAATGGATGCATGATCAATTTACACAAAGATTTGGTAGCCTGTTATGTAGTGTCTGAATTTTTTTAGGGCATAGATCATTGCTAGCATTTCTTTCTCTATCATTCTATAGTTGAATTCATCTCCTCACAATTTTTTTCTGACAAAATAAATGGAATTTTCAATAGCTCCTTCTTTCTATCCTAAGATTGTTCCTATGGCATAATCTAATGCATCTATATGGATGTGGAAAGGAAGCTCTCAATTAGGACCTTTGAGTATAGGAGCATGAGTCAAGGCTACCTTCAAATCAAAAAATGCCTTGTCACAATCTTCAGTCCATTAGAATTCAACATCTTTAGTGAGGAGGATATACAATGGTGCTGCTATTTTTCTAAAATCCTTGATGAACCACCTATAATATCCTGCATGGCCCAAGAAACTCCTAACATCCTTCTATTTTGCAGGTGTGGTCAGATTTGTGATCACCTCAATCTTTGTAGGATCTACTTGAATTCCTTTGTGAGAAATGTAGTGTCCAAGAACTACACCTTCCTACATCATCATGAAGCGCTTTTCATTGTTTAAAGAGATATTTTTATTTTAACATCTTTGTAGGACTTTCCTGAGATTCTCCAATGCTTCATTGAAATCAACACCATAGGTGGTAAAATCATCCATATAAATTTCCATGCAATAATGAGAAATGTATGAAAATATGCTAATGACCGCCGTCTGAAAAGTTGCAAGTGCATTGCATAAGCCAAATGGGAGTACCAATTAGGCATAGGTCCCCCATGGATAGGTAAAGGTGGTCTTTTCCTAGTCCTCTAGTGCAATTTGGATCTGGTTGTAGCCACTGAATCCATATAGAAAAGAAAATTATTATTTTCTTGCAAGCGAGTCCAAAACTTGATCTATGAAAAGTAAGGGAAAATGGTTCTTTTTGGTGGCAACATTAAGTTCCCTTTAATCAACACAAACTCACCATTTCCCTCCTTTTTTAGGCACAATCACTAATGGAGACACCCACTGGCTATCTAAAATGGGGTAGATAATCCTGCATCTAGCAACTTCTGCATTTCTCCTTTTATATTTTCTCTTAGTGCAAGGTTAATTCTTCTTTGTGGCTACCTCACTGGGGTGCAATCATCTCTAATATAAATTCTATGAGTGCAAAGCTTAGGATCCAATCCCTTCATCTCATGATAGTCCCACACAAATACATGTTGATGGGTCCTCAATAATTTTTCCAATAACAATTGATGTTTTTCACTCAATTTGTTATTAACATTCAGATACTTTCCTTTTGACACTTGTACTTGTGTAGTTGACTCTATTATAGTTGCTTCATTAACACATGCTACCTTGAGTTCATATGGCAGAAATGTATGGGACATACCTATTGCTACAGGAAGTCTGTCTGAAGGAACAATGGCTACAAGAAGAGTGGTGTTAGCAAGAGCAAGCAAAAGTGTCTTGAATGGAGTAGTAGAATGAGAAGATGATGCTTCCTCCACTTCACAATGGTTTTGAATGATGTTAACCAATACTTCATCTTTGTCTTGAAGCTACATGAAGGAGCTTCTACCTAACATCATAATTTGTGCCACATATTTAACTTCCTCAGCCTCTTCACCAACATGTGGCCACATATGATTATCCTCATCATGGGATGGCTGAGCAGGAGGGTAAAGAACAAACTTTTTGGTATTCTTCCCACCAGAAATGGAGTAGTAGAATGAGAAGATGATGCTTCCTCCACTTCACAATGGTTTTGAATGATGTTAACCAATACTTCCTCTTTGTCTTGAAGCTACATAAAGGAGCTTTTGCCTAACATCATAAGTTGTGCCACATAATTAACTTCCTCAACCTCTTCACCAACATGTGGCCACATAGGGTTATCCTCATCATGGGATGGTTGAGCAGGAGGATAAAGAAAAAACTTTTTGGTATTCTTCCTACTAGAAATGGTAATGTCACCCGACTGGCATCCAATATATATGTGTGTGTAGTTTCTAACCATGGCCTTCCAAGTATAATGGGATACCCGCCTAGTGTAGCTTTAGGAGAAAGAATAATGAAGTTCGTTGGGTACTCCCAGGAGTCTAGAATCACCACAAGATCCTCCACCATACCCTCAGGCTTAACAATAGAACTATCAGCAAGTTGCAGGACAATAGGAGTATATCTCATACTTGCAACATTTAGTTGCTATAGGATGTCCTTGTTCATTACATTTATTTTTTCCCCTAAATCAATCAAAGAGTTATTTATTTGAATCCCATTTATAAAAACTGGTACCACAGGACTACCTAGGTCATTGCACTTAGGGATAGTCACTTTTCCAAGCATGATTCCAGCTAGCTGTCCCACCACATGAGCCATAGTGGGATCTTTCTTCTTCTTGCCTAGCTTCTTGAGGCATGCTTCTTTGATTGCCTTTCCATTATATTGGGACATCCTTTATGGCCTAAAATAGAGGTATTTGGACACATATATGCTTCAACTAATCTAATATATTAAAGGTTGTGTCCTCCTTTTCTTCTTTCTTCTTGGAAACTTCCAATCTCTGAGGAAATGGTGGTTCTTGTTCAGTCTACTTGACTTGGACTAGTTTAGGATTTTTAGGTGCACTTGGTTGAATGGGATCATTAAGAGGTTCCTCTTCCTCTTCCACAGGAAGCTCAGTGATAATGGGCTTGGAAGGAGCTGGTAAAGTAGTTCTTGAATGAAAGCAGATGTCACTTACACTCACAACAGATACAAGGAATTGATTTGAATCAATAGAGTATATAGGCTGTTGTGTTTTTTTATTTGGATTGGGTGTGGGATAAGCTAGTAGATGAGTAGGTTTAGGTGAATTTGAGCTTGAATTAGCAGGTGGAGGCATTATAGCAGGTTGTTGGGGCTGAGAAGGTGGCTGCATGTAACTAGTTTTCTGGGTAGGCTATTATTGTCTCCCCTCCATTGATTTGTTTGTTGTGAATTTCCTAGAGGTGGCTACCAATGCCCTTAAAATTATTGCCAATTCCCCTGAGGTTTCTGCCACTAGGGTGGAGAGTTTTGATGATTGGGACAAGAATTTGGATGGTTACCCCAAGGATGTGGTGGATATCCTCCATAGCTGGATGGATATGGGGGTTTCCATTGGTTACAAGATGAATAGGAATTGAAATATGGCCCAACATAAGAGAGTGGATCTGGTGGCATACCTTGTCTTGGAACCCAAGACCTCCTTTTTGCAACATAGTAGACTTGATCTTCTTCAATTTGAATTAGCTTGAACTTGGGTTACTTGCCTTCAATATTAGCTACCATCTTGTATTTGCAATCCTTCTTTTGTTTGCAATGGGGGAAATACTCTACCAACATTGCCTCTGTCTCCTCTTGCTTCTTCTTGGCTTGAAGTGTATCTAGCTGAGTAGCTATATTTTTTATAATGTCTTGCTTGAATTTTTCCAGTAAATGAGTAATCTCCATTCTTGAAATTCCACCGACAGATGACTTACCCATGGAATATTGGTAAGCTCTCCCTTTCTTTGAAGCTGCCCTAGAGTATTTCTAGCATATTTTCTTGATATCCTCCCAAGGAACTTGGGAGATATCTCCTCCTCCCATCAAGTCCAAGGCATCAGTATAGCTTTCATTGATTCCTCTTAAGAAAAGCAACTTTTGTGAGTCTTCATTGAGTGTATGGTGTGGATATTTTTTTAGGAAAAACAAAAACCTTGCAATATAATTCTCCAGGCTCTCATCTTCCTTTTGTTGCATCCTAAAAATGTCTCCTCCTCTCATGTCACTACCCCTGAAATGCTCCTTGTATTTCTCAAGGAATTTTGTCTTCATGTCCTCCCAAGTTTCCAAAGTATCTTTGCCTAGGCTCAGAAACCATCTTAATGTAGCTTCTTTTAGAGTGGTAGGAAATAGCTTAAGCCTATGGGTATCAGTGGTATACTCATAACTCCTACAGAGTATGTCAAACTCAAACAAGAAGGTATCAACATCTTTTGTGATAAGTCCATAAAACTTGGGGAGTGTTGAAGCAGGGATATTTTTGATGTTGTCAACTTCATTCTGATGTGCAATGGGAAAAGGAAAAGCTAGTTGGTTAGGTCTATTCCTATTTGCATCACCCATGCCTGCTTGATATAGTTCCAAAGCAAAGGGGTCCTCAAGTTGATTTTGGTCTTCAGAGGAAACTTTAGAGATAGTTAGATCAGGAAATGCATCAGCAAAGGGTTATGGATCTTCTTCTTCTTCTTCTCTTGGAAGGTTCTGATATTCAACTAGATAGAATGGATTAGAATTGTTAGGAAGGAATCTCCCATAAGCATCCCTTCTCCTTCCTCTATGCATGCAGTATCAACTCACTATCAGCTAGCTCACACAAAGAATTGGTAAAGAATAAGGGGGTTCATTACTTCCTAAATGAGGGTATACTAAGAACAACTTCCAGAAACACTACAGTAATAAAAACTACCAATGAATCCAAAGAACTCCCTATTTTGACACCATCCCCAACAACGGTGCCAAAAATGTTGGCCTCCTACAATGATTTAACAACTAAGATCTTACAACTACGATTTAGAGATTGAACATCTAAACTAAATAGCCATTCAATCATCATGAAGGTGCATTTAACTTGTCAACCCATGAACGTGAACTTGAAATGGGTCAACATAGTATGTGCAGTAGGAACTCAAAGTAGCCATTTTCACTATACAGCTAAGAAATATGTAATGCTAAAAGTAAATTGCTTGGAAAGGAATAACATAAATTTTGAACATCAACCAACAACCATACTAAGCTTGAAATGCATGATAGAAATAAAAAGCTGAACAACAATCATAAAACTACTATGTCTGTTTTGGCTACAGGAATAGTCACAAAATGGAATTCTAGTGGTTGCAGGAATAGTCAGCGCTAGATTCTTAACTAATTACTGAACAAAAAATAATAACTAGGCTAAAATAAGCTAAGGATGGATTGCTCACCAAGTGGCCCCCCTTGGATGAGTATTCTCTACTACTAGTGAAAACTTAGATGCTTGAACTTAGAAATTCATTTTATTCATCAGAAAAAATGAGTACAATAGAGTAGTGTATCACTGAAAGCTAAGAATACAAGTGCAATATTAGATCGTGCAACCTTTTGAAAAGGGGAATCTAATCCTTATTTATACTACCAACTAAGCAAGGCAGTCAACTCCATGAACTAGGAGGATGCCAATTTAGGGAAAGTAGAGAAAATGGAGAGGCGGTTATGCGCACATTGAATCTAGTCAGATGTGTCCATAGATTTAGCACAATAGTAATGCCAATACTTGCTCAACAGCATTAAAGTCCAATACAAGGTGGTTACATTCAATTTGCATGGGGAATCTCCTGTCGTCCTCCTCTTTTGACCTTTGAATGATTCCCTTGTTGGACGTTATGGTGCATGCCCAATTGGTGGTGTCTTTCTCAATTTAGTATCTTCAAATTATATATGCATGGCAATGTTAGTACGCACACTAATTGCATATCTATAACTACCTTAAAGAACATTCTTAATCACATGCATAACTAATATAGATAATCCATATAACATGCCAATGTCATTAAAGATTTGCAAAAATAAGATTAAGCCCAATGTCTATAATTCTAAGGAAATATCATAAAAATATCAACACTTAACATCAAGGTCCATGATAACTTCAACAAAAAAATCATAAATTCTACCCAAAAATTAGACCATAAACTAGGCTCATCACCTTGCACTATTATCTTCTCATTTATTTCAGAAAGTTTCTTGAAGATCGACTCCTTCTGATGAAAGATATTTTTGAATATGTGAATGTTCCAGTGCTTGATTTGTGATTTAACAAATTTCAGCTTATTCCATAATTACAACATTTTAGAGCCCTTAATAAAAGGATCACTCACCCACCATTAATGTAAAAGTTGCAAAAATTGTAGATGCCTAAGCCACATTTTAAGAAACTTAAAAGACATTTTAGTCTTGGGCACAAAACTATTTTCTTCTATTTCTAGAGAAATAGCATAGTGGTCTGAGGTAGTAGAAGGTACTGTTTGTGAAGAAAAAAATTTCCTACCCAAGAACCAATTAGGCGATGTAAGGAATCTATCCAGCCTTTCTGCAATTTGTAAGAAGCCTTTTCTTTTGTTAGTCCATGAAAACATTCCATTTTCTAGCACAATATCAATGAGGGCATTATCTTTAATAAAGTCTACAAAATCCTCCATAACTCTTATTGGAGGACTGATGCCTCCTTTTTTCTCTTGCAAGCTAGATATAGCATTGAAATCCCCTGCTACAATCACCTTCTCATTCCTGAAACCATCCAAGGCATTTGACAAGTTTTCCCAAAGTTGTCTTTTATCCAATGTAGTTGTTGGAGCATAAACATTAAATAAGTAGAAATGCAGATCAAATTGTGCAACTTTCACAAGTTGCCAATGCTTCTCATTAGCAACCAGCTGTAGGGTAACTATTTCTGGATCCCATAATGTAATAATTCCTCTCCAGGCCCCATGTATTGGAGAGTGTACCGACTTCCAATGACTCCACTTTCCAACTGAAGACTCATACATTGCTTATGAAGTTTTGGTTTCTTGCAACAAAACCACATTAGCTCTACAAGCATCAATTTGTTGCTTGATTTGAGCTTTCTTGTTAAGGGCATTAATACCCATGACATTCCAGGAGAAAATCTTCATTAAATTCAAGGAGAGAAGCATGCTCTCCTCAGCCTTTTTTCCCTAATACAACCAATATAAATTCCAACGTGGCTTGAAGTCCTGTTGTAATTGCTTCTTGAATTTTGGTAGCATAGGATTTTCTACCCCTTTTACATAGAGTTTTCAGAGAAGATAATCGAGCACTAAGTTTTTTGTGTAATCAAAAGCTCTAGCAAGCTTAGTAACCTCAATTGTCTCTTTCGAAAGTGGAATATCTACTGACTTCTTGACAAGTGAATCATTCAAAGGTTCAATTACATTTACACCTCCCTTTAATTCAACTTCTTCTCTTTGATTCAAATACACTGGAGAATGACAAATTGCAGGAGACAAATCAAAATCCATTGGACTAGATTGAGCAACATTCATAACTTCATCAGCAATCTCTTCCATCAAATCTGAGCCAACATATACTAATATTTTACAAATAAATTCTTCAAGAACCTTAGTTCCTTCTTCCTCATCTAACTGTGCATTTTCTAGCAGAGTCCAATCTTTATCCTGCACCACCCCTACTGGGGACTATGTTACTAATTCTATTGAATTATTCTTTATAGATCTCCCCCCCTCAAACATCAACTGCTTTGCTATTTCCCCTATTTTTTTTATCAAGCATACAAATAACAAGGGGCCATATAAGTGAAAGGATTTAAAAAGAAACTTATTAAAGAGTAATTTTTTGTGCAACAACACTTTAGACGTTTTCAACATCATAAAAGGTCATTTTCTCAATTCCTTTCTCTCACCCTACAAGTCCTTTTTGACTATAGCATCTGATGTACACTATTGATTAACCTTAATCTCTTTTATGGACTTGCAGGGAGCTATCTGATGCTCTGATTCAAATACTCTTTTTTTCCCCTAAGAATCTTCTTTTAGGACCGAAAAATTACTCAAAGAATTCCCCAAGTCATGATAGTTAGCACAAACATTCTTTGCATTTTCTACAATTATATTTTGAACCCACTTGCCATATTTTGAAATTAGGTGAATTTGAGTAGGAAGGGGCTTTTTCACATCCAATAATGCACAAAATATTATAGGTTTTGTAGAATTTTTTAAAAACACCTTATCATGGCAAAGAAAAATGCCAATTTGATTGGCCAATATTTCAATTAATTTCAGCTCCCGATATTCCAATGCCAAATATTTCAATTGAACCAAGTAGGAAGAAATTTAATAACAAGGTCATGAGGTTTAAAATTTGGACACCATGGTTGTAAATACATACCTAAACCTTGAAAAACTCAAAATTTTATTCTAAAAACCACATCTCTATATGATTTTTTTGAGAATAAGACTACAAACATTCCTCTAGGTTTATCAAGATAGAAGACCTTAGAAACCCCCTCCCATTCCTCAAAAAGTAAATCTTGCAAAGCACTTAGATCCAATGATAATTTCTAAAAATTATCTATCAAAGATCTTTGACGAAGATCTTGAATCTAGAGTTCCAGAAACTCCTCAAGAAAAGAAATCTCCATATACTTACCAGGAATTTTCTAGAAAGCATCACATACAGAATCTAGATTTGACCCTAGTAGGATCTATTTGATTGTTTTGGTCTCCCTTTGCGGACTCCTTTTTCCTCCATTACAAAACCCTTTTCTTCTCACCCTTCTTTTTTCCCTACTTTCTTCTTTTCTACTTAGTCTATTTTGCAACTTCCCTCTAAATCACCTTATTTTCTACATTATTATTATTTGTTGCTTTAAGAAGATCAATCTTGTTTTGAACATATCCATGTCATAACTCAGATCCATTTGGTGAAACAAATGTTGACTTCTAGTTTTCATTTGCATGCAAAGATATATTGTTCCCCTGACCCTCTTTTCCTCCCTCTTTTGGTTTTACAACCTCCTGTACAATTTCCCTTCTATTTCGCAAGTTTTCCCCCTCATATAAAGGACCTTTTGCTCCTTCCTGGTTTTTTTTTTCCATGTTGTCTTTTGATGCCCTAACGTATAGCTAGATACTCTAGATGCCTATGGATTGAAGGAAGCACCTCTACATTTTACATTTGAACCCTTTGCTTGAGATTTTAGATCCACCTCCACCTTCTTATAAAAGCTTTTTAGATACAAAGAATTCTTCTTTGGTTTTTAAAAAAACCCTTCTTCCTTTAGATTCCAAAGCAATGTCTTTATCATTTTCATATATGTCAAAAATTGGCTATTTGGTTTGCACCAGGTGTCTAGGTCTTTGAAATGGTATATCCAATTAGGTTTTGAGAACTTGTACCTAACAATGCCCATGTTTCTTCATGCATGCCATTGAGGATTTTTTTTGGGCCCTTTCTCTTGCATAGACCTTCTTCCATAGCCTTGATGGCCACGAGGAACCCTTTCATGCAAAGACCTATCTCTATCAAGAATATGACTGTTAGACCTCCATGGATGAGCCATTACCTTTGGAGAAAAAACTAATTTTTTAAGAGATATTTGTAATTTTTCAACACCTTTGATGGAATGAAACTAATTTTAGTAGGTATTCTAGAATATAAGATTTCTTTATTACCTATTATGTACTTGGGTTTATATCTTACTACTAAAAAATTTAACCCCTTTTATTAGAATATTATTGTGGAAATAATTCAAAAGAAACTTATAAGATGGAATAGAAAGCTTCTCAATAAAGCCAAGAAATTTTAACTTCTAAAGGTTTCCCTTTGGAACATTCCTATGTATTATCTTTTCTTGTTCAGGATACCTAATTATATGATTGATAAAATATAGAATTTTTTTAAAAATCCCTTGGACAAGAATGGAGGAAAGAAATGGATGACTTTAGTAAATTGGGACATGATTTACAAACTAAATGGAAGTGGATGTTTTGGGATAAAAATTATTTAGAAGATCAATAAAGTTTTGATGGAAAAATAGGATGGTGTTTTTTGAAGGACATAAAGACTAGGTGACTATTTTGAAAGCTAGATAGTTTCAAGGTAGGGATCTTATCTATTTCTAAATGTTGATATAGTCTCTAAAGGCTCTCTTATTTAGAATAATCTAATAAAAGAGAAGCTTTTTGAAAATATGTATTCATTGGAAACTGTGAAGGGTAGATCAAATAAGATTTTTGAGAGGGAAAATGGATTGATCAACAACCTCTTGATTCCTTTCCTCTTTTATTTGAGCTGGGACAAATTTCTAGTAGATTATGATTTTATTTTAAAAGATACTTAACGAGGGAAGGAATTATAACTAAATGGAGAAACCTACTATATTTTTCTACTAGAGATTATGTTGTTTCTATTTTTAATGGTTCAAATAGAATTAAAGATTTTAGTTTCCCTCTGTTTCATAAAAATAATGAAATATTTTGGGCCTTTGACTAGATGGGAATCTTCTCTCTCACTTCAAATTATTCTATCTAGAAAGATGCTATCTTCCCAAACAAGAAATGGAAGAAAATATGAAACACCAAACTCTTAGAAAAAATAAACTTCTTTAGGTGTTTTTTCTTGTTCAATAAAATTCTTACTTAAAATAACTTAAAACAAAGGAGATTTTATTTTTCTAATAACTACATATTATGTTCCTCTAGTGTTGAAGATGCCAATCATTTTTATTTCCATTGTGATTTTACAAGGAAATTATGGGAAATATTGTTTACAAAATTTGAGATTAACCAGATCATGTTAAATATGATCGATGATTTCTTGGAGAGATGGTCCTCTCCTTTTTTTCACCTAATCATTGAAATTTAGAATATGGTCCCACCACACTTAGTTTTGGGTGTGCAAAAAGAAAGAAATAATAAAAAAATTAGAAACTTATCTTAGAAGTTCTTATCTTCCAACTAATTTATAGGTCTATATTAGAAAATATAGAAGTTGTTATTATAAAAAATCCTTTATGTTTTCCTTTTTCCTAAGAAAATAGGATCATTGATATCGGTGAGTTAAAAGAAAGCTATTAAATATAGATTTTAGAAAGTAGTATTTGAGGAAGGCTACTTCTTGGAAGACCTACCTCGAGGGATGGATGGAACTTAAATTTATTGGGACATCAAAAGGGAAATTGGGTGCTACTGGCTAGGGGGAGGTATTAGAAATTATACAGGTGAAATAATTGTCACTTATACAAGCAACCTTGGAATGAAAACCAATAATGAAGTGGAGGAGGTTGTTGCATGTATTGGAATTAACCTTGTACCATCTATTGGTATTAATAATATTTAGATAGAGTAAAATTCTAAATTATCATAGACCTTCTCAAGGGAAAATTGAAGCTAAGATTGAGAATTGAGGGCTATATTTTGGATGTGTGGAAAATGTTTTTTTTCTTTGATCCATAACCCACATCTACAAGGAAGGAAATAAAATCATTGATATTTTGGTCAATGAGGGACTTAATTTTATAGAATGGAGATTCTTAAGAACTATGAAAAATATCCCTAAGTGCATTCCTATAATTTATTATGATGACTTGGCCAACCTTTTCAAGTAGGATTACCAATTATTTGGTTATGCTATCTAAGAGTCTCACTTTCCTTGTTGTTAGGTACCTTAAGGTTGGTCTTCCCTATGTTGATAGTTCATTAAAGTCTTATTGTGTCTAGATATATGGATGACTCCCCCATGATTGGGCCATCATGTCTCTATTGGGGATTAATTAGTCTTACCATGAAATGATTTTGGAGGAGCAAGATATAGTTTAGTCTCTTTTATTTTTATTTTATTTAGTTGTTCCTTTTTTTTATAGGTGCTTCTTTTGCTATTGTGAGGATTTCTTAGTGTGATCCTTTTTTGTCTATGCCTCTTGGATTTTATAAGGGTAGGGTCCTTTGTTATACATTTAATATAATAAAAAATAGGAAGAGGTTCAAGTAAATGAAATAATAGTATAAATATTAAGAACCAGATGATTCAACCCTTAAATGAACTACAATGTAGATTAGAAAATATATAACCAACAAAGATAATAGTAAAACTTCCTTACTCTTTGTATGAATCCTTGGAAATGAATAGAAAAAAATCGGTATCATTTATGTAGAAAATAAAATGATCATATATATCTCAAATATGAAACTCATACATAACACACCAAAAATTCACAACAAAACTTGAAAATATTAACACCCACACACTAACAACTAAGAAATAAATTTTTTGAATAGATTCATTCACTAACTCATTTGACTACAAAATTAGACGAAACTATCCGATGAAATATGTATAATTTGATGTATCATCGGGTGCTCGTAAAATTTGATGTGTAATTTTCAATTTTTTGAAACTTTAACCCCGACATTCGTCGAAATTTCGACAAACCTCAGGTTTGTCAAAATGTTGGATGGCATTTTTGTCGAATTTTCAACAAACATGGAAATTAGAAAAAAATCAAATTGTGGCCGACATAAAGAAAAGTGAGTTCGTGCTTGATTTATTGTGACGGTGTTTTGCTCTACTTGAGACAGTTTGTGGAGAACTAAGGATGATTTTCTTGAGAAAAATTAGAAAAAATTCAAGAAGATATCGCCAGGTTGAGGGTAGTCATTATCTTTTTGTAGAATTTAGTTGTGAAGTCAGATTTGTAGTTCTAGATTTGAAAATCATATTTTAAAGCAACATCTCATCAGATTTCATTTTTAGAGGTTTAGGGTTTTAAGAATTTCATGTCTAGCATTTTGTTGTGTAGAATCACCATAAGATCACAACCAAGGAACAGATTCTTGTGACTATAAATATGTGATCCATAACTCTATTGGTCATTTGGCACAGTTGTGCTATAACAAATAAAGGATGCATTCATGTGGGACCCAAGTTTAATGTGGCTATGTTGTGATAGAAATGGAGGCACTCATATAATGTAGTTAATTTAGGTTGTATAATGTAGGTGTCAATCAGCATTGGGTGCATTTAGGTTGTCTCAAGTTTAATAGGTTAGGATGTAATTATAGCATGATCGAAGAGTGATTACCTCTTGCTACAATAAAGAGCCTATAACTCTAGTTGATATGCAGAGTGGTTGTGTTATATCAATTATTTAGTGCATTCAAGCACAACCCATGTTTAATGGGCTATTCTAGAGAGTGATCAAGATTTTCTAAACCTTATGAATGTTACTTGATATATATTTGCATAATCTAAAATTCCTTCAAAGGCTTTTGAAGTATCAATGTATCCTATATAGGGTTTAGAATGATTTCTTTTAATTAAAAAAATAAATAAATGATGTATTTCCCTGTAATTAGATAATGTGGATATCTCCTAAATCTACCCCAATGCACTATCCTCTTTGGCACTGTATTTATTACTCCAACTAGTAGGGTTTTGCATGTGACATCTTTAATATCTTCATGACTGTGGTTTTTAAATAGATCTTAGTCTTTGCTTTAATCATTTTCATGGTAACCCTTGAATTCCATAATCCACCTTCAATCTCTTCTAAAAACAATGTCTTAAGCTAGACTGCATAGTATGCATATAAAGCAAGTCCTTCATACCTACCATTGTTCCAAACCACCACTCACTGCCTTGCTTAAAATGCTACCTCCATAAGCACAATAGCATGTTTTAAAATCATGGTTGCTAGTGATTGACCATTAAGGTCACCACTTTCATCATGAAGATACAATGAGATTTTTGTCTTCAAACTCAAGGCATTATGCAAGATAACATTGTGAATTGTTTGTTGTGTACGATTTGATTTTCTTGCACATTTACTGCTTTGCTAACTTCCTTTAAGACTGGGTATTGCACCCTCAGCTGCAATCTCAAACATCTCACTCACTATCACTTGAAGATTCTTTCATGAGCATCCTTCTATAAAATAAAACTATGCCCTATAGACTGCCTACTTACTACAGGGGACTCATTGTTTCATGGTATTGTAGTTCTTAAGATCCTTCAACCTTATTGACACTACTTCACAGTCCACAAGGTATTATTCACTATTCTCCCATCTTTGATCAGTCTCAAAACACTGCTCAAACATGCAATCCACTACCTCCATTATACATTAATGGCTAAGAAGAAACATTGAAGCTATGATTACCAATGTTACTTCATTTGGACAGTCATTCCTTGATTGCATTTTCCTTGTCTAACACTACCAAAAGCATTTGAAAAACCCTTAAGGTTAGCAAGGGGGTAAGGAAACTCGCTATTAAAATCTCCACTTTAATTACTATGCAAGGTTTGAGCTTTATTATCTTGTCACTGCTCAGCCTCTTTTTGACTATCACATCTCAAGTGACTGTCATTCATCTTACCGTAGAATGCATTTACAAATGTCACTAAGTTACATAGTGTGCTTGTTATTGGCTACAATCTTTAGATTGCAAGATTTTTTTATTACCTACAATGTCTCAATCTTTCTGATATTGCAACCTCACTAATCTGCTATAGTTATTGTTTATGTTTCTATGGAGGCCTAGGGTTTGTACCCTAATCATGCTCTTACCAATGCTTCTATTATTTTTTATTAGGGTTTTCTCAATGCTGAGGGCCCTAAGGATAATATCATCATAAGAAGTGGCACATTACATCTTTAACTAAAAGGATAAATCTGTATTGACATTAGCAATGATGAGTCTAACTTGTTGTTCCTTAGGAATGGGTCACTTGCTCTTACTAGCTCGCTACCTCCATCGTTGTAGGAAGTTTGTGATCAAGTTCAATATTCTGATTTTAGGAGTATTAACGGTAGGAAATCATAGTAAAATCAGAATTTAATAAGTTTTAGAATTAACATTTTAAAGTGTTTTTTGGGGTCATTAAATTCTGACTATCTTGTCTTTTGTAGGGGTGGTTGCATGCCAAATTTTTTTGGTGTAAAATATCAGAATTATTAGATTGTGCTACCTATCTATGAATAAAAATTATTAGAGTGTGAATTTGATATTTTTTGAAGATCTAAATAGTCAAGCTTGGTAAAGAAAAAATCATGTCAGATAATATTAGTCCAGAAAAAAATGAAGAGACACTTGATAAATTATGGGATAGATTGAAAAGAAAGGGTGATGGGAAATGTTATTGTCCTTGCAATAATTGCAAGGGATTAAAGACGAGATGAATTTTAATTACAACTGAGAAACATTGTAGGCAGCATGGTCACATTGAAGGGGGGCATGATTATCGTCCATTGGTCAGTTGTTCATTATATGTGTTTATATTGATTGAATTTGTAAATGTTTATATCATTTTAACATTATATATATATATATATATAATCACTTGATCATGATCATGGTTTATTTGTGTCTAACATTATTATAAACGTGGGGTGCCCTAGGGCAAATGATATGGATTATCACGGCCCGAAGAATGTGGTTTTGCAAGCGAACAAACATGGAGCTGTGAATATCAAAGATGAAGTTAATGATCCTATGGAAGAAGATGATCATGTGCCAGAAAACACAGTTGAAGATGATGGTATGAATACATTGATCCATGACACATTTAATGCCAGAGCTGATCATGATGATCAAGATGACTTTCATGATGTTCATGATTTACCTATACTTGAGAAGGCATACGAGCCCCTTTATGAAGGCTCCCAAACAACTCTTCTCTCTACTGTATTATTGTTGTTGAACTTGAAGGTTATGAATAGTTTATCAAACATAGCAATCTCACGGATGTTAAGGTATGTCATATATGTCATCTTTTTTCATCTATTTTAATTGTTGTTAGTTCATCACTAGTAAATAAAGGATGAAATATGTACCATTAATATTCTTTATATGAACAAATTATTTTTTGTTGTAGATTGATTGGTGAATTTTTGTTACCACCATCAAATATTTTACCTTGCTCATACCGAGATTTATGTGCCATTATGAAAGATATCAGAATGGAGTATCAAGCAATAGATGCATGTCCCAATGATCATATTATATATCATAAACAACAGGAATTTACAACAAAATGAGAATGTCATCAATAGATCAATCAACTAACAAAAAGGTGTCTCACAAGGTTCTTCATTATATTCCCATTATTCCACGTATGCAACGATTATTTAGGTGTAAAAGCTTAGTGCAATTTATGGATTACCATGCACGGAATAGAAGTGGAGATGACATTCTTTGAATTCCTACAATGGTTTTGCATTTAGGGACATGGAGGAAAAATGGCCACACTTTAAAGAAGAACCTCATAATCTCAGGCTTTCATTGGGAGTGGACGGTGTCAATCCATTTGGAGAGCTGAGATCTATTTACTCAGTGTGGCCTATTTTTGTTATCAACAATAACATTCCTCTATGGATGTCAATAAAGGGGGAGCACATAATGTTGTTAATGATTGTTCCAGGCATTTGTTTACATCAATTTTGTTTAATGTAGTAGCATCTCATTTGTCTTATTTTTTGCATAATGGCATACTTTTTTCATTCAATATTCATGTACATTAATTTATATATATTGCAGTAAAATAGTTATAATAATTATGTAATGTTTATGTTCATTCAACTAGGTAAGTACCAAGTTAAATATATGAATGTTTATATCGAACCTCTTATCAACGAGTTACTAAAGTTATGGAATGGCGTCACTATGTATGATGTCTCTAGACCAATAGGATAAAGACAATTTCAATTCCATGCAATGCTTGTATGGACAATTCATGATGCCCCAGGGCTAACACATTTTTGTGGTATGTTATAACCTTCGACTGCACTTTAAAAATAATTAATTTGATGAAGTATATATCATGCATGTTTTTAAAATAATCTATTCATTATATAGAATTATAAAAATTGACATATTTAATCCAATTATATATGATCTTGCAGGTCTTCAAACAAAGGGAAAATTTGCATGTCCAATTTGTGGTCCAAAGATGAAACATCTCGTCATTCAACAAGTTTAGGAAAGTAGGTGTTTGATGAGTATAGGCAATTCCTCCATAGAAATCATAAGTATCGAACTACTGAAAAATATTTTTTCAATGGGAAAGAGGAGACTACATCAAAACCACGAAGAATGACACCTCACCTATGGAAGTTGGAATATAATAGAATTAATCATCAAGGTTATACATCAGATCAAATTGTTTATCTATCATATATGATATGTTATGAATTTATATTTTTATATTGTGTTGTGTTTACTCATGTTGTAATTGACAATGATTGTCATTAATTTGTTTAACTTATATGCTTCATGAAGGTTGTCAAGGCATTAATGGTCGACTTCCACAGGGACTGAAAAGTTATCCCAGACAATTTAGTAGGTTGCCCTACTATGAGCAACTACAAATTATGCATTTGTTTGATACAATTCATATCGAAAATAATATAATAGAAATGTTATGGAAATTTTTGGATGGAAGGCATGACAAAGAAAAAAATTGTCAAAATTTGTAGTGACATTCAGGAAGCCAATCATGCAATGAAATTTTTTATTCAATTAAATAGCGATGGAGACCAAATTAATATAAGTGCCCTTCCTTTGTTATTAATAGAGTAGCAAAGCAATGCTATAAAAGAAGTCATACGAAAAATTTGATTTCCCACAGGATTTGCTATGAACATAAACAATATAATAACAAAGAAAGGTAAATTTGGGTCAGGGATGAAAACGCATGATTGGCATAACTTCATTAAGGTAATTATTCTGGTATATTATATACACTTGTATAATGCATGTACTTTTCAGTGTAATGTGTTTACTACTTTTGGAAAAATAATGAAAAGATCGTTTTATAATTGTTGCAGTACATTTTACCTCTATCTCTCCCAAACAACTTTGACAACAATGTCAAGCAAGTTATATATGATCTTGGAAAATACATGAGGTAAGTAGCGAGATTTTTTCAATTCGTTTTATACATCTTATAATTGCCATTTGTTTTACTTTTTATGTAATATACTGTATATTTTTGTTAAATCTCGTTAATATATTTGCACCTTGAATCACTTGTAGATGGCTATCATCTAAAGAAATCCATAAAGAAGATATAAATTATTGGAAGAGAAAAATTCCTCGTCTAATGTGTGAAATGCAAAAGTGTGTACTTTCAACATTTTTCAATGCACGAGAACACTACCTCATACACCAAGTTGAGGAGATTGAACTTGTGGACCTGTACACACAAGGTCAATGTGGATGGTTGAGAGGCACTTGAAATTTTTGAAGGCTTTGGTTAGACAAAGAGCACATCCTGAGGGTTCTATGGTGGAGGGATATATGGTATACCAGACCATGGTGTACATTAGTGAATATCTTCCTAAGTTTATAGCAAAGATCCATGTAGATCGCATTTGGGATCCCAACTCCATTAACAAATTCGAAGGGGAGTACCTGATGGGGAAAGGTAGATTGAGGAAAGTGAGAGGTAATTATAAGATGGTCTTAGATTAATTGGAATACATTTTACATATGGTTTTTATGTATATTGTACTTATTTAATGTTTAATCTTCAATATACATCAATTATAAATTAAGGTCGTATACCGTGGTATTTAACTAATTATACATCATTTGTGAATTTCAAATTTTTTTTATACATTTGGTCAAGAGAAGGATGCACTACATTGGTACGTCACCAACAATCTTGATTGGATGATAGTATGGATTGAACAATGTCAATAGTATAGTCATGCATTAACATGGGAAGGTGTGGCTTCATTGGTTAAAGAAGCTCATTGTAATGGAGATTCCAATGTTACATAAAGGGAAATTGATTTAGCATATGGTTTAAGAGATAAACAGGTACATATAAATATACTAATCACCCATATTATTTAATTATTTTCAAGTATATTGATGTATATATATGTTGAGATTATTTTCTTTGCATACATTCGGCCAAGAATAAATATGTTTATCAACTGCCGATATTGCAATAATTTTTACATGTTTAACATATTGCAAGTGAAACACCACAAGGCTATGTGGTGCAATGGTCATAAATTTCGAGTCAAAATTTTGAATGACATGAAGAAAACTTGTGATTCTGGTATAAATGCAGTCTTTCAGGTGACTAATGTTTCATCTAGAAGCGACATACATCCAGAAGTCTCAAAAAATTGATACTATGGTATTTTGGATGATATACTTGAGTGTGACCTTAAGTTCTTCAGATTAATTATGTTTGTCGTCCTATGGTACATGCTACAATTGAATGAAAATGATCCTGAGAGAACTGTTATTGAACAGGATAATGGATTTACCATGGTTAATATAACATTGATTGAGCGAGCTGGAAATGAGCCCTATGTTCTTCCAAGCCAATGTGAGCAGGTATTTTACTCAGAGGTATCAGGTAAACTCAGTGGTCATTTGTTGTTAGACATGATCCAAGAGGAAGGTCGATAAAGTATAATGTGGTGGAAGAAGATACCAAGGAACTAGAAGATGATGTAGATGATGATCAGGATCAATAGTTAGTTGATAATGTCCCTAACGAAGATGTCGAAGAGGAGGAACTAGATCATGATGATGTAGGATTTAATGTTCATGAAGATGATATCAGTGTGTATGATGACATTATCGAAACTGATATCGATGACGATGATGATGATATGACCAATCCTTACAATATCAAATCTGGATCGGATGATACAGACAAAGAGTTGGATGAAGAAGAAGATCAATGACATTGAAATGTATAAGTAATGCGATTATATTATCTATTTGATATTAATTTCTTGATAGAATTATATTTGACTTATGTGGTTACATAATTCATTCATGATGTTTTTAATTTTTATGCCATTACATAATTAATTTAATGATGTACTTTTTAATGTGGTCATCAAAAATTAAAACATTTCGATAGTGATATTAACAACCTTGAAATTAGTGTGTTTTATGTTTCATGTGATCATAAAATATTAAAAAGTTAGTTGTAGAGGTGGTTGTTTAGTGGTTGACGTGTATGTTGGTTCTTTTACAATGTAACTAGGTTTGTTTTCTAATCTACCTATGGAATTTACTATTCCAATTGAAGGCAGCTCGAAGGACCTAGACTAACTGATGAGGACTTTAAAATCCTCCTACACTTCGGGCTCTGCAAGACCTGGGAGGGTTATCCCTTAATGTGTTTACAACCTTTGCACCATTATTATAAACAACATTAACAATAGCAAATGATCTCACTTAATAGCTCAACATGATAAGATAATATCAACTAGAATTGGTTGTTCATAGACAATATCAACTATCTGGAGTGTGAGATAACTAAACGCTATCCATTGTATAAGATAGTCAATGATTTGCAATTTGTAGCAAGCTCTAGGAAAAGACAAACAAATACTGAACTACACTAATAATTACAACTTATATCAGTGCCATATATCTATTGCAGGAGTCAAATTCATAAGTATCTAGAGGTTTATAACAGATATAATACATCACATATAAGATCCCTGACAATATTGCATTACAATTTCATCAGTATGCATTCTAACCCAGGACTACTTATCAAATCCTTATACAATACATATCCACCTATAATCCCATTCAAACATTTTAATTAATTCCTTGAATTAAAGCTAAAATAGGATCATACACACCACAATAGTGAGATAGATAAAACAACCCTTAGTTATTTCATTCAAAGTTCAGATATGCATGTACAATGGAGAGACATGAGCTTGAATTTTCATTTCAAATCAAATGCTAGTACTGTTATACAACATTAAATATCTATGAACTCAAAACCTGTTACAAAATGACTCAAAACCTAAATTGTATTTCTCTAAAACCATCAGACTTTACAATTCGCTGTACAACTTCACCTAGAATCAACAAAAATTATCTAACTTGCTAACCTATACTTCTGGCCTTGAAATCCTTCTTATAGAAAATGAAGGAGCAAACAAGCACCGGGCTAGAAAGTACACCTGTCACCAGTCAATTGGAGCACCTGGTGATATTCCGAATTTTTTTACAATAGCCACCACCTTGAAAAATATTCATGTTCATCATATCAGCTAAGGAACATTGATGCAAAAAACTACAAGAAAACCACACCGAGAAAGCTGTCAACACAAAACTGGAACCGTTGCAACCATAGCATCTGATCTACCACCTATTAGTAGTTCACTCCTTTTAATCCTCCTCAGTCAAATATTTAGTTACCCAATTCTAGTACTCATCATCAGTTAGCTAGTCAAAATTAATTACCTCATCCACCTTGGTATTATAAGGTGTGTATTTTACCACTACCAGATTCACATCCCTTTCAAAAGATTCCAAAAATGAGCTGGTACTAATGATTTTGTCCATACAACTCACCAACAAATCATAGTCTGAGTCATCACAAATTGAATTGATTTGATCATTGATGGCCTCACTTGCTTGATCCTACCATTATTGAAATGACTTGATTTTCTCCTGCTCATCAATTATATCGGGTAAAAATGTGTTACCCCAATCATTGAAATTCTTCACCAGCTCCCTAATCTTCCTACTCAAGTCATCTAGTAAGGTCCGAAAACCTTGCAATTATTTTACTAACACATGATTAGGCTTTAATGATTGGGGCCTATTATTCATATCAAACCTTGAGGCCTTATACATGATATCTAGATCACTGGCCCAAGGGATCCAATTTTCAATTATTGGTATCACTACTTCCTAATCCCTATCAATATTATTTATTGCTGCTAATAGAAAAGAATATAAAGACTATATAGGTAGCAATTTGCTATCAATATTTTTATTTAAATGCCTCAAAACAGTAGTAACAATTTCCTTTTGCTTTAAGAGAGATATCTCATTACTTTTCTTTAATGATTCCTTTAATTCATCAATTTTTTGCAAGAGTTGCTTCTTTATAAGATCGACAGAGCACTCTGTTTCTTCTTCAACTTCCTCTAAAGAAAGGGTGAGGACATGATTCTGACTGGGAGATCCTGGTGTGGAAACAATTGGAGAAGTAGGAGGCACTGACCCTACTGTGGAAAGTAATGTACTGGTTCCTCGAGCACTTGATGTCTCCCCAATCTGCTTATACCTAAACCCCTCCACTTCAATTTGCAACTCAACATTTTTCTACTGCATCTTGTTGTACTCCTCAATCAAGGTTATATTTTTCCATTAAGCTCTTCCTTTCAGCTTCCTCCCTTTCAACAGTCTTTAGGGCCAATTTGGCCACATTCACAGTCAAATTAGTGGCCTCAATGGTTGAGGTCTCTGAAGCTCTCTTTATTATCAATCCTCCCTTGAAATTTGGATTAATATTATAAAAAATTGGTTTTCTCCCTTGTGGGGCCAATGCCCAAATTGCCAGAGTTTCATATTACTCACTAAAAGCAAAGTTTTACAATGCTACCTTGACCTCTTCTTCAGAGTCTTGAAAGGGATTCTTAGACCTCATAATAGCATTAAAGGCTACTGCATCTGCAATGTCCCATTCAGGAAGAATTAATACACCAGCCTGACTCACCAGTTTTCTTCCTTCTTTAGGAGTGATGTTCTTGAATTCTTCCATTAATTCAACTTTTACCTCCTCATCATTCTCCTAGTCTAACTTGTCAGGCCTTAGTTCTCTTCTCTGGCTACATTTATCTTGATACTCTTCAAACTTCATCCTCCATACCAATTGCAATAATATAGGAGTTTTTACAAATGTATTGTCATCTAGAAACTCCTTGCATGCCTCCATTTTTGCATCTTGTACACTTTTACCTTTCATATAAAAATAATATAAAACTAATTCAGCTGGCCTAGGAGCGAAAGGCATACCAACTTCAATGTCTTGATCAGTAACAATAATCTCATCCATCAGATCCTCCTATGGTTGATCAATTCTTTGCCTCTTAGGGCTTGGCTTGGATGGTGGTGATGAGGGATTGTCTTCCGGTGATCATTATAAATCAATAATTTTGATTTCCCCAGGCACTTTGAATTTTGGACTTAGTTGTGGAGGCACTTTCATAATATGTTTTCCTTTTTTGTCCACTTCTTCTTCATCATCGCTACTATCATTTTTCCTCCTGTAAATGGGCCACCTTTCTGTGGACTAGTATGTTGGCCTTGTTTCAATTGTTCTGGCACCTTGCTCTTGTACACCCAGACTCAATTCTAAATTTACCTTTTTTGTCCTCAATGTGCCCATAATTTCCTTGAAGTTTCCCATCAGAAAATCAATTTTCTTATGGTGGGGACTGAACTCCAACAATGGATCATATTTCAGATCCATTTTGTGCACAACATCTAGTAGCTTACCATAAGCTATCAATTTCTCCTTGTTCAACTCCTGTCTATTCAAATCAAATTCATTTCTAATCAAGTCTTCAGGGAAATTGAACTCATGCACAAATTTTCCAGCTTTTATTCTTTGTCTGAAAAGAGCAAAGAAACCCTCAGGATCATGCTGCCACTTTGGTCCACAACTCAAATGGTAATCATGAAAAAAATTATCAAAATGCATCTACCCTCCATTTAAAAATACAAAATCAGACACCACTATATAATCTGGGAAAAATGTTTGCTTACCCCTTCCAGTGAGGTTGTCCTCATGAATACAACCTATCTGCCACATAACTTCTACAAATCCCACTCTTGGTGGCACATTGTATGGCAGTATATGAGGGGCTCCCTGAAAACCATATACTCTCAAGACAGTGCTGACTAGGTATGCGATAATGTCACCCCAGTTATGGTAAACCTTCAATTCTAGCTTCCTCTCCTTTGGCCTGAGGAAATCATGTAATTCCTCAGGGATCCTAGGTATATTCACCATTAATTTAGCCCTTAATCTAGAAGCAAAACAATTATTAAATTTCACATAACTAGTGCTTTCCTTATTACAAGATAAATCTGCAGCCCATATCTGTACTGGCAATCTTTCTCCATCAACCGATTGCCTTAATTTAATCCTCTCAGAGAAAAAGTCCGCATTCTTAAACAAAAATATATGCATTAGCATAGAATACTAAAAGAATTGAGTGTCGGTATCATTGTTATGCAGCTTTGACAGCCCTTCATGTGTCCTCTCAGCCAAGAAAGAAGTGAAGTCATAGGTCACAAAGAAGTTAGAGTGTTGTATTTGCACCCCTATGAACATATAAGCAATGGGCATTACCGTACCAAGACTGAAACCCAAAATCTGACATAAAGAATAGAAAGTGGCTAGGAGATGTTTTGCAAAACAATTTAATTTAAAAGGTTCTTGGTCACTGGGGCTGATATGAAATTTTGAACCTCCTACCTTAGCCAGATGAGGTGGAAGCAACCTTGCTCTAAAAAAATATTTCAGCTTTGCATACTCCTGCTTCATTTCCTCAAGGTTGATAGGAACCAAGTCTTCCCTTGGTTCAGTCAAGTCAAAAATATGTTGGACCTCTTCTTTGTTAATGCTCAATAGAACCTTTCCATCATTGTCCCTGATTATCCATGTAATAGGGTCATATCTTGCAGCCACTTCCCTAAGCAGGTCTACATCAAGGAATACATTTGGTACCACCAGCTTCCCCATATCATACATCCATCCATTTGAAAAAGGGTGAGGAAAATTCCTCTGTTCATACCATAATCTGAACAATTCCAAGCCAATGAGGGGAACCATAGCATCAACAATGTTGGAGCAATTATACACTAACCCTTCCCCCAGGATTTTCCCTTGCATTAGGACCAATCCATTCCTCCTATCATTCGTTGACAAGGGAAATTGATCCAGGAAATCATCATACAGGTTTCATTTCAAATATTCAATCTGCCTAGAATGTTGCTTAGGTGGTGCCATCTCGGACAAACTAGGGCTTCTTTACAACATTATAATTCAAATAGCTAGGACTAACCAGAGATAGAAAATTACAAGAGAAAACACTTGAATTTCTCACAACTATAATTAAACTATATCCCTAACACATTCATCAAAAAACTCACAGCACATCTAGCTAATCCTTTCCCAAATTCAAGTGCAAAATGAACGAGAGGCACAAAAAATAAACTCACGCCTCTGTTCGCAAAACTCCCAAATTATGGCTGTAGAAACTCACAATTCTATCTTCGGCTCTGAAACTACTCCATGAAATAGTTGAATGCTTTGTGATACAGACCAAGCAGGAAAATTGATTTTATTGTCGATCAAATCACACCAGCAAGTGTCTCATCCACCATTAAAGCTCAACTTCGCATTACACGAATGGCTCCAACCATATTTGATGCAGATTTAAATTCAAGCCGTTGATTCTTCAGCTTGATCAAATCATCGACGACCACCTTCAAGAAAAGCTGACACAATTGGCAACACGGCGATAAGGGGTCCACCTTACCATACACTATGAAGGAAGTCCATGTGGAGGTTGCCCGCGATATCGCAATCCTGAAAATTATGATCGCGCGATGGCAAGCAACCGTTGATCCTAAGCATCAATGATCTCATTCCTTTAACATAGTCGCCAACCATGTCGTTAACCTTCGAGCAGCTTTTCTAGTGAGATTATAACATATCCATCGATTTAGAACATGTGTGTCTCGAGAACACTTTAGTAATCTGCCCCTTAATACATTTAAAGCCAGCTGGTGTTTCCTTTACTCTTTAGGCTTCATCGGATGAGACACGTGGCGCCCACCCATGATTTCACAATCAACCCAAACACCATTGCAGGATGGTGGGGAACGACTCAGATCAAATGGCAGTTGGTCAACAATAGCAAAAATTTGATCCCCCGGATAGGACACATGGTGCCCACCCGTGATTTTGCGATCCTTCAATTCCTGATCACGGGATGGCAGGCACTGTTGATATCTATAGGAAATAGATCAACAACAAAACTAAATCAACCCTTGCAAAATAAAACGTTCATTAACAGGAGAAGTGGGAATTACTAGGTGGACGACAAACAATAACATAAGTTGTTTTCTAAAAGATGAAACATGGGGCCAACTAAGACTTAGGAAATAAAACCCTGCAGGGGAAATAAAGTATTAAAATCAAAGTTGGGTTTTAATTTTAATCTGGTGACGTAAGCCTAAGCCATTAACCCTAGTGGTCATGTTGCCAATGACTTAGCCAAAGCCTTTCATTAAATACTAACTGTGCAATGTGTAGGTTTTTCAAATTCTAAGATATGGGAGAAGATCTTGATCGTACCCCGCCAACTCACAAACCTAAGGTGTCACCCTGTTATTTGTCGTGAGGTCAGAAAAAGGAAGATGTGTGTCCTGTATGGAATGTGGGGCCCAATCTCCACTATTGAGCTCATAACCCTTGGTTTTAGATCGACAACCAAGATCAAAAGCTAATTTAAATCTCTGCTATTCCCTGCTAGCTCGCAGGAGGAAGATGAAGGTTGGTTAAAAGTCGCGAGGTCAACGAGATTGCAATGCATAGCTCCAGCCATTCAGTTTTCAAAGTCCATAGGACCTACCGACATGGTAGTTGGTTTACGAGATGGATTAATGTTATTGGTCATGAGGAAGGTGAACGATGCTTCATTGGATGTCAAACCGAGTTAGCCTAAGATAAACCGTTTGATCTACCAACTCTTCAGGAGATCAACGGACAGTATTCAAAGTTGGAAAGCAGCACATGGTGGTCGTTTTATCATACAACTGGTGAAGCATTAATGAATTATTCCTTTCTTGTGTAGTCATGTCGATCTCAATCTGTGTGAAGATGTTTTTGGAAATCATGAATGGTGATCTTTGGATTCTCATGCAGCTCTAGTTAAACGGTGACAGTACACATGCTACCAAATTTCCATGTTTGTACATGCATTTTTACTAAGAATTGATGAAGGTTGCCATTACCTTGCACAATAAATACAAGAGGAATTAATTTCTAATAGTGTCATTCTTGTAGCAGTTAGAGCACTTTGTGGGCTGAGTCTAATCAAGTTTGAGTGCTTGTCTGAGAAGAGAAAATGAGTAAGTCAATAAGGAGGTCTATTCATTTGAGCTCACAAAAGCTCAGTCCTACTATTCAGGAAGGTGCTTTGGTTGACAAGCCCAGGCTTGTGCCCACTAGATGCAGTAGAAGGTTGCAATTTCAAGACGTTGCTACTCAACTGGTAGATGAAAAAGGCAAGTAGTCAGTGTGCTCTATTACTAGTGTCGGTAGGAAAATAAGGTATGGGCATGGCTCCTCTAGATGCCAACACTCGCCCATAGACCTTACGAGAAACACTTCTGATGATGTAACTGAGACCGACTCTGACTATTGTTGGTATTTACCTCTCTTCAAACATGGTCTACCCTCTGATGCTGAGGAAGTGATAGTTGTGGTTCCATTGGCTGTTAAAACCCTAAGCAAACCGACTAGAACCATATTGGGCAAGGAGAAGAAAGAAGAGGAGGCTGAGAGTCTACCGTATTGGGCAACAACTAGAAGCAGGCGTGTATACCAGGGTTTGAGTGTTGGTAAGGGTAGGGTGGTAGGTAAATAAGAAGTTGTTGTGGTGCCTTCGTGGCAATTTGGTTGTCTAGTTTTTTTGCGTGGATAGTGAGAAAGGGGATTTTGATGACAATTTGTGTTCCCTTTTCTTTTAGTTTTCCCCAGTTCATGCACTATGTTTTGTAGATTCAATGTGTGGGAAGTTTTGAAATGAAATTCAAATGCAATGGAGATTTTGTTCAAATGAAAATTTGTGGTGAAATTACATTTGATCCCGAAGCTTGGTTGTCCCTTGTCATATAAAAAGGAATTCAAGGCTCATTTGTAGGGAGAGAAATAATGAAAATCTCTAGCTAGGATTTGAGTTGAATATATGGGTAGAAGCATATCTGTCCTTTGATGAGGAGGTGATATCTGTGGTGCCATTGGCTATTAAAACCCCAAGTGAACAAAATAGAATAGATAGGCTGTTTTGAGTTTTGGATGAATATATGCAAATTATCTTAAATTGTATGTAGATATGACTTATAAGCATGAATAAACGTATAATTCTAATATATTTTCTCTCCTTATGTGGATTTGAGTGAATTTTGAATGAAATGTTAATGATGTCATTCTTCTTTTGAGAATTTGTTCAATTGTGTCTATGTTTTTGCTTTGATTCAAGAAAATCAATTAAATGCTTAAATGGAGTCATAAGTTTACAATTATTTACAAAGGATTTGATAAGTAGTAATATATTAGAGAATTGAGCTCCATATTACAATTATATGAGTAGTCCATTCTATTAAATTCTTGGGTAATTTCTGCTAACGGTAAATGGGTAACTAAATATTTAACTGGCGAAGAATAAAAGAATAATATGTAAATGGGTCACTCACTCACTCCCTCTTTCTCTCTCCCCTAAACCCTAAATCCTTAACCCTTAAACTCTAAACCCTTAATATTAGGTCATGTGTATTAAAACATTGTAAAAGTATAAATTTTGGAGTTCTATTAGGAATTAAATGATAAATGACGATGAATGGGAAAATCTAAGGCACTTTAATATTTTCAACTAAAAAGTTAGAGTTCAATTAGGATTGGTGTTCACTTAGGGTTAGGTTTAGGGTTCAATATTTAATGTTCAATTTGGGTTAGGATTGAGGATGAGGTTGGGGTTTAATTAAGGTTATGAATTCAATAAGAGTTCAAATAGGGTTAAGGTTAAGGTTAGGGTTGGGGTTAAGGTTCAGTGAGATAAGAATGGAGTGTTAGGGTTAGGATTAGAGTTCAGCTGTGGATTCAAAGTTAAAGGTTATGGTACAATTAGGATAGTGTTAGATAAATGTTCAATTAGGGTTAATACTTAGTAAGGTTAGTTTTAAAGTTCAATTAGGGTATGGGTTGGGGTTGGGATTACATGAATCAAAGTAGGTTGGGTTGGGGTTTTAAGCCAGAGTTAGGTTTAGGGTTTAGTTAGAGTTAGAGGGTTGGGGTTAGGGTAGAATTCAGTGTGGCAAATTGGTCAAAGTGCAATTAGATTTAGTGTTCAATTAGGGTAAGGGTTAAAGTCCAAATAGGGTTAGGGTTTAACTAGGGTTAGGATTAGAATAGAATAAAGTTTTGTGTTTAATTATGATATCTAGAATTTAGTATAATTTTAGAAAATGAAATGATTTGGATACAAAGAAAAAAATTAGAAAAGTAGATTTTATATAGATCTTATTTCTTAATTTATTCTAAAATTATAAGTAATAATTGTTTAATTAATTTAATATGAATATTTAATTTAATTTAATTGTATTTATGGATTTTAAAAATTAGAAGGGTTAGGATTATAATTCTATAAATAAAAGTAATTATAATCTTGTCTTTCATGTTGTGCTGTAAATGCTACTAGAATATATATATTATTTATTAATATATACAAAATACACCAAGAGATATCTTTTTTGAGGCACCTATTTTATAATAGTTCAACTATTGGTCCATTTTTGTTCAATATAAGTTGTATTTAAAATCATTATGTGTTGTTTTTATAACAACAAATAGATTTTTTGTGTTCAACTATTAGTCCATATGTGTTGAATATAAAAGGTAGAGATATCAAAGATTTATGGTTATCAATAAGTATTTGGTCCACTTAGGTTGTATATTAATTTTAATTTAAATAAAAATATCATATTCTACAAGAAACAAATGATATTTTTTTGGTTCAACTATTGGGGGTTCCATGATTAAGTTTTTGTCAAACCTTTAAAAAGTCAAATTTTAGACACTTCTCAAAAGATCTGTCGATGTGGGGAGTTGCATGATGAGTCACACCTCCAAACATTAGTTATAGATAAATAAGAGACGAGTCTACATTTAAAAAAAAAATGAAGGTTCTACAATATTCCAGTCAATTGCTACATGCTGAGAAAGTTAGCCTAGACGACCACTGGGCCCTCTCCCCTAAAGGAATAAGGGGACATCACTAGGTTGATGACAAAAAATGACATAAGGTTTTAACAAGGTAACACAAGACCAACAAAATACTTAGGAAAACTAAAGTCAGGAAAAGGAAATAAAACAATAAAACAAAAGGGGGTCCAGCCTAGATGTACAAAGAGATGGGGCTTAAGTCGTTTCAAAACCTTCCCAAAAAGTAACGGCCAAATAGATCCCATCCAAGGTGTAAGATGAACACTAGGTTTTTACATGAAGATGAAGGTAAAACACCAACCTTAGGCTTTTCCCAAACACCATAGATGACCAGAGACATAAGGCAGGATAAAATAGAACACAGAGAACAAACCTTTGAAGTTCCATCACTACCCATAACCCTAAACCCTAAACCATTAACCCTTAACCCTTAAATCCCAAACCCTTAAACCCTTAAACCCTCTCTCTCTCTCAAGTCTCTCCCTCCTACCCCCTCTCCCTCTCTCAGGTCTCTCTCTCAAGTATCTCCCTCCTCACTCTTTCTCCTCTCTTAGGTCTTTTCTCTCACTCCAATTACCTCTATCTCTATCCCCTCCACCCTTAACCTTAAACCATTAAACCATCTACTGTCTACCCTTAACCCTCCCTCCCTCTATCTCTTTCCCACTCCCTCCCTCTCTCTCTCTCTTAATTATCTTGAATATCCTACCCCCTCTCCCTCTCTTAGGTCTCTCTCTCACTCACTCACTCCATCTATCTCTCTCCCCTTAACCCTAAACCCTTAAACCCTCTACCCTCTACCCTTAACTCTCCCTTCCTTTATCTCTCTCTCTCTCAAGTCTCTCCCTCCTAGAACTACTCCCTCTCTGAGGTCTCTCTCTCACTCATTCACTCTATCTCAAGTCTTTCCCTCCTACCCCTTCTCCCTCTCTTAGCTCTTTCTCTCACTCACTCAATCCCTCTATCTCTCTCCCCTCCATACCCTTAAACTATAAACCCTTAAACCCTCTACCCTCTACCCTTTAAAACTTTATCTCCCTCCTACCCCCCTCTCCCTCTCTTAGGCCTTGAATTCTACCTCACTCACTCCCTATATCTCTTCCTCTACCCTTTACCCTCCCTTCCTTTTATTCCTCTCTCAAGTCTCTCCCTCCTAGCAACAACCCCTCTCTGAGGTCTCTCTCTCACTCACGAGCTCACTCAATCTCAAGTCTCTCCCTCCTACCCCTTCTCCCTCTCTTAGGTATTTCTATCACTCATTCACTCCCTCAATCTCTCTCCCCTCCACCCTTAACCCTAAACCCTTAAACCATCTACCCTGTACCCTTAACCCTCCCTCCCTCACTCTCTCTCCCACTCCCTCCCTCTCTCTCTCTCAAGTATCTTCAATAACCTACCCCCTCTCCCTCTCTTAGGTCTCTCTCTCACTCACTCCCTCCCTCTATCTCTCTCCCCTTAACCCTAAACCCTAAACCCTAAACCCTCTAATTCTGCCTTAACCCTCCCTTCCTTTGTCTCTCCTGGTTCTCACTCACTCACCCTATGATTCTCCTACTCCACCCTAAATTATAAACTCCTTAAACCCTCTACTCTCTTACCCTTACCCTCCCTCTTCCTTTTATCTCTCTCTCTCTCTCTCTCTCTCTCTCCCCCTCTCTCTCTCTCTCCCTTTCCCTCTCCCTCTTTAGAAAATTCCTATTTCCTTTTTGATAGGTTAATTATGATTTGATTAGATGGGTTATGAAGCACTTATTTCAAAAAAATATCTTTATTAAAGAAGTATATTGGCATGAAATTAAATATGATTTTTATTCCAATGTAAAAACTACAAAGAATGGAAACAATTCTTTCAACAAATAAACTATTATGTAGTAGTCAATTAAAGTGAAAAAGCTTACTCTATATTAGTTAGGATACAAAACTAAGAAAATGATCTAAAGTTACTTATTTATCCTAGAGGAACTAAGTATATAGTATACAAAGAAAACCAACAAACCCACAACTACCCCTATTTTGAAGGAGTTTAGTTTTCTCCCCTTCCCGATCTTGCTAATATTGTCTAATTAGTTTAAAGAGAAGAAGGGTCATCACACAACTTTATTCAACCCAGTAAATAGCTTGGTTAATGAGACTTGACAAAAGCAACAAAACAATTTCTACATTCGGCATTTCATGTTGAATGAAGAGTGGTGACAATAATCTACTTATAGTTTAATAAAACACTATTTTTATAAGAAGGCTTGAAATTAGAAAGATAAGTGTTACTTATAGTTTAATAAAACACTATTATAGTTTTACCAACATATACTATTGTATGCTTGCATGACTTCTTAGTTAATATATGGGGAGAGAAAGAGAGAGAGATGGAGATATATGGGAAGAGAAAGAGAGATGGAGATATATGGGAAGAGAAAGGAAGAGAGGTGGAGATAGAGAGTCAATGGATAGGGGGGATAGGGAGGGAGAGATGGTGAGATATAGAGAGGGGCAAATAGAGAGGGGGAGGGAGAGAAAGGGATATAGATAGAAAGAGATAGACAGAGGAATGAGAGGGAGATAAAAAGAGAAATAGAGATAGAGATATAGAGATGGAGGGAGAGATGGAGTGAATGAGAGAGAAAGGGGGGAGAGGGAGAGATAGCTCAATAGATAGAGGGGGGAAGAGGCGGGAGTGACAGGTAGTGGGAGATATAGAGACATAGAGAGCGATAGGGAGAGATATATCAATCACCCTCCCTATATCTCTATCTATTCATCCTTATCTCTTTGTCTCCCTTTCTATTTGTATGCTTGTCATTATCTCCCTCTCTCTCTATATTTTCTTCTCTATATTTATCTTTGTCTCCTTAAGTGTGGAATGGGTACATTGAAGAGGTCTTAAAGGAGAATTATCATATCTTTAATCAAATGGCATGCTACCTTGAGCATAACCCCTCATAAGGACACATGCCATCCTTGGATTGGTGACATGAAACAACCAATCAAAATTTAGTTTCTCTCTCATATTAATATATATTACTATTATATTAAATATATATATTAATATATTTGTATTATATGTAACATACTTATTACAATTTGATAATTATAATAATTTTATAATGATTTAATAATTTTGTTAAAGAATATAATATATAATTATAATAAGTTGAATAATTATATTATTTATTATGTAAAATATAGATAATATATACTTAACTATATTGTAGAATATTAAAACCAAGCTAAATGGTGCCAAAATTTTGAACTTAATTAACATACTATAAAACCTAAAGAAACCAAGTTGTAGCTCGTCAAATTGGAGAAGTGAAAGGTCAAAACTAGCACTGAGGAAGAGTTTAGAGTAGTGAAAACAAGGTCAATGCCAGCATTGAGAAAGAGTTTGGAGTAGTGAAAACAAGGTCAATGCCAGTGCTGAGGAAGAGTTTGGAGTTAAAACAAGGTCAATACTAGCGCCAACGAAGAGTTTGGAGGAGTGAAAACAAGGACAATATCAGTGCCGAGGAAGAGTTTGGAGGAGTGAAAACAAGGTCAGTACCAGTGCCGAGGAAGAGTTTGGAGTTAAAACAAGGTCAATACCAGCTCCGACGAAGAGTTTGGAGGAGTGAAAACAAGGTCAATATCAGCACTGAGGAAGAGTTTGGAGTGAAAAAAAGGTCAATACTAGCATCGAGGATGAGGTTGAGGGCACTTAGGGAAAATCGATGACCAAGGGGCAATGAGTACTGTAAGTTTGGCACCCCCATTCTCTTTAACCTTCAATTTTCATGCCTAGTTTCCAAAGATCTTCTCGTACATTGGCACCCCCATTCTCGTGAAATGGTATAAGATAAGATAGAAAAAATAAAAATTGATTATAGAGAAAAATATCCACCTACAATCCCATTCAAGCATTTTAATTATTTCTTTGAATTAAAACTCTAAAACAAGAATCATACACACCACAACAAGGAGATGAAATCTAAAACAACCCTTGATCATTTTATTCAAAATTTAGATATGCTTGTACAATGGAGAGACATGAGTTTGAATTAATCATAATAATTCAAATGTTAGTGACTGCCATAAACATCAAATCCCTGATGAATTCAAAACCTAAATGATTTTAAACCATCAGACTTTACAATTTTCTCTGCAACTTCATCTAGACTTGACCAAAAATATCTAACTTGCTAACCCGTACTTCTGGCCTTGAAATCCTTCTTATAGAAAAAGGAGGAGAAAACAAGCATCAAACCAGAAAGCACACGTGTCACCAGCCAATTGGACCGCCTTGTGATATTCCAAAAATTTGTTACAACAACAATCTCCCCAGAGAATCTTCTTGTTCATCGTGCCCACTAAGAATGGTTGATGCAGCAACAAAAAACTTCAAGAATTCTGCACCTAGGCTGTCACCAAAAAACAAAACTAGAATATGTTGTAACTGCAACAGCTGATTTGTCAACCGTTAGCAACCTACTCCTTTTCACTCTTCCTCAGTTAAATATTCATTTACCTATTTCTGGTACTCTTCATTAGTTAGCCAATCAAAATTGATCACCTCATTCACCTTGACACTATAATGTTTGTACTTAACTACCACCTAATTCGCTTCTCTTTCAAAAGACTCCAAGAATGAGCTAGTGCTAATGATTTTTTCCATACAACTCACCAACAAATCATAATCTAAGTTACCCTATTTTTCAACGTTTTGTAGTCCAAACATGATATAAAGGGGCTCTTACACTTTTTGTGATTACTGTACCTTGTGTAAGAGGCCCCATGGATACTGTTGTAATTGTAGGATGCATGAATAGGGCATAGGATGAGAAATAAATAAGGTATAGATGTTGTCCTCAATATTTTTGTGAAGAAAAGCATGTGAAATGAGAGGTTCAAGCCTAGGTTTCAACAAAACATGTATGGGAGATCTAATTTTATGATTTTTTATCCATGTACAGACCTAAATGGGTTGTTTCTAAACACTAAATATAAATGATATACATACACACACACACGCACACACACACACACACATATATATATATATATATATATATATATATATATATATATATATATATATATATATATATATATATATATATATATATATATATATGTATATGTATTTTAAAATGTAAATGTAAAATGAAGTTAATGGATGCCTCCTAGAACAATAAATGCAACATATCATTAAAGAAACGGTATCTATGCATATAAAATGTGTATTTCTAAATGCAAGTGTAAATGCAAAGAGCATATGGTTTTGTAGTGTTATAGATATAACATATCTATAAATTAATGTAATTGAAATTCTAAAGTCTTCAACACATATAACATGAAATCGATCAAACTATTAAACTACATGAGAAATAAATGAAAACAGTAAATGCATATGTATGTGTATTTGTAAATGTAGGTGTTAAATAAATAAGAATAATGAAAATTATAAAAGAATACAAGGAAAGGTCTCCTCCCTTCTTGGTAGTGATAACCTCCTCCACACACAACCCTTAAAAATAATGAATAGAGGAATACAATCTTTGAAGAACTCAAAGTTGATTCTCTCCTACCTGATGCAATTAGTCATTTTATCCTTACAAACATTTATAGTGATTACTAGAGGCACATAGACCAATTCTTCATAATAGAATAATTTGATCATACTCTTCTTAAATGATGGTATTGTGGGAGAAAAAACCTTAGGTTGCCTAATAATTCCAGCTAAGTTCTTAAATCATAGTCCAACCATATAAGAGAAGACTACTATGTACCTAGATACCATGGAAAGGCTACTTTTGGGCTCTTTCATCAATCATCCTACCTTTAAAATATACCACCTCGGAGCAATTAGGACATAGAAGATTTTAATATGACTTAAAAAATTTATTGCCAAAGCATAAACTTATGATGACTTAACCAGGCCTAGTACACACTCCCTCCTCATTAACCACACTCTAGGACATATAGAAATTGTTCTAATTTTAAGGCTTTAGTCATGTAGGTTTCCAATAAACCACTTGCTGGTGTTTCCCTTCAAGTTTATTTACTTGAATGAAGAGAAAAAGTCCTTGATTACAATTGGAGAATGAATTTGAGGCCTTGGTTGTGTAACCGGTGGACCATAGTCACATTTAACACTTGTTACAAAGTTTGGGAGTTAAAACGTTAAGTAGATTTGATTTGTGATGGACACATTTGGACGGTAGTAACAATAACTTGCAATCTATCAAGACTTGATTACCTTATAACCTGTGAAATTCTAGCGATGAAATGATAGATTAATCATAATGTCACCTTGGGATCACATCACCATGAAAGAACTTCATCCAACATCCTTATGAGTGAAGGTACCACCAAATAGGTATTTGTCAAATCTGTCTTCCTCGAGCGAGGGAAATTCAGAAAGAGAAGAGGAAAGCGAGACATGTAGTATGTCTAAAAGAGGGAGATCAACTAGAGGTCAAAATATTAGAAGAAAATTCTATAAACGCATGGAATTTTTTCTTGCTAAAGGGGGGTCATGTTCTTATGATGATGAAAGCATAGGCGACGTCGGAGTGCCCTTGAGGTACAAACATCTATGGAAACAATGGGTACCCAAGGAACTTCCTCCAATAAACATTGATTTTTGTGTCAACGAGAGGATATATCACATAGCACCATCATCATTACATGGTTTGGGCCTATTTTGCATGGGCGGCATAAAGGTCTATTACAACAAAGTTACCGAATTGATGGAGTATGTCAGACCCTATTACAGTTACAAAGATTGGATGCAGTTGGTTCGATATACACGAAGTATGCATAGTAAGTAATCAAGATTTCATATACAACTAAAAGATAAGGATAAAAATAAAGGAGTGGCTATACATTGACGGAAGGCCGCGCCATCAGTGGAATATTGTGGTGGGGTTTATAAAACAAGCATACCTAACCGGTCAACAAATAAGCAACCCAATTGCATATTCGAGGTGCACGAGGGAAACCGTGTATTTGTATGTGTGATAAAATCAATAATTGCAGGGGAAGAGTTGCTAATCGATTACAATTTGAATCGCTTAGTAACAAACATAGTTACTATGGGGGTGGTACGTACTATGTACCATTTTACCCAACCTACAATTAATGACTCCAATATACCATTTTATTCTTATGTTTTTCTTTGTAAGTCTATTGGTTTCATTTCGGTAATGTTTTTTTATATTTAATTTTTGTCATAGTAGGACATTGATCATACGAAGAATGCTCTGGCCCAAAGCATAGATTGCAATGTATCTTTAGGCACTTCTACCCAACAAGTTTACCTCATTGTAATTGTACAAATTAGATATGAGCAAAATGTTTTATTATTATGTTTTTTTCATAAGTTTTTTGGGTTAATTTCGATAATATTTTTAATATTCTTGTTGCAGTCGACTGATCAGGGAAAGGCACCAGTAGTAGAGGAGAGCATCCATAGTCATTTGCAGTCAATATTTCATGATGATGTCATCTCTTATTCAGAAAACCCTCTCGATACGATAAAGAAGGTCCAAAAAAAATGCAATCAAGAACTGGTTAAGTTGATGTTCATAGTTCCTCAAACAGATGAGATAAAAGAGAGGGTTAAAATATTGAAATAGAGATTACAAAACTTGCAAGTAAGCTATCATGAAGTCTTTAATTATAACATAAGTTCATTCATGGTTTTATATTTTGTACTCTTTTATGTCATGAACTAAAATATGTGTTGTTTTTATAGGGTTATTTGCCTCCTCATGATGCTCCTGGCCGTGGAATCTTTACAATTGCTGTATCCGAGGAGTAGGGGTTGGTACAAAGTGTCCATCACGTCTTCCCTGCACATACATCACATCATCTGACCCCATCATGTGTGTCTATGTTATTAGGTCTAAAATTTCTGAAACACATACCATGTGAGGCATCCGTTAATGCACCCTCACGGCTTGTGAACACATTCTAGGAGCATGTGTTGGGGACATGTACCTAGGGATGCAGAGGCCACTAATACTGGTAATGTTTTAGCAGCATTTCCTGGATCTTCCCATATTAATAGTATGGGAACATTGTTGGTCACACTTGTGGTAACCGAGGATTTTGTTCCCATAAAGATAGAGAGGGTCCCAGGTACTTTAAAATGTTTTAATTATTATTATATATAATCCAATTGAAATTTACTTATTGATCACTCTTTTAGACTAATGATCCCATGATCATATTGTAGGAAATGATGTTTTTTATAAACATCTAAGTGATATTACATTAGAGCTATTCGGGCCCACCATACATATGGTGGAATGCAGAAATCAAGATTTAAAAGATGAGCTCATTAACGTTTAGTTGTGTTGTTTGGTGATAAAACATTCAAGACAAGGTCCTTTAAGCTAGTACCTATCTAAGAGTATGTGAGGGACCAATATAGGTCACATTTAGAGAAGAACAAAAATCTTAAGTGTCCCCCTTGATTTGGGAGGGTGGGAAGGACCTGGTGTCGGATGGAAAGGAGAAGGCTGAAAAAAAAAAGGAAAGACATCACCAGGCCAAGGAAGGTATGTGATACTATCAACAATGTAATTATATACTGATTACTCTTTCTTTTTACATAATCTAACTTATTTCAAACTTTTCATAGGCTGCCCGACACATCGAAGGAAACAAAGGCAAGACTAGAAAAATATGGGCAATACAAACTTGGCTCTGGTGGTTATATGAAATTAGCATACAGTGTAAGTATCAATAAATGAAATATAATCAAATAATAAATTAGAAACAATTTTGGTTTTATCACACCATAGAAGAAAAATTCATGATCTTATGCAAAAATATAGGGCTCTGAATTCAACATAGTTCCCATAGAAGATAACCAGAAGATTTCCTTCCAGCAAGGCTATGGAGCCATGGCTGAATGCCTAAGAGTCTTGACTAGGAAAACACAACCTTCCACTACATCCAACACGTAGGTAAATAAACTCAATAAAGTTTATTTGAAATTGAATACTTGTGCAATCCATAGCAGCATTAATCATTTGGGAAAAATATCGGTAAACCAAAAGTTCAGGATTTTTTGAAAAAATCGAGAAAAAATGGGGGAAAGATTATGGATGCTTGGAAAAAATCTATCAAAGCATAATAGTAAGCAATAACATAGACAGGGTAGTGAACTATTTCAAAAGATGCCTCAAATAAATGTGGTCTCATGGTGATGGAATGCCATGACAATCCATAGCAATTTTTTTGTCATGGAATTCGTTATGGCATTCCATCACCATGAAACCACATTTCTTTGAAGCATTTTTCAAATAGTTAACTACCTTTTCTATGCTGCCACATTTTTCATGCATGTCTACCAAGCATTTTATCAAATAGTTCAACTCCTTCATGCTATGGCTAAAAACCTAAAACAGGTGCTTTCGAACAAGCTATGGATACCAAAGCATAATAGTAAGCAATAACATAGACAAGGCAGTGAATTGTTAGAAAAAATGCCTAAAAGAAATGTAGTCTCACGGTGATGGAATGCCATGACAATTTGTAGCAATTTGCTTGTCATGGCATTCCATCACCATGAGACTACATTTCTTTGAGACATTTTTTTCAAGTAGTTCACTGCCTTGTCTATGCAACTACATTTTTCATACATGTCTACCAAATCATTTTATCAAACAGTTCATTGCCTTGCTGCTATGGCTAAAAGCATAAAACAGGTGCTTTCAAACAAGCTATGGATGCTTGGAAAAAATCTATCAAAGCATAATAGTAAGCAACAAGCCATGGTCTCATGGTTTTTTTGGTTCAAAAAATCAGCTCGATTTTATTCACATTTTTTTGCAGATTTTAAACACATTTTTTTGGCTATTTTGCAGTTTGAAACGGAAAATAATCATTGACCAAAAAGTCAACGATTTTTTCAAAAAATTGGGGAAAAAATCATCTAGCCTGCAGATTTTTTAAAAATCACAATTAGTAGAACTAATATAATTTCCACCATAAAAGTAATTACATGCCTATTTGTTTTAAACATTCCAACAGTAATGTCTGCACACTTGACGTGGAATGCAACTGGTGAGGTGGAGCACAACCTAGGATGAAGGTCATGGTGTGGATCGATACTTTAGAGCATGGCAAGTGATCAACATGTTGAGCATGATCGAGGGCTAGAAGATCCAAGACATGATGTGGCCCCATCGGTAAAAGGACCACTCTAAAGTTCTTTTAAAGCATATTTAATTGCAATTGGTGTATGATAATTAATGTAACCTTTTGTGTTTCAACTTTAGAGCATGTAGAGCATGATCAATGTGTTGAGTATGATCAGGCTAGAGAAGATTAGGAACATGATGTGGCGCCATCAGGTAAAGAGGACCACCCTCATATTCTCTTAAACATATTTAATTTCAATTGGTGTATTAATTAATGTAATCTTTCGTGTTTCAACTACAGATCAGGATTTAGAGGGTGTTCAACATGTTGAGCATGAATCTATAACAAAAGTTCAGGAACATGATGTGGACCCATCAGGTAAAGAGAACCACTCTAATGTTCTTTTAATTAATCAAATACTTGTAACAATAATAATAAAACATATCAGTTTAACATTTCTTTCTTATTACGACCAGAGCCTTGAAAAGTCCGTCATGGAAACAAGCGACTAGGAGATACAGTAAGATCCACGAACATAGGGTAGAACAAGCTAAAGGGGGGACATATATTGATTTAGAAAATGATACTCCACTTCAGCTTTATGTAGCTTTGAAAAAAAAAAAAAAAAAAGTGATTGTAATCATATCATGACAACCATATTTTTGATAATATGTAAAACTAAAAGAATGAATATTATATGTTAATGAATGAATGTGAATATGTTAATTAATGAATGTTATATGTTAATGAATGAATGTTATATGTTATTAATGGATGAATGAATTATTAATGTTATATGATTGGGTATGGGGAATTGAGAGTGATGTGAGGGGGGGGAGGGGCCAAATGAGCTTCCACCATCACGTGGTTGGCCCTGTTAAGTAGAGAATATTAAACTATTATTGAAACAAAGAGAAGATCAATAAGGTAATGCACTTTTCAATATAAGAAATGCATCATTTGAAGCATCAAACCAATATGCAAAGATGAAAGAAAGTGCTAACTTTTCACTATGGTGGCAAAAAAATGATTCTTTATACCCTGAATCCATGCTTTGCATCATAATTTTAAGTTGTTTCCATTCTAATGTTCTGAGTTTAGTTTGTTTGTATGGATTTGTATGAATACCACATTGTGTTGTGTGTGGATTTGGTTTCAAAGCTTTGTTTCTTCTATTTTTAGTGGTGACATAACTCTAAAATTTGACTTTTGTGCATAACAGGTTAGTGGGAAAATTGACAGCTTTGAAGGGTTTAGAGGCTCGATTGAGATAGATACATAGATATTTGGATCTTGTTGTTGATGGGAGGCTTCGACTTAACCATGAAATTTTGTACCATCTGCAGGTATGCAAAAGTTTCTCTACTTACATTCATTCTTGATCATAAATGTTGTAAATGATATTAATGCTTCAAACTTAAGATTCGTTTCATTGTTATAATAATCAAAATGTTATACTTTTCTATACATTCAAGCATTCTCCTACTCCCTACCCTTTGCTCTCTCCCCCCTCCTTTTAAGAATTTTCTTTGTCATAAAAGATTCACATTTCTATCTCATTTACACGAATTTATCTGAAGCGCTAGAAGTGAATAAAGATATGTAAAATATGATGGATTATGTCTAAACAACAACTTTCCATCTTATAGCTAATTAAATATTTAATATTTGAATAGTTTAGAGCTCCAATAAAATAATTTCTTGAGATTTGAATACAAAGGGACGCGACTTGATTGATCTCTCACCGATGGTACATTTCAATGAATATTTAAAAAAAAAAAATTGCATGGTTTCGTCAAAATTTCGACGAACACATCCAATGAATCACAAAAAAGGTCTGACGAAGTTTCCATAGCTGTGACGAAGGCTTTGTCGTAACTCCTTGTCCATTTCATCGTAATTATGATGAAGTCGACTAACGAATCACAGAAAAAGGTTCGACGAAGTTGTTTAGCTGCAACGAAGGCTTTGTCGTAACTCCTTGTCCACTTCGTTGCACTTTCGACATAAATAACCGACGAACCACATAAAAGGTCTGACGAAGTTGCTTAGCTGTGATGATGGATTCATCGTAAATACTTGCCCATTTCATTGAACTAGTGACAAATTTTTGGTGTTCTTTCGATGCCCATTTCATCGATATTTCAACGAAAAGCTGAGCCATTTTATGACGCCGACAACTGATGAATCTGCACCATTTTTTCAACGTTTAATTCGTCATCGGATGTGCGACAAAAAAATAGCAACAAAAATGTTTTCACCATTTTGTCACTACTTCGACAAAGATTTGTCGAACCACCGACGAACGTCCATCAGAAAATAGTGTCAAATTCAGTAGTGATTCAAATAAATATAAATATTTTTATCCTTGAACCCATTCTTTTACAAAGGATTTTCATCCTATGAACAATGTTCAATCTCAAGAGACTGTGGTTTCATAATAAAATAATATTAGTAAACCCTTCTTAATGCTTAAATCCTTATATAGGAACTTGAGGGATTTTTTTTCTTCTTTCCCCTCTAAAACTTTATTTTTTTAAAGTATCTAGAAATTCCTTTTGATTAACATTACTTTTGGACCTATTGCTAAGAAGTTGGATAGTTTCTTTCTGGCTGGTGATTGGGCTGCTCATCAATGGACGTGTGAAATGGAGATCATCCCAATCACGGGGTCTGATCATTACCCAGTAGGATTGAGAATTCAAGAAGAGGCAACTCCAGATCGGTGTCCTTTCAAATTTGAAGCAATGTGGTTCCAGGCTGAAGGGTTTAAGGAATTAGTGGCTAGTTTGTGGAGAAATTCCACTGAAAGACATGGAAATAAAGCCTTCATTTTCTTTAAGAATTTACAATTTCTTAAAGAACAGATCAAGAGATGGAATAGGGAATACTTCTAGAATGTTTTTGTAGAAAAACTATGGTTGGAGGGTGAGTTGAAGGCTCTTCATTCAAAATTTATGGAGAGGGGAATGCTGGAAGAGGATTTTGAATTGGAAAAGCTTCTAAATAAAGAATATACTAAAAGTTTAGCACGAGAGGAAGTGTTTTGGAGGCAGAAATCATGCAGATGTTGGCTAAAGGAGGGTGATAGGAACACAATTTTTTTTCACAATTCTGTGAAGGTGCGTAGATAAAACAACAAGATCTTTTTGATTAAGGATCTGGATCGAAATGTTTTGAATGAAGTGGAGCAGATTAACAAGGAAGCAATTAGGTTCTTTTCTAAAATTTTTAAGGAGAATTCTACTATGGAAGATCTTGATAGGAGCATCTTAGATATTATTCCTTGTTCAATTTTGGAGGCTCAGAATGCCATGCTAATGGAGAAGGTTTCTTTAAAAGAAGTTAAAAAGGTTGTGTTTAGTCTAGGGGGAGACAAGGCTTCAAGACCGAATGGCTTTCCAGCATGCTTCTTCCAAAAATTTTGGAACATTTTTGCCCAAGATTTGTGGGAAGTGGTGGAAGAATCCAAAAAAGATGGCTTTATTCTTAAGAATTTAAACAATAAATTCATTGCCTTAATCCCTAAGAGGTCGGTGGTAAATTCCTTTGAGGATTATAGGCCAATTTCTTTATGCAACATGGTATATAAGGTCATTTCTAAAGTGGTTGCAAATAGGTTGAAAAGGGTGTTGGATTCAGGATCTCAGCTGAATAGAGTGGATTCTCTCTGAATAGGTCCATATATGAAGGTGTGATTATTGCTCATGAGGCCATTCATTCAGTAAGAATGGTGAAAATGGAGAATATGGTGGTAAAGTTAGACATCAAAAGAGCTTATAATGAAGTCAATAGGGGTTTTCTTTTAAATTTTTTAGAGAAATTTGGTTTTTGTAAAGAGTGGGTGGTGTGGATTCAGAGTTGCATATGTACCCCCATTTTTCTATCTTGGTGAATGGCAAACCCCGGGGTTTTTTCGAATCTAGCAAAGGGATTAGGAAAGGTGATCCCATTTCTCATTTTCTCTTCATTATTCTTGTTGAAACTTTGGGGAGGTTTGTAATGCCCCGTCTTAATAACCTAAGAATGTTGCAATAGTGTTGAAAGGTGTAATAATTTTTTTTAAAAAGTATTAATATTAAGTTAATTAATTGCATACATTCTTAGGTTAAGCGATGTTACACTACTTTGAGTTTTCCATAAGTGACTTAAGTATTTCACATTGCACATTTAATTAATAACATAAAGATAAACATTGCGTAATAATAAATTTCCATTCAAGATATAATAAAGTACAACCATGTTTCCATACATTGCATTTGATATGATATTACAATACTCATCCATCTGATGAGGCAGTTCAAATAATAGTTACATTTTACAAATGATCGCCTCATCACATTAAGGGATGTTTTAACAATACAAGATTTACATTATACAATGATGAAAGTACAGAAAGAATCCATGTGCGAGCTCTCCATCCATGAAGCTCTCGATGCCATGATCAAACTGGGGACCCAACGGAGTAAGGTGCACGTTCCACCCAACCATGCGGTACCCGTAGGTCCACCCCCCGTGCTAGGAGATAGTAATAAGGTTACCTAGACCTAATCTACTAACCCTAGACATTGGTACATACAAACTATTGGTTACATTGCTTCTATATTTTTTTGACAATTGAATGAATCACAAATACAAGATTAACTGTTATTCTAGGTGGAGTGTCATCACAACGATGCAAAGGTTACCCTGGTGTTTCTTCCTAGGTTCTGGCCCCCAATCCTTGGGTTACCTTGGTAACCTCTTACGAAACCCGGCCCCTATTGCATACTGTTGCGGAATCAAATGTCTTTCAAAGGAACAAGACATTGATTTTCCATTCCAGGCCTTCTCATCTTATGCTCATGACTGAAGTAGCTCAAGAGTCATAAGTGAGGCAAAATATCTTATTAAATGTTTTTAAACTAACTAATGTGTCATTTAATTATCACTGAGTTACTAACTATTTGTAAGTTACCCTGACACCACTTTGTGTGTCGGCCCTTACAAATAGCCACTCCCCTAAACATAACAAGGGTTTTCTAAGTTTTCCTGACTAGGGTTTACAAGTGCACAAAGTACATTTCACAAATACAAATGATTCTCAACAATATCAAATCACAATATTTATTGCATGCACAACCCAAGTTAACACAAGAAATACATTAGAACAATTAAGCACCCTTTTTACACAATTCATTCTGGAAGAATTGATCATTAGAGACATTCCCCTTTTTTCCCAATTCACAAAATTAATACATCTTAAAGAAAATACAATTCTACCAATTGGATATACTAAATCCATTCAACAATAAAGGAAGAGAGAAAACTCTTCTTTTTTTTTCTTTTTTTTTGTTTTACTTAACATCAATTCTCTACACACATTAATTAAATATACATTATATTCGTAATATACATAACTATGTAAGTGACAGTATATTTTGTTTCTCATTTGCCTAATTTCATAATTATATTTTATCACGAAAATTATATTATAACAAAATATTAATCCATTCCTACATCAAATGCCAAAAATCATTTAAAATATCCAATTAAACATAATATTATTTTAATACACACACACACACACACACACACACACACACACACACACACACACACATATATATATATATCAATATAATATATATTAAAAATCGATTTTCAAATTTCATATATCATATAAATCGAATTCATTAAATAGCATATAAATAAAATTCGGATTTAATTAATGGTCACCAAAATTCGCATTAAACTTTTTATTATCCACAAACCCTGCCGGGCATAACACTCGCGGGCCTCCCAATGGGATGGATGCAGCCACAGCCAGGGCTATGCCCAGCAGCCACTGGCTATTGTACACAGCCATGGCGGCTGCGCCCATGGCTATGGGAGGTGGGGAGAGTTTCAACCCTCCCCAAAATTTTATATTATATTTTTTTTTTAAACCTAAAATTTAAAACGGCTGCGGTCGAATTTTGTTTCACGAATTTTTTATAAATATCGCCGTACGGCGATTTCAAATAAAAGAAATTTTTAAAAAATAAAATTTAATAAATTTCATTTCCATACTCTTAATTCCGTACGGCGATTTTCCAGATCATATGACTGGTAAATTTTCTTTAAAGATAAAAATACATGTACAAACAGTTTAATAAAGAAATATAAAATCCTTCAAAAGAAAACCAGTTGTTCAACTGGGTATTTTAAAATGAAAATTTCTTCTCACAATTTTAAATAATTTCTACAGAAATTTCTCAATATGGGGTTTCAGATTTTTAAACAGTAATTTTATTTTTTTTAAACATTCCCCAAACTTTCTTTTTCTAAATATTCACAGAGGTTTTCAAATTAAATCTAGTATTATATTTTCTCTTTAATATTCTTGCAGAGAAATAATTGATAACTACAGGAAGTTTTTCCACAAACAATTATCAAGAAATTGAGATTCCAATAAATAGATTTTCTAATTTTCTTCCTACAAAGATATTTTTTTTTAAAGCTAATAAAATTAACATTTACAAGATAAATACCTATTTTTTTCCTGTGTTTGAAGACTTGGTAGTTGGAGAATAACCTCTGCTTGCAGAGTTGCAAATCCCAAAAGCTTCTCCAAAGAAAACCCAAAATCCACAAGATATCCAACCAGACAAATCTACCAGGCAAGAAATCTTCCACAAATATACAACCTCAGAGGAAATACAAATCCTCTCAGAAAATAAATTTTTACCCAGCTAGAATTTTTGCAAAGCTTGATAATTTCCCGTGAAAATTTTTCAACAACCTCTATGATTTCCTGAGATCCACAATAACCTCCCGTAACAAATTTTTCAACAACCTCATAAAAGCACCTGCACACTTGTCGAGAAGTTGCAAATATCTTTTAACAACTTCTCGACAATTTTGCCCTTCACTATTTGCATGCAAATTTAATTTATTTAATTTAAATTTAAAACTAAATTATCAATTCACATGGATTTATTTATTTATTTTTCAAATACACTATTTACTCACTTAATATTTTAATTTAACTAATTAATTTATTTAATTAAATAAGTTTGATCTTTTATAATCAAACCATTTAACCAAGTAAGCTAATTAATTAATTAAATAATCAAGTAAGTAATTTCTTTAATATTTAAAATTAATTTAAATAACAATAATTTAAAAACACAATAACCAACATTAAAATTAACCAATATTTAATTTTCAACAATTTATTCAAACAGAAAATAACGATACAAACCTATGACTCTGAACTTAAAACAGACAAAGTACTAAGACTAGGGTTAAAGACTAGACTAGGGTAAACCAGACTACTATCTCCCGATCAACGTTTCTGTTGAGTCTTGACACACTCAGACCTGATTACATAGGTGGAGTCGGTGTCATGTACCTACAAATCCTGCAACCAAGCAAATAACATGCATACAAATATATATATATATATAAAGCATTAAATAGACACACCGTGCAGAGAAAATCACAGATATCGTAGGGCACTCGCAAGCAAGTGATGCGATTCCGTTCTCCACACCAATACACTTCACAACAAACTGACGAAATAATTCTTGTTAGTCCATCATAAGCATGTATATATCAATAAACAACGGAAAGTAAACATCTACGCTATTTCCAATCATGTCTGAAAACAATAATCACCAAACAAGTATCATCATGTCACAAAATAATCCACTATCGCTCAAAACCAGCGATCATAATATCTAGACAAACATCATAAGTCCAACAATGTGAAAGCATAACAGCAGAAAGCATAAGCATAAACGGAAGGGTACTACATCCTCCCCCCTAGAATCAGGCTTGCTCCTGAAAGCCTGCGAACAAATAGGGATAAAGTTCCCTCATGCGTGTCGCATCCTTCCAGGTAGTCGAAGCCTCATAACTAGGATCCCATTGGACCCTCACCTGATCAACGTCTCGACCCCTGAGACCGAGCGTCCGGTGCTGAAGAATGGCCACGGGCTCCAAAGCCAGCTGCCCATCCTCTACCTGTAACGCATTCCAATCAAGTACATGAGATATGTCGGGATGATATGGTCTAAGAACTGATACAAGAAAAACATCATGAATACGAGACAAACTGGGTGGTAAGGCAAGTTGATACGCCACGAGACCAATTCTCTCTAAGATCTCGAATGGTCCTACGAAACGAGGCGCAAGCTTAGAGCCTTTTCCATAACGGATTGGACTCTTTCGGGTCGCACTCGAAGAAACACTCTATCACCAACAACGAACTGTCGATCGATCCTATGCGCATCGGCATATTTCTTTTGCCTATCCTGAGCTGCTATTAAATGCTCTCTAATACAGTCAACCTGTTGCTCCATATCACGAAGCATCTCAGGCCCAAGTAATACTCTATCCTCAAGTCGATCCCAACTTAGTGGAGTTCGACAAGGACGACCGTATAATGCCTGAAATGGTGGCATACCTATAGAACTTTGATATCCGTTATTATAAGCGAATTCTACTAAGTACAAGTAATCCTCCCAATGTGATTGTTGGTCCATTACGTACATCCTAAGCATATCCTCTAATATTTGGTTAACTCTTTCAGTTTGTCCATCAGTTTGAGGATGATACACTAAACTAAAGTTCAACTGTGTACCTAATGCACGTTGTAACGAAGTCCATAAGGCAGAAGTAAATACAGGATCTCTATCCGATATAATCCTACGAGGAATTCCATGTAATCTAACAATGTCCTCCATGAATATTCTAGCTACAGATGAAGCATTGTATGATGATCATACAGGTGAAAAGTGAGCTACTTTAGTCAAACGGTCAACAGTTACCATAATGGCATCATGTCGACGTGATGACGTAGGTAACCCTACAATAAAGTCAATGGATATAATATCCCATTTCCATTCGGGAATGAGATGTGGCTGCAATAATCCAGCAGGATGATGATGCTCAGCTTTAACTCGCTGGATTCGAGACATCTTGATACATAATCAGCAATATCACGTTTCATACCAGGCCAGAAATACAATTGCCTAAGATCGGCATGCATTTTCTTAACTCTTGGATGCGCTGAATACGAAGCTCGATGAGCTTTAGTCATAATTAATGTACAAATTCTCTCAACATGTGGTACATAAATATGACCTAAGTGTCATAATATACCATCCGATTCTAAAACATAACCTACAAATCGACCTTCTAAAGGTCTACCAGATTCAATTTCTGACTTCACTTCCTGATATAATCTATCAGTAGGAAGTGCAACTACTATTTGACCTCTCAAATCTACTTCAAGAGTAGTAGCATAGATCTCATGTCGACGTCGGCTAAGAGCGTCAGCCACTATGTTCTCTTTGCCTTGAACATATTTTACTTCGAAATCATACTCACACAAGAACTCCATCCACCGTCTTTGCCTTGCATTCAAGTTATGTTGCGTAAAAATGTATTGCAAACTACGGTGATCAGTATGAAGTTCAAAACGATGACCTAATAGAAAATGTCTCCAACGAACTAATGCATGCACTACTGTAGCTAGTTCTAGGTCATGAGTAGGATAGTTTAATTCGTGATCTTTAAGTTTACGGGACTCATAAGCAATCACACGCCCATCTTGCATCAACACTGCTCCTAAACCTTCTAAAGATGCATCTGTACATACTACGAAATCCTTAGTAGGATCAGGAACAATGAGTATAGGCGCATTAGTTAACTTTTCTTTAAGTGTTTGAAAAGCCAACTGACACTGTTCTGTCCAAACAAACTTCTTCCCTTTCCTTTGAAGAGAAGTAATAGGATAACCGATCCTAGAAAATCCCTCTACAAACCGCCTATAGTAACCAACTAGACCCATAAAACTACGAACTTCACCTACATTAGTAGGTGCGGGCCAATCTACAATGGCTTGGATTTTTGAAGGATCCACAGCAATACCTTTACCAGATATCACATGTCCAAGGTATTTTATTTCAGGTTGAAAGAAGTCACAGTTCTTCAGGTTTGCATACAATTGATTTTCCCTTAAACATTGCAATACCTGTCTCAAGTGTTCTTCATGTTCCTTCATGTTCCTCGAATAAACTAAAATGTCATCGAGAAATACCAGGACAAAGCGATCAAGGTATGTACGAAATACACTATTCATTAAACTCATAAATACAGATGGTGCGTTCGTTAACCCAAATGGTACCACTATGAATTTGTAGTGCCCATAACGAGTTTGAAAAGCAGTTTTATGAATGTCTACTTCAGCTATACGTAATTGATGATAACCAGATTTCAAATCAATTTTAGAGAACACATTAGCTCCCTTAATTTGATCAAAAAGATCATCGATTCTAGGAAAAGGATAACGATTCTTAATTGTAACCTTGTTCAGTTGACTATAGTCAATACACAGCCTAAGAGATCCATCCTTCTTCTTTACGAAGATGACAGGTGCTCCCCAAGGGGAAACACTTGGACGAATAAAACCCTTTTCTAATAGTTCCTCTAACTGAATACAAAGTTCCTCTAACTCCTGAGTCATCATTCTATAAGGAGCTCTTGAAATAGGCTCAGCTCCAGGAACTAGGTCAACTCTAAAGTCAATATCCCTCTTCGGTGGCATTCCAGGAATGTCATCAGGAAACACATCTGTGAATTCCCTAAGAATAGGATGATCATCAAGAGATACCTCTCGACTCTCACCCTCTTCCAAATCAGTAACTGTTGTTGCAAACAGTTGACATCCCTGACGTAGACATCTCTTTAATTGCATAGCAGATATCATCCGCAAAGAGATAGGTTTATGAATACCTACGATTTCCACTTTCGCACCTAAATCATCAATGCAACTAACTGTCTTAAGTCGACAGTCAATTATAGCATGATAAGATGCTAACCAATCCATACCTAAAACTATGTCATACGATCCTAAGGGTGTAACATATAAATCTACTAATGTAGTTAATGTACCAATTTTAAGTTCACAGTTATGTACTAAGTTTTCTACTGCTACTTTCATCCCTGAGGCAAATTCAACTTGCCATTTACCACCTTGCTTTACCGCCACAAGACCACAACGGTCAACAATGGTCGGTGAAATAAAGGAGTCAGTGGCTCCAGAATCAAAAATAATAGACACATTAATACCATGTAACTTACCTGAAGTCTCGACCACGTATTCTGGTGATCAGCTTGGTGGTCATTAACCGCTGCATATACTTTATGTGCTCGTCCCGCATCACCCACTGTAGGCTCTAAAACTGTAGGTCGAGGCCCATAACCTGAAGGACCTCTCATCGGACACTGCCTAGCTATGTGTCCATGCTGCCCACATGAATAACAACCTGTGCCTGTGCCTCTACCGAATCCTCTGCCAAGGTGCGTTGGACTGCTGAAAACTACCCCTACTGATGGTAGACTGAGCACTCTGTGTAGGTGATCCTGGCCTGCTTGTTGTGCCACCAGTTACGACCCTTTCCTATTTGAGGACTATTTTGTTGTTGTGGTTGAGGGTTATTGTTCTTTTGAGGAGTTCGTTGTTGTTGTTGCTGCCCACCCTTTGTGGGTGTCTATTGGTTCTTGGAAGAACCACCTATCTATGCTTGTCCACCCTGTGGACTAAAACCTGCTGCAAGAGCACTCCCAATCTGCACTCCTGTGTGCCCACCTAAAGCCATAATAAGATTCTCCTCTACATTGCAAGCCTTCTCCACTGCGACTTCCATAGTCTTTGGCTCAAAGACTCGGACACCACCACTGATGCGGGCATTTAAGCCCCTAATGAAATGTTGTACTAGCATAGGCTCATCATCGCCAATACCAACATATTGCTTGAGTTCGTAAAACCTACGTTCGTATTGCTCTACGGAAAGAGCTAACTAACGTAGATCATGGAACTCATCAGCCCTACGTTGCCTCCAGTGTTCTGATAGGAACCGTGCTCTAAACCTCTCGAGAAACATCTCCCAAGACATAGAACCAATATCTATGTGGAGCTTCTGCTCCTCTAGGCGCCACCAAGTAGAGGCGAATCCTCTCAAGTGCATAATAGCGCACCTGGCATGGGTATTGCTAATGTAAGGGTGCATGGCAAAGCATCTACCCAAATCTAGTAGCCAGGTCTCTGCCTCTAAGCCTCCTCCTGAACCATCAAAGGTAGGAGGGCGTGCTCTTAGTAAATCCCTCATATGACCTACAATGATAGCATCCTAATGTGCTATGTCCTCTACTCTCCTAGGGGATCTATCCCTCTCTCTAACAACCTCCTGCTCATCTGCCTATCTAGGTCCAAGACGAGCTAGGACCTCCTCTAATAGTGGACGTATCTGAGAACCCTCTACTGCTGTCTGTTTGGGATTTTGTCCCTCATTTCTCTGACCCATCTGTTCTGCTTGGTCACTGTGGTGAGGGCTAGGAGGGGGAGTGACCTGAGGGATTGGCCATCGGCCTCCTCCTCGACCTCTACCATGACCTCGTCCTCCTCGCCTAGGCATGTTCCTACACATAACAATTACGAGTCTTAGATACTATTCAACCAAGGTTATCAGTTGCGACACTACGTACTAGGTCAACCTAATGGGCTTGTGATTACCCAGAGCATCCAATGTTTGTAACCTTGGCTCTGATACCAATCTGTAATGCCCCGTCTAAATAACCTAAGAATGTTGCAATAGTGTTGAAAGGTGTAATAATTTTTTTTTAAAAGTATTAATATTAAGTTAATTAATTGCATACATTCTTAGGTTAAGCGACGTTACACTACTTTGAGTTTTCCATAAGTGACTTAAGTATTTCGCATTGCACATTTAATTAATAACATAAAGATAAACATTGCATAATAATAAATTTCCATTCAAGATATAATAAAGTACAACCATGTTTCCATACATTGCATTTGATATGATATTACAATACTCATCCATCTGATGAGGCAGTTCAAATAATAGTTACATTTTACAAATGATCACCTCATCACATTGAGGGATGTTTTAACAATACAAGATTTACATTATACAATGATGAAAGTACAGAAAGAATCCATGTGCGAGCTCTCCATCCATGAAGCTCTCGATGCCATGATCAAACTGGGGACCCAACGGAGTAAGGTGCACGTTCCACCCAACCATGTGGTACCCGTAGGTCCAGCCCCCGTGCTAGGAGATAGTAATAAGGTTACCTAGACCTAATCTACTAACCCTAGACATTGGTACATACAAACTATTGGTTACATTGCTTCCAATTTTTTTTGACAATTGAATGAATCACAAATACAAGATTAACTGTTATTCTAGGTGGAGTGTCATCACAACGATGCAAAGGTTACCCTGGTGTTTCTTCCTAGGTTCCGGCCCCCAATCCTTGGGTTACCCTGGTAACCTCTTACAAAACCCGGCCCCTATTGCATACTGTTGCGGAATCAAATGTCTTTCAAAGGAACAAGACATTGATTTTCCATTCCAGGCCTTCTCATCTTATGCTCATGACTGAAGTAGCTCAAGAGTCATAAGTGAGGCAAAATATCTTATTAAATGTTTTTAAACTAACTAATGTGTCATTTAATTATCACTGAGTTACTAACTATTTGTAAGTTACCCTGACACCACTTTGTGTGTCGGCCCTTACAAATAGCCACTCCCCTAAACATAACAAGGGTTTTCTAAGTTTTCATGACTAGGGTTTACAAGTGCACAAAGTACATTTCACGAATACAAATGATTCTCAACAATATCAAATCACAATATTTATTGCATGCACAACCCAAGTTAACACAAGAAATACATTAGAACAATTAAGCACCCTTTTTACACAATTCATTCTGGAAGACTTGATCATTAGAGACATTCCCCTTTTTTCCCAATTCACAAAATTAATACATCTTAAAGCAAATACAATTCTACCTTTTGGATATACTAAATCCATTCAACAATAAAGGAAGAGAGAAAACCCCTTTTTTTTTCTTTTTTTTCTTTTACTTAACATCAATTCTCTACACACATCAATTAAATATACATTATATTCGTAATATACATAACTATGTAAGTGACAATATATTTTGTTTCTCATTTGCCTAATTTCATAATTATATTTTATCACGAAAATTATATTATTCCAAAATATTAATCCATTCCTACATCAAATGCCAAAAATCATTTAAAATATCCAATTAAACATAATATTATTTTAATATATACACACACATATATATATATAAATATAATATATATTAAAAATCGATTTTCAAATTTCATATATCATATAAATTGAATTCATTAAATAGCATATAAATAAAATTCGGATTTAATTAATGGTCACCAAAATTCGCATTAAACTTTTTATTATCCACAAACCCTGCCGGGCATAACACTCGTGGGCCTCCCAATGGGATGGACGCAGCCACAGCCAGGGCTGTGCCCAGTAGCCACTGGATGTTGTGTGCAGCCATGGCAGCTGGGCCCATGGCTATGGGAGGTGGGGAGGGTTTCAACCCTCCCCAAAAATTTATATTATATTTTTTTTTAAAACCTAAAATTTAAAACGGCTGCGATCGAATTTTGTTTCACGAATTTTTTATAAATATCGCCGTACGGCAATTTCAAATAAAATAAATTTTAAAAAAATAAAATTTAATAAATTTCATTTCCATACTCTTAATTCCGTATGGTGATTTTCCAGATCATATGACTGGTAAATTTTCTTTAAAGATAAAAATACATGTACAGACAGTTTAATAAAGAAATATAAAATCCTTCAAAAGAAAACCAGTTGTTCAACTGGGTATTTTAAAATGAAAATTTCTTCTCACAATTTTAAATAATTTCTACAGAAATTTCTCAATATGGGGTTTCAGATTTTTAAACAGTAATTTTTATTTTTTTTAAACATTCCCCAAACTTTCTTTTTCTAAATATTCACAGAGGTTTTCAAATTAAATCTAGTATTATATTTTCTCTTTAATATTCTTGCAGAGAAATAATTGATAACTACAGGAAGTTTTTCCACAAACAATTATCAAGAAATTGAGATTCCAATAAATAGATTTTCTAATTTTCTTCCTACAAAGATATTTTTTTTTAAAGCTAATAAAATTAACATTTACAAGATAAATACCTGTTTTTTTCATGTGTTTGAAGACTTGGTAGTTGGAGAATAACCTCTGCCTGTAGAGTTGCAAATCCCAAAAGCTTCTCCAAAGAAAACCCAAAATCCACAAGATATCCAACCAGACAAATCTACCAGGCAAGAAATCTTCCACAAATATACAACCTCAGAGGAAATACAAATCCTCTCAGAAAATAAATTTTTACCCAGCTAGAATTTTTGCAAAGCTTGATAATTTCCCGTGAAAATTTTTCAACAACCTCTATGATTTCCTGAGATCCACAATAACCTCCCGTAACAAATTTTTCAACAACCTCATAAAAGCACCTGCACACTTGTCGAGAAGTTGCAAATATCTTTTAACAACTTCTCGACAATTTTGCCCTTCACTATTTGCATGCAAATTTAATTTATTTAATTTAAATTTAAAACTAAATTATCAATTCACATGGATTTATTTATTTATTTTTCAAATACACTATTTACTCACTTAATATTTTAATTTAACTAATTAATTTATTTAATTAAATAAGTTTGATCTTTTATAATCAAACCATTTAACCAAGTAAGCTAATTAATTAATTAAATAATCAAGTAAGTAATTTCTTTAATATTTAAAATTAATTTAAATAACAATAATTTAAAAACACAATAACCAACATTAAAATTAACCAATATTTAATTTTCAACAATTTATTCAAACAGAAAATAACGATACAAACCTATGACTCTGAACTTAAAACAGACAAAGTACTAAGACTAGGGTTAAAGACTAGACTAGGGTAAACTAGACTACTATCTCCCGATCAATGTTTCTGTTGAGTCTTGACACGCTCAGACCTGATTATACAGGTGGAGTCGGTGTCATGTACCTGCAAATCCTGCAACCAAGCAAATAACATGCATACAAATATATATATATATATAAAGCATTAAACAGACACACCGTGCGGAGAAAATCATAGATATCGCAGGGCACTCGCAAGCGAGTGATGCGATTCCGTTCTCCACACCAATACACTTCACAACAAACTGACGAAATAATTATGTTTAGTCCATCATAATCATGTATATATCAATAAACAACGAAAAGTAAACATCTACGCTATTTCCAATCATGTCTAAAAATAATAATCACCAAACAAGTATCATCATGTCACAAAATAATCCACTATCGCTCAAAACCAGCGATCATAATATCTAGAAAAACATCATAAGTCCAACAATGTGAAAGCATAACAGCAGAAAGCATAAGCATAAACGGAAGGGTACTACAAGGTTGATTTCTAAGAAGCGAAGGAATGGTGTTTGGAAAGGCATAAAAATTGTTGATGTTATTGACCCAGTCTCCCATCTTCAATTCATGGATGATACATTTTTAATGGGGGAAGCTTCTTTGAGAGAAGCTCGGGCTATGAAAGAATCTCTTGATGAATATGGGAGAGAATTTGGCCAATGTATAAATTAGAGGAAGTCAAAAAAAAATTCTTCAATACTCCCATTCATAAATAGTTAGAAATCTGTAGAATCTTAGGGATGCGTTTAGGATCCCTTCCAAGCAAGTATTTGGTTATCCCTCTTTTTGGGGGTTCCAATAAAGCTAGTGTGTGGAAATACTTAGTTGACACTTCTCTTAATAGAATGAATGGTTGGGAAAGTAAATGGCTCATGGTAGCTAAGAGAATCTTAATGCTAAAATCTATTATCTCAGTAATACCAATTTTCTCCATGATGTGCTTGAAAATTCCAAAGAAGGTGGTTAGATCTATTGGATAGCGTATGAGGAAGATTTTCTAGAATGGTGCAAGTGAACAAGATAAAATCCCATTATTAGCATGGGATAAAATCTGTTGTGCCAAAGAAAAAGGTGGGGCTAGGTTGAGAGATTGGCAACTAATGAATGAAGCTCTAGGAGCTAAGCTGGTTTGGAGTATCTATTCAAACCCTGATCTTTTATGGGTTAAAATTTTGAAGGAAAAGTATTTGGATGCAACAAATGATCATAGGATCATAACAATTCAGAATCCTCCTAAAGGTTCAGCTATTTGGAACTTTATTGTTTCTTGCAGGCTGGTTATTACAAATCATGTTTGTTGGTAAATTGGAAATGGCCTTAAGGCTAAGTTATGGGATGATTTGTGGAATGGCCTTCCAATTCTATGTGAGGAGGATGGGATGCAAGAGCATAGGCACATATTTATGCAAAGGTGGGGTGAAAAGGTCTGAGATTATCTAGAACAAAAATGGGGCCCTTTGGGTTAGGAATGGGGGTGGAAGGAGCTCTTGAATGAGGGTCTTTCAGATAATCAGCTGGCAAGGATGAAGGAAATTTTTAAGAATAGACAAGATTTGGTCTCAAAAAATGAGGATAGGGTGGTATACTGCAGCTCTGTGAATGGGGCCTACTCAGTAAAGATTGGCTATCAACTTTTGGATTCATTAGAGGATGAATCCTTTTGGGCAAAGAAATTATGTTGAAGCAAAGATTGTTTACCTAAAGCAGGAGCTTTTTCTTGGTTGTCTATGAAGGGGAGAATTTTATTTGGAGAACGGAGGAAGAGGCTTGGGTTTGTAGGGCCAAAAAAGTGTGTTTTGTACGAAGTGGAAGATGATTCAATTGATCATTTACTCCTCCAATGTGAAGTTGCATCAGAATGTTGGGAGTCTTTAAGCTTTAAACTAGGTTGGCAAGGACCTTTGCAAAATACTCTGAAAGAGGTATTTGAGAGTTGTCCCAACTCTCTCAGAAAATCCCTTTTGTCAAGCATGTGGGTTGTGAGCCCTTCGTTAGTAATCTGGGAGATTTGGAAAGAGAGAAATAGGAGGATTTTTTTGGACAAGAAAGAATCTTTGAAAAGGATTATGTGTAGAATTGATCACTCGATAGAGGAAGTAGTGGGTGTAGCTACATCTCAAAGATAGTTTCTGAAGGTTCCTTTCTCTTTAGAAGACAATAGGATTCAAAGAGCATGGCTAGGGATCAAGGTTAGAACTTTGAAGCAAGAGGAGGACCTTACTGAGAAGAAAGTGGGGGTAGATATTGTGGTTTGGGAAAAGCCAGAAGAACGATGGCACAAGGCTAATTTTGATGGGGCTGCCAAAGGCAACCTAGGACCTTTTGGTGTAGGAGCTATTGTGTGAGATAGTTTTGGGAATACGGTTTCCATTGGGGTGAAGAAATTAGAAGAGGGAACAAACAATGTTGTAGACGCAAAGGTTGTTTTATTGACTATAGGTCTGGCTTGAGAGATGGGTGTTAGGAAGTTGCATTTAGAGGGGGATTAGATGGTTGTTACCCAAGCTATAATTAATGGAGGGGAAAATTCTTGGCACTTACAAGTTTTTATTATATCAATTCTAAAGGAGCTAGAATCCTTTGTTGAGTTTAAAGTGAGCCACATCCAATGAGCTGGCAACAAGGAAGCGGATAGGTTATCTAATTGGGTAGTCTCTTTTAATAATACAAGGGAAGTAAGAATGGAAGATTTTCATTAGATGGATTTTATGGATGAGGTGGATTAATTTATTATTTGCTTGATTTCTTTTGGGGGTATTCTATAGGCTATGGTGAGGGTGATGTCATTATTGTTGATGGGAGGTGGTGCAAAGTGATGAACCAATGATAAAATGGCCTTGGGAATTTAAAAAATTTAGGAAGGAACTTTTAAGGCATTGGATGAGAGAGGTCTACCAGATCAATGTCCCTTTTCAAGGATGAGAGGGATTGAAATCATTCCATAGAGATTTTGAGAATCCCAAATACATTTGAAATAAATGTGTTTAGGAAGGATTGGCGGCGAAGGGAGTAAATGAGGTTTATTAAGAGGGACGTAAGTGGTAGGGTGATAGTTTTGGCATTGGTGAGGTAGCTTTTAAAAATTGCAATGGGCTTTGGAATGACCAAATTTGGGAAGGAAAGAGTCAGGAATACAAATTCTATCTGTGACAGGATGGAAGCCATGTATAGTTTTTCCACACAATGACAACAAAAAGGTTTTTTTGGCCCAATGTCATCCTTTAGGCTGAAATTCTTGTTAAAAATGTTGCATGATGAAGTGGTTGAAGCCGTTTTGGAGAAATTGGGTGTGCATTTCATGGAAGCAAAGCATAGAGGTAGATTGAATGTGGACATAGCTTTGTTGATTTTTGACTGGGGCCTCAAGTTGAATAAAGAGATAGCAATGGTTAAATGGGTTATACCGTCGCTATTTGAGGAGGACCTGCTCATAGGAATGGACTCTTTCTTGGAATGGGCTATGTCGGGAGTTGGATATGATGTCTTTGAAGGAATAGAAGACATGGATGAAGCCACGAAAGAGGGATTAATTCCATTTGTGAGATGGTGAAGGAGGACAAATAGGGATGCATACAAGTTGGAAATTCTAGCAGCATTGGAGAATCTAAAATTGGTGCTACGTCAGTAGGAAGCTGAAGCACAATGGGAGGAGGCAAACATTCGCTATCAAGTCCCCAGGAAGAAGTGTTCAGCAAGGAGAGGCAAAGCTTGGCAAGGGAGAGCAGACAAAGGTGAAAATTAATGGGCACGGTGATGGTCTGGTTTTTTTGGTGGGTTAAGTTTTTGGAATAGTGCTAAATGGTTTTTTTTTTTTATTGGAGAAGGAAACATTGAAGATCTGTAGACAAAGTTGGAAGCCACGAGGTGAGCTGATGATAGAGTTGGGAAGAATATTGAAGATGTTTCAAAATCAAGGAGTGAACGTGTGCATTTTGTTAATTTTTGTAAATGAATATTTGTATAAAGTTCATAGATCTAGAACTGTTCCATTTTCATTTTCGCATATATGTAGTTTGTAGATGGCTCGTGTGGCAACTCTAATGTTGTTAGGTGGTATGGTTTTAATTATGTTGTATAAATTTGGATGGATGGATGTAATGGGATTTGAAAGTTTAGGCTGGGTGTATAGGGATTGGGTGTTGGGGACCCTTTTTGAAGATGTATTGACTCTTTATGATATAAATAAAATTATAATAAATTATTACTGATAAAAAAAAAAGAAAAATTTTGGACCCCATACCTAGCAACACTTTTTGTATTTTTTAAAACAACCCTTTTAATAATAAAATATAACTTGATTTTTTATGAATATATCATAAAATTAATTTTTGGACAACTTAAATTAAGTTATTTTCCTTGCACCACTCCATTAGCCTATGATAAATTAAATAATAGGCTAAGGGTCTTCTTATGACTCACACTTAGAAAGGGGGCATACCATAAATTGGGGTAGTTTGTTTATGATCCCAATAATAGTTGATAGCATATTTTTTATTATATAAGCTGGGGAAAGGGTCCCATAACCTTACAAAAAGAGTTAAAAGATAAAACATATGAAAATAGATGAACTTGATTGAGAAAAAATATCAAAAGAGATTGGTTGGAAAATCCAACCTAAACTAGCTTGCAACAACTAATCAGAGACAACAAAAGAGTATCCCAATAATAACTCAAAACATAACACTAGAAAATGAAAAAAAATCAAAAATATCACACCCTATAGTGTGTAAATAGGGTTTCCCATTCCTTGCACATATTCTTTAGTTTATCTTCCCACTTGTAAATTCCAGTGTCAACTTGAAGCTCATTCCTTTTTTGTTTTTCTCAGCATTCAAATTTTCTTCCTCTAGGATTAGTTTGTATTTCTAAAGCTCAACTTTGAGAATCATAACACTTGAGATAATATGCCTTATCATATAATTAGTGAACTTAACCATCTCATTCGTTGCCTCTTCTATATTAGCCATCCTATTTTGGAATATTTTCATCTCATCAAACATAAAATTCCATAAATGTCTTCACAATTGCTATAGGCATGTCTTTGATAACTAGCTCTTCAATTCTATTCATCTTTCTAGCCATGCCAACAAGGCTATCCTTGTGATTCAAATATTCACTAGCCTCCTCCCTCATTTCTTCTCCACAAACATTATTATCCATCACATGTTATATAGGTTTAAAATTAGGAAAAAACCTATATAGAATGAGGGTATTTAATTTATAAGCCCTATAATATGTAATAGACTAGAATTTTGAAGCATTCCAAAAAAAATATTGTAAATTTTTTCTTAATATTTTAATAAAATGGGAGTGGTCATCATAGCAACACTTTATCCAAGAAAAAAAATCATTTGGAAAAGATTATGGAGGCTCAAGAATAACTATATGCTATTGGAAAAAAGAAAAGAAAAAGAAGTCATCATGGTAACCATCCACAAGAGCCTGCCAACATCATTTAAGTATTCTATGGGTAAAAGTTTAGAATAGTGTCACACTTTTATAGAGGAATGACCAAAACAACTACAAATCTTTAACTTAGACCACCTAAAAGTGATATTTATGTTTTAAATTTTAAAATGAAGTAAACTAATGAAATGTAGAATCCTTAATATAGTTTATGTTTATAATTTTTTATATTTAAATTAAAAATTAGTTGGATATATTTTTTATAAATTTAAGAGAAGAATCGTAATTGTTTTTTTTCAAATGTGGGGTCAATAAGACATTGCAAAAAAAAAAAGAGCAAACAATTTGTTTCTTTGATTTTTTCACACATAGCTAACTTGAAAATATAGTGCATGAAAAAAAGGTAATTTTGAATGAATATTTATGTTTTTAATAATTTTTAGAATCAAATCTAATCAAAATGTCACAGTTTTCATGAGACATCAACTTTTGTTTGGATTTTTATCATTTTTTTAAAAATTATACCCTCTTGGAGAAGATTCTTTCCTCTAATATATTGTAGATTTTTTTAAAAAAAAATACAAAGAAGAAAACAAAGAAGGAAACAATAAAATGTATGACTAAGGCTATCAAAATAATCAATAAAATGTATGACTAAGGCTATCAAAAGAATCACATTTCATTGTTTTAGAAATTTAGGCCATAAGAATAAGATCTAGACATAATTATGGGATGATAAAACTAATCGAGAATCTAAAAACATGCCAATGTTGCTTAACATAAGGAAAATGACAAAGTCTTTGTATTTATTGTGAAGGATAAAGAAGACAATTGGAACTCATTTACTTGGTACATAGAGCCTAGTGTATCTCATCATTTATCAACAATAAATGGTATATTGATTATGTTACTAATGTGCTGATAACTATATCAAGTAAAAATTTGGTCTTCCATAATGCCTACCTATTTTAGAAATGGAAAATAATCTTTTTTTAATTATGAAGAACAACCTCCATTTATAGTGCATTCAAAGTTGTGAAGTAATAAAGGCTTTTTTTTTTCATGGAGGATAATATTAGATATATAATGAGGTTTGTAAGTTGATCTATATTGAAATTTATGGTTCTATGAAGACAACATCAACCTTTGGTGCTAGGTATTTTTTAATAATTTTTTGAAGATGAATTTTCAAGAAAAATTTGGAGATATTTTTTAAAGAAAACATTAGATACATTTGACGAGTTAAAAAGTTTAAGGTAATGGTGGAGAAATAATTAGCAAAGGTCATCAAAATATAATATCAAATAATGAAGGGGTATTTTACTATAAAAATCTCCTTGATTTTTGCACTCAACAGAGCATCCAGAGGAAATAAATAACATCCTACATTCCAAATACATGGAGTTTTAGAGAGAGAATCATATCAATGTGGAGATGACAAGGTGTATCTTAGAAAATTAATTTATTCATAATAAATATTGAGTAGAAGTATGTATCTATATATTTGGTCTCCAAAAAATGAAACACCATAGAACTCCAAAAGAAGCATGGTTTGGACAAAATCTTAAAGTCATCCCAATTTTTTTTTGTTATGGGTTTTTGAAGAAAAGAAAATCAAACTCAATGCAAAATGTAAGAAAATAATGCCCATATGCTAAAAAAAAACCATAAAGAATATTGGTTAATTGATGTCAAACCTAAAAAAATATGATTTAGTCATGATGTGGTAGTTGATACAATTTTAGAGTTGATTTAGGAAACAAAACAAATAGCATGTCTCAAACTTGTTTGTTATGAAGATAAATTGGCTAGAAAAAAAGGTCTAATGCATGGGACATATCAACATGAAGGGGATGATAGTTTTGAGTAGGATGCCTCTCATGAAATTAGTAGCCAAAAATTTACTACAAATATATCAAATCACCAAGGTTGTAACACTAATTTGGATGAGAGGAAGCCAGAAAAGACAAAATGGTAGTACATGTTTAGTATTGGTGATGTTCACTTAGATGAGATTCTTGATATGAGGGTGTAAGGAAAAATAAAAAGAGATAATAAATATGATATGCTAAATTATGTTTCAATGGATAATCTTCAATGCTTGTATGATCTTGAGGTATATGACGAGATATAAATAGACTAGAATAAAAAGTGACTATGCAAGTTGAATTTGAAACTTTGACAAAGAATTGAACATGGGTCCTAGAAGAGCTACCCATTGTTGACTAGTTGCGAAAGGCTTTTCTCAAAAGAAATGGATTGAAATGAAAACATATTTAATTTTACTACAAGAATGATATCAATTGATTCTAGCCACAACAACACATTTTTGATAGAAACTATATCAAATGGAGATAAAGAGTGCATTCTTCAATCAAATTTTAGAGGAATAATTTTGCATACACAAACTACAATTATTTAAGGTTTAAAGAGAGGAACATGTAGATTGTAGATTAAAGAAAAATATCTATTGTTTCAAATAGGTTTCTAGAGCCCAGTATATAAAATCGATAAATATTTTCAGGTGAAAAAAAAATCCAAATTCAAATTCAAATTTATAATTTAGAAGCATGGATGGTTATGTAATGATTCTAGTGATATATTAAAGTTTCATAGGTGTAGGTGATATTTTTCAATCTTCCATTGTGAATTTGTCTAACAAAATTTTGAAATATTAGACAACTTGACAAAGATAGTGATAAGATATGTGAAGGGAGCATCAAACTTTGGTATTTTGTATGGTAAAAGTAAGGAGATGCAATTATGTGGATATTTTGACTTAGATTGGGAAGCATCTATGAATAAGAGAAAATCTACATAATGTTATTCTTAAATCTTTGAACATGAGAAATTTATCAAATCAACAAGAAACAACATGCAATTTCAATTTCCTATATTAAAGAAAAATATAAAGTAGTAATAAAAGGGGCTTGTGAAGTTATTTGTCCTTGAAGAATGTCAAAAAAATTACAAGTTCATTAGACTAAGTCTATATTATTTTTTTATAAATAACTAAGTAATTCTCAAGTTGGTAAAGAATTCCATCTTTTATGAGCAAATAAATCATATTTACATACAGTGCCACTTCATTCAAAAACTTGTAGAAGATGGAAAAGTCAAATTGTAATATCTATCTCAATCTAGGTAAATTTATAAACTTTAAAGATAAACTTGTAACATTTAAAAATATGAAGTTATAATGGTTATACTAGTTTTATTAATAGGCTTAGTAATAAAATTATTTTATGAATTTATTTTATTTTATCAAATAACCTAAACATGACTTAGTGTTTACTTAAATACTTTAGGGTTTATGTATCTATTAGAATCATCACCCATATCAAAACTAGTAAGTTATAGAGTCTATTGAAAAAAAGCTTTAAACTAGTTAATAATTCAAAAATAAAATGAGAGAAGAAGAAATGAAAATTTTTAAACTCCGTGGCCATATGAAAACCCAATCCTCCCATACATACGAAGTGACCCAATGAAAGCCATAAACTAGTTGAGATTTCAAAAAAAAAAACAAATGAGAGAAGAAATGAACATTTTCAAACTATGTGACCATAAGAAAACCAATCCTCCCATACAATATGAAGTGACTCAAGGAAAGCTATAAACTAGTTGAGACTTAAAAAAATGTGAGAAAAAGAAATAAATATTTTCAAACTACATGATCATAGGAAAAACCAATCCTCCCATTCATATGAAGTGACCCAAGGAAAGCTATAAGAGGAGGGGCCAATACATGCACACCAGGCTATGGCAATAATACTAGGGCTAGGTGCACCATCATGCACCTCAGAGGATTCACGTCCACTTGGTGGCGGCTGGAAGAACAAAAATTACATATTGACATCAGCATGGTTACTTGGGAATTCTTCATGGAGAGGTTTAGGGCCCATTTTCTTTCTAATCACTGGAGGAAGCATAGATCAGATGAATTCCACGAGCTAAGACAGATGGCAATGACCATGGAACAATATGAGCATTGTTTTTACGAGCTCAAACAATATGCAGGGATTGGAAATGATGAGGCAATGCTTGTGCAACATTTTTTCAGGGGCTTAAATGCCCGTATCAGTGGTGGAGTTAGGGTCTTCGAGCTGAAGATGATGGAGGTAGAGGTTGAGAAGGCTCACCTTATGGAAGAAAATCTAGCTATGGCATTAGGAGGACATACATGAGTTCAGATTGGCAGTGCTCCAGTTTCAAGTTTTGGTTCTAGAGGTGGACAACCTCAAGCTGCAGGGAATTCTAGGAATTTTTGGGCACCCTTTGAGGGTGGTCCACAATAGCAGTAGCAGTCATAGCCCAAACAGAACAAATCACAGTCACAACAGGGAGACAGATCTCAGAGCAAAAGGAACCAAAGCTGGCAGTGAGTTAGACAGGATCATTTTGTGCAACTTGCTCAGAGTACACAGTCGACACCTTCTCGAGGCAGTTTCCAGCAGTCGAGTGCACCATCTAGTGTTAGAGGGTTTGGACAAGGAACATGTTGTTTCTCTTGTGGGCAACAGGGACATATTGCTAGACAGTGCCCAAAGAGGAGCACTACAAGATTTAGCCAGAGACTAGCTGCTTCTGAGCCGACAGTGGGTGATGCAGGGAGAGCACATCGGGTATTTGCAGCAACAAAAAATTGCCAAGCTGAATATCAAGGCATTGTAGTTGAGACATTAGGTGCATTGAATGGTACTAGTATTTCTATTCTCTTTGATTCCATAGCATCATATTCATTGATTTCACCTTCAGTAGTGGAACATTGTAGACTGGTTGAAGCTAGGAAAGGCATCAAGTGGTAGGTCGAATTGGCCTCTAGGGCAAAGGTTGCAGTTGAGTCACTAGTCCAGGGTTGTAATTTGCAAATTGGGACACTCATGACTACGGTGGATCTTCGAATCCTACCTCTTGGTTTGTATGATGTGGTTCTAGGTATGGATTGGTTGAGTGCCTGTCGTGCCATAATTGATTGTCGAAATAAGGTTGTGCATTGTGTTGATGATGCAGGTAAATAGGTTGAGATCATTGGCATTCAGAGACCCATCTCACTACGTTTGATCTCAGCTATGCAATTAAAAAGGTGTTTCAGGTAGGGTTGTCAGCTTTTTGCAGTGTCAGTTGATGATTTGGACTCAGATGAGAGTCAAGGGATTTCATTGGATGATTACCCCCTTCTTAAGGAATATTCTGATGTTTTTCCTAGTGAAATTCCTAGGATGCCACCAAAGTGCGACATCAACTTTAGAATCGATCTTGTTCCTAGAGCCGAGCCTATTTCTCAGGCTCCATATCGGATGACAACACAAGAATTGCAGGAGCTTCGTTTGCAGTTGGAGGAGATTTTAGAGAAAGGAATCATTCATCCTAGTGTTTCCCCTTGGAGAGCACCAGTTATATTTGTGAAAAAGATTGATGGATTGCTCTAATTGTGTATAGATTATAGGCAGCTCAATAAAGTGACGATCAAGAATCAATATCCTTTGCCAAGAATTAATGACTTATTTGATCAAATAAAAGGAGCTCAAGTTTTCACAAAGATTGATCTTAAGTCTAGCTATCATCAGTTGCGAATAGCCGAAGCTGACATTCATAAAATTGCATTTCGTACTCGTTATGGGAATTATGAATTCACTGTTATGTCATTCGGGTTAACAAATGTACCATCAATTTTTATGAGCCTTATGAATGGAGTTTTTCGTGCCTACTTGGATAAGTTTGTACTTGTGTTTCTTGATGACATTGTAGTGTACTCTAAAACAATGGAGGAGCATGAGGAACATCTGAGGTAGGTATTACAATGTTTGAGGGACAACCAGCTATTTTCCAATTTGGCTAAGTGTGAGTTCTACAAAATAGAGTTGAAGTACTTGGGGCACGTCATCTCAGGTGCAGGTATTGCAGTGGATCCATCAAAGATCCAAGCTATTGTTAATTGGCCAACACCCAAGAATGTTCCAGAGATTCATAGTTTTATGGGGTTAGTGGGCTATTATCAAAGATTTGTACAGGGTTTTTCTAGGATTGCATATCCCATTACTTCCCTTTAGAGGAAAGGGAAGAAGTTCATTTGGTCTAAACAGTGCTAGATAACATTTGAGAACCTTAAGGACAGATTGACTAGTGCACCAATATTGGCAGTACCTAATCTTACTGGGGATTTCGTGGTGTGCACCGATGGATCCTTGGAGGGCTTAGGAGCCATCTTGATGCAAGAAGGATGTGTAATTGCATATGAGTCCCGTAAGCTCAAGGACCATGAGCTTAATTACCCCACGCATGATTTGGAGTTAGCCGTAGTGGTTCATGTCCTTGTGAGATGGAGACACTTCTTATTGGGTCATAGGTTCGAGCTTCACAGCGATCATCGTAGTTTGTAATATATTTTTACTCAGTCGAACCTAAATGCCAGGAATAGAAGATGGATGGAATTCCTCTATGAATATGACTTTGAGGTCAAATATGTACAGGGAAAGGAAAATGTAGTAGCAGATGCTTTGAGTCAGCGGAGACATGAGATTTCTGCAGTAGCTCTTGAGGTAGATTTGAGGAGTCAAGTTCTCATAGCGCTTCCACCTGATAGCTGGTATTAGGAAGTGAAGTTAGAAATTGAATCAAGTAGAGCTCTAGAAGGAAAGTTTGCAGGGTACTCACTAGAGTCGAATGGACTTCTAAGGTATATGGGTCGCATTTACGTGCCTTTTGTTGAGGGTCTTCGGACTCTAATTATGACTGAGGCACATCGAGCTCCCTATTCTGCTCACCCGAGAGTTAAGAAAATGTATGCAGATCTTCGAGCACTATACTTTTGTGCTGGCATGAAGAGGGATATTGCAGATTTGGTAGCTAGATGTTTGGAATGTCAAAGGGTCAAGGCAGAACATCAGCATCCCGCAGGTCTTTTACAGCTTCATCTCATTCCGGAATGGAAGTGGGACATAATTTCCATAGACTTTATTGTGGGATTGCCTATGACTTCTCGACGTCATGATGCTATCATGGTCACAGTTGACAAATTGACCAAGGTGGCACACCCCCATCCTTCTTGATCGTTAATTAATCTGTATAGAATGAATTCCGATACCCCTCGCCTAAAGCTTGAATTCTTTATCCCGCCTTCTATTCTATAGTTGCATGGGTCCAAAGACGAAGATTCTAGGGTTACATGATCAAGAAGTTAATACAACTAGTTGGTCCCTTGTCCCCCTTCCTTTCATTCATCCCATCCTAACAGGCTTCATGGCAGAGATCAGTGGCTTACTGCTTCTCATCCCTCGCTTAATTAGCTTTACCATGGAGGAAAATGACCATGACAAGCTTACTTCTAGCTCTACTACTAGCTATGAACGAAGTAGACCATCAGACCCCTACCCCTGCAATGGCTCATTAAGAGGGCCCCCCACACTAAGAGGCCTTGTCGGATGCTCAGAATTTAGGACTAGATAAAATGAAAGCATGGGAAATTACTGTCTTGCCTTCAAGGAGGCAGTATCCAAAACCAACCTTCCCTATCCCCCTACTATTCTATGGGCAATAGCATGAGCTCAAGAATCTAGTCAATCCAGCTAATACACCCTTAGAAGAACAGCTTGCCTTCCTTTCTCATTGATTGATTTGGATGGGATGGAGTTTCCTCCCCTCACCCACGGTTTCCTATATAATAATGGGACTTCTTTCTTTGGATCCTCCGCTTTCGTTGCTCTCATGATAGGGCCTAACTGGTGGAGTCAGGTTTCTAATCAGCTACCAAGGTGGTTTCATGATAGCATGTAACTGGTGGAGTCAGGTTTCTAATCAGCTACCATTCCTATGGGGTGGTTTTGAGCAGGGCCCTTGATCGCCTTCCCACACCGGGGGTGAAGGATGGTATCATTCCACAATGGTTGCTCCGGTCTCTCCTACCTTTACCTCTGCTCCTGCTGGTGGGGCTTAATCGACTGGATCAGCTACTAGTTAGTGGTTAAGCAATTCTCAAACTGGTGAGGAAGGTTAGTGGTTAAGAAATTCTCAAACTGGTGAGGAAGTTAGTGGTTAAGCCTGGATCAACTACTAGTTAGTGGTTAAGCTTCCCCTGTCTGATCATCTTACACAACTTCTTCAGTTGCTAGAATATTCATGGAAGATAATTTCTGCTTTCATGGTATTCCATGGAGAATCATATCTGACAGAGATCTAGTGTTCACATCTGCATTGTGGACATCATTATAGCGTGCCTTAGGAACATAACTTAACTTTAGGTTTTCCTACCATCTTGAAACAGATGGACAGACAGACAGAGTTAATCAAGTTCTTGAGGACATGCTTTGTATGTACGTGATGGATCAATAGTCACGATGGGAGGAATATTTGCATCTTGTGGAGTTTTCCTATAACAATGGATATCATAGCTCAATTGGTATGGCTCCCTTCCAAGCACTCTATGGTTGTCCCTGCAGGACCCCATTAAGTTGGGACCATCTTGATGACAGAATTCTCCTTGGTCCTGAAATGCTTCAGGACATGGAACGACATGTAGCTCGCATCAGAGAGCATCTTGTGGCAGCTCAAGATAGACAGAAGAAATATGCAGATGCACATAGAGTTGACCATCAGTTCTTTATTGGTGATCGAGTTTTTTTGAGAGTGTGACCGCAGAAGAGCCCAATCCATTATGGAAAGGGTTCCAAGCTCACACCTCGTTTTGTAGGTCCATTTGAATTTTTGGAGAGGATTGGCCCCGTTGCTTATCGCCTAGCATTGCTGCCCAGTCTATCGCGGATTCACGATGTTTTTCATGTTTCTGTACTTAGACCATATTTTCCAAATGTTACTCATGTACTTGATTGGAATGCTCTTCAGGTCGAGGACAAGCAACTAGCACTCAAGCCCATGGCCGTACTATAGCATCGAAGACTCGCCCTCAGGGGTAGAGGTATTGAACAGGTGCGGGTTCAATGGGACCCAAATGATGATACTTCAGTGACATGGGAGGATGCATCTCGTATTAGAGAGGCATATCCATATTAATTTAGTGGCTTCCAGGAGTAAGCCATATTCTGGGGGGGAGGATGTAATACCCCTCATGTTGTTGTTACTCTTATGTGTGGATTTCATACTTGGTTGTGTGGGTGATCAGTTCACCATTTTGGTTGTGCATGGATTTATTGTTTGGTTGATTTGTTGCACTGGATATTACATATGTTGTTAGATGATACATTTCATGATGATTATGTTAAATGAATATTTTGTGGTGTTCTTTAATAATATATACATGGTGATGTTGTGAGTTTTATGTTGTTATGATGTTTGGTGTGTTTTTTAGTGTGTCTTGGTGAAAGGATGGAGTGGCATCACTTGCTTGCAAGTGCCCTGCTACCCTATGATTACCTTTCATGGTGTGTCTGCAATGGTGATTTTTATGCTACATGACATTTGTTTCTATCCAGGATGCAGGTACTGGACATTCACTCCACCTGCTTGTCAGGTTTGAGCGTGTCCCATAAACTCAATGGGATTGATGTTGAAAAAAGGAGTGGTTAAGAAAGAGTTCTCGTCCCAAGTTCGTCATCTGTGAGTCCAATGTTGTCTTTGTTTCAATTTGTCCTTGTGTGTAATTGTGTAGTGTTGATTAATATTTTAGTTTGTGATTTAATTGATTTTAGTTATGTGTGATCAATTAATATATTTAATTGATAGAGTTATTAAAGTTAATTATAGTTAAGCTAACTGAGTAATATTCTTGATTAAAAGGATAGTTTAAATAATATAAAAGTTGCTTTGTTGATATTTTGAATGATAAATTTGTTATTGAATTCTTAAATTAATTAAATATCTTGTAAAGCTATCTTATTTTTATTAGAAAATAAATAAAATTGATTTTAAAATTATTAAATTCTTTTATTGGAGGTTTACGGGAATTAGTGGAGGAATTAATGAATTTCTTGTGGGGAAAATATTCTTGAAGATAATATAGGCATGGGGGTAACAGAAATTTCTTCATGGGAAATTTTTGGCGGAAGTAAACTGTGTGGTTTTTGGTGTGGGTTTTTCTAGTTTAACTTTTTTGAACTAGTCTATGAAAGGGCTGTAGAAGTTTTTTTGGAATTGTATTTTGGCTGGAGGTGAAGCTTCTGGGAAGAGCTCAAAAGCTAGAAGTTTCAGAGGCGAAGCTTTGCACAATTTTTGCTTCTACAACCTTCAGGAAATAGGTTCCTTACTGTCTTTTGGTTTGAATGCTTTCTTCTTTTGAAAGAATTGTTTGTTTGTGTAATAGGAATTGATTGTACCCTCTGTAGAATTTAGAAGTTTCTCTGTAGAAATTTGTGTTCCTGGCTACTAAAATTTGCTGTTATAATTTTGTTACCCTTGTAGGAAAATTTACACAGTAAAATTAGTGAACCCAGTTGAATTAAATTCTTAAAATAGTAGCTATGAAAATTGCTGTAGAAAACCTCTTTCCAAAATTGAGGAATTTGAAAAGAAAACTTCTGTGGATTTTAAAATAAAACTCTCTCGTAGAACACAGGAAAATTAGAAACTTCTGTGCAATTTTCTAAAAAATTACCTATAGATAAATATAGTGCTTTGTTTTCCAATTTACTCCATCTATTTGGAAAATGAAATTTCTGAAAGAAATTTGTGCGGATAAATATATAGTTCATGTGAGCTCAGTTTTGTTTGTTTTCTTTTTTAAATAATATATAAATATATATATATATATATATACACCCTGAAAAAAAAATATACATATATTAATTCTATTTAAAAATGTTGAAATTCTTGAGAATTTGTATTTTATTTTCCGTAAGAAATTTTATAAAAAAAATATTAAAAATAAAAAATAAAAAAATATTAAACAAAATATATTGTTTGGGGGACGGCTGTAGCCATTACCCTGTGCAACCCTTAAAGGCTGTGCACAACAGTCAAAGGACTGCTGCGCAACAGTCCTTTGGACTGTTGTACGCAACCCTTGGGGGTCGCAGCCTCCCTTATGGGGAGGTACGCAGCCTCCAAGCTGCAATGTCTTTTAAATAAAAAATAATAATTATTATTATTTCCATTTTTATTTTATTTATTATTTATGAAATTTAGAATTATTAAATTTAAATTTTAAATTAATAAATATATGTGTATATATATATATATAATATATATATGTATATATATATATATAAATTTTGTGGAATATTATTATGTCAGTTTTTTTTTTATGAAGTTAAATTTTAATTGTGACCGTAAATATAATATATGTATATATATATATATATATGAATATATAGATATATATACATATATATATACATTTTTTTAAATTAGAGGAAAAATTATGGAAGTTATTTGTAATGGTAATTTATTATTGAATAGGTTGGAGGAAATATTTTTACCAAAACTTTTCGAGTGTTTATAGTTGTTAAAATACATTGAATTTACTGATAGATCAATTCTTAAGATGAATTTCATGCAAGTGTTATCTCAATGTGGTTGTTAAGTATTGTAAAATTGTGCTCTTAATTGAACCTTGATGTTGAACAATTAGCTATTTCTTGAGTTTCTTGTGATGGGTTATAAACATGTGTAGACTTTTAAGTTAGTCTTCCTTTCATAGGGGATAGGATTATTGTGTAAACTTCCAAAGGTTTTAGAATTTGGTGTTTTAAGTTATGTGGCTTCAATAATTGATTCTTGATTCCATTTTTTTTTAAGTTGTGATTTTGAGTTCACTTTGGGATGTATCGTTTGATTAGGGAATTGAGTCATATGACTATAGCGAGATGATTTTTCCTCACGATTATTTTATTCTGTGTTTAAAGTACTTGAGGGTAAAATCTCTTAGATTTTGTTGTATGTTTGGGGGTTCTAGGGAGAGTGGCTCTATGTGGGCACCGACGCACAAAGGGGCTGTCAGGATAACCCACATTAGAGTTAGAGTAAAAAGTGAAAACCTAACTAATTAATTAGGGAATGGGTAGTAAAATATTAATAAGATACTTACAGATCCCTCATCCACCTATTAGGGATTTCATAGACTATAGGTGGCCGAGAAGGCCGTGGTTGGTATAATCGCGATCTCACCTTTACGAGAGATTCACGATTCTGCATGAGTCACCCTATGGAGCGATGCCTTGAGATAGGCAGTTAGGATAACCATAGATGGAGGCAACACCTTGTGTTAGGATGTCTAGATAATCCATGTAAGGCCATGCGATGACACTCTCCTCTAGCATTCTCCTTTAGTTGTTTTTACTGGAATCCTCTGGAAGTGGTTTATTGTTGTGACTCATGCAAAATCGTTAACCTCTCACGAAGACGAGATCACGATTATGCCCACCACAACCTTCTCGGCCACCTTTAGTCTATGGAAGCCCTAATAGGTGGACAAGGTATCAATAATTATCTTATTAATATTTAACTACCCATCCCCTAATTAATTAGTTAGGTTTTCACTTTTTACTCAAACTCTAACATGGGTTATCCTGACAGCCCCTTTATGCACTGGTGCCCATGTAGAGCCACTCTCCCTAGAACCTCCAACACACATCACAATCAAAGGTTTTGTACCCACAAGTACTCTAAACACAGAATAAACAATCGCAAGACAAAACCATCTTGCTATAATTATATGACTCAATTCCCTAAACAAAAGATGCAACTTATAGTAACCTCAAGATCACAACCATAACAAAATGGAATCAAGTATCAATTATAAAAGCCACATAACTTAATTCACCAATTTCCCAAACCTCTGGAAGTTTTAACAATAACCCTATCTCCTATAAAAACGCTGACTGGCTTAAGGAACTCCACATGTTGATATCCCAACTCAAGATTAAACCCAATAAAGAAATCAAGAATATAAAATAATTTAACCAATTATTCAGTATCAAGAAAATTGATTAATAACACAAATTCACTATGCTTAACAATTAGATGAAGACATTGCACTACATGAAATCCAACTCAGAAGTCAAACTACCAATTTACTCAATTTATTTCATTAATTGAAAACACTCAAATAAATTTGATAATATACATTCCACAAATTTGGCCAGTAAGAGCCTAAAGTCATTATAAATAACTTACATAATATACTCCCGTAATTAACCAAGTGTATATGTATATATATATATATATATATATATATATATATATATGGGCATGTGCGGATCATGGTATGCCAAACGTGCCCTTATGGCAAAAATTCAGGAAAATCGGTTAGGCAACTTGATCGAAATATTTGAATAAGTTATCTATATTATTTCAAAATATGTAAGAATAGAATTTGTAGAAAATTGAATGTAGTTTCTAAAATACTAGGTTTATTTAAAATAACTAAAATCTATTTGGTGAAAATTTGAAATTTTAATGCAGAGTACTTAAATTTCAGGGAAAAATAAGAAGTAGGTGTCTGTCTGACCACCATAACCATAATAAAATGATAATATTTTTTGTAAGATTTTATATATAAGTAGAGGACTCATGTCCGATGATGCATATTTTTTTATAATTTTTTTCCAAGTAAATAATTAATTATGATTTTTTTATTACAACTTTTAGAAAATATAAAACTCGTCTGTCTCGACCACCTTAACTTGGTCAAAATTCATGAAATTTAATTTTTCTTTTTTTAATCCTATAGTATGTAAATCATAGAATGTGACGCATGTTTTGGATTCAAAAAATATGATACCATTTGAAAGTTATAGATGTTTTTCAATCAGCCTATCGATCGGGACTTTAGTCGTAATTCTAATAGAAAATGAATAATAATTATTTATTGAATTCAAATTAAATCATAATTTATATTTTTCAAAGTCTGAGAATCTCCTCTGAAAACCCTTTTCGTTTCATTAATTTTGGGTGAAAAAAAGTCGTCACCACATACCCTACAAATATTGCCACTTTTTGGCATACCATGATCCTGCACATACCCATATATAACATTTATTTTATTTTATTTTTTACAATTTAAATTAACATTATAATATAATCCATAAAGTTATATATTTATACACATGCACATATATTCCTTATAAATAAATAAATATATATTTATATATATATATTTATTATTATTATTTTTTTAAAAACCTATAAATATATATATATATATATATATATACATAGTATGTATATTACAAACTAATTTTAATAACCTTCAAACTTTAATATAAATATAAATTCAAAAATAATTCTAAAAAAAAAATCTTTTATTTGATACTTCTGTGGTGCGCAGCTGGGGAGCTGCATCCTCCCCGTGGGGAGGCCATAGCCCCACCAGGGCTACGCCCAACAACCCATGGCTACTATACGCAGCCATGGTGGCTGCACCCACCCAATGGGTTGTGTGGGGAGGTGCAGCTTTGCCGACCCTCCCCTCCCAATTTAATACAAATTTTTTTATTATTATTTTTTAATCCGTACGAACGGAAAAATGAATTGCAAAGGAATTATAATATATTTTTTTAAAAAACATGTATTGAGAATAACCAACTGTATATATATATACATATATTATATATTTATGTATATATACATACATATATATATATATATTTTATGGAATATATATATATATATGTATTAAAATTCTCAGACAAATTGAGAACATAGTAAATTTATCAGCATAATTTCATCTAAAAATTTAGAAAATTGTACAAAAGTTTTTTTTTTTAAGAAAATTGTATAGAAGTTTTCTAATTTCCTGAGGTTTATGAGAGAGTTTTATTTAAAAATCTACCAGAGCTACTGTTTCAAGAATTTCATTTAACAGGGTTCACTAGTTTTACTGTGTAATTTTTCTACAGGGGTAACAAAATTATAACGGCAAAATTCTACAGCCGGGAACACTACAAAGAAAATTCTAAATTCTACAGAGGGTACAGTCAATTCCTCTTACTCAAACAAACAAACTTTTCAAAAGAAGAAAGCATTCAAACCAAAAGACAGTAAGGAACCTATTTCCTGAAGGATGTAGAAGCAAAAATTGTGCAAAGCTTCACCTCCGAAACTTCCAGCTTTTGAGCTCTTCCCAGAAGCTTCACCTCCAGCCAAAATACAAATCCAGAAAAAATCCTGTAGCCTTTTTACAAACTATTCCTAAAAAGTTAAATCAGAAAAACCCACACAAAAACCACACACTGTTCTTCTGCCAAAAATTTCCTGTGAAGAAATTTTTTCTACCCCCATGCCCATATTCTCTTCGAGAATATTTTCCCCACAAATTCCTCCACTAATTCCCATAAACCTCCAATAAAAGAATTTAATAATTTTAAAATCAATTTTATTTATTTATCATTTTATTTTATTTATTTTTCTAATAATAATAATATAGCTTTATAAGCTATTTAATAAACTTAAGAATACAATAGAAAATTTAACATTCTAAATATCAGCAAAGAAAATTTTATTTTATTTAAACTATCCTTTTAATCAAGAATATTACTCAGTTAGCTTAACTATAATTAACTTTAATAACTCTATCAATTAAATGTATTAATTGATCACACATAACTAAAATCAATTAAATCACAAACCAAAATATTAATTAACACTACACAATTACACACAAGGACAAATTGAAACAAAGAAAACATTGGACTCACAGATGACCAACTTGGGATGGGAACTCTTTCTTAACCACTCCTTTTTTCAACATCAATCCTGTTGAGTTTATGGGACACACTCAAACCTGACAAGTAGGTGGAGTTGATGTCCAGTACCTGCATCCTGTATAGAAACAAATGTCATATAGCATAAAAATGACCATTGCAGACACACCGTGAAAGGTAATAGCAGGGTAATAGGGCACTTGCAAGCAAGTGATGCCACTCCATCCTTTCACCAAGGCACACTAGCAAACACACCAAACACCATAATAGGATAAAAATCACAACGTCGCCATATATATTATTAAGGAACACCAAAAAATAGCCATATAAAAAAATCACCATGAAATGTATCATCTAGCAACATATGTAATATCTAGTGCAACAAATCAACCAAACAATAAATCCATGCACAACCAAAATGGTGAACTGATCACCCACACAACCAAGTACGAAATCCACACATAAGAGTAACAAAAACATGAGGGGTATTACATCCTCCGCCCCAGAATATGGCTTACTCTTGGAAGCCACTAAATAAATATGGATATGCCTCTCTAATACGGGATGCATCCTCCCATGTTGTTGAAGTCTCATCATTCGAGTCCCATTGAACCCGCACCTGTTCAATACCTCTGCCCCTGAGGGCGAGTCTCCGATGGTGTAGCATGGCCATGGGCTCGAGTGCTAGTTGCCCATCCTCAACCTGAAGAGCATTCCAATCAAGCACATGAGTAACATCTAGAAAATATGGTCTAAGTACAAAAACATGAAAAACATCGTGAATCCATGATAGACTGGGTGGCAATTCCAGGCGATAAGCAACGGGGCCAATCCTCTCCCAAACTTCAAATGGAACTACAAAATGAGGTAGGATCTTGGAACCCTTTCTATAACGGATTAGGCTCTTCCACGGTCGCACTCTCAAAAAAAATTGATCACCAACAAAGAATTGATGGTCAACTCTATGTGCATCTGCATATTTCTTCTATCTATCTTGAGCTGCCATAAGATGCTCTCTGATGCGAGCTACCTATTGTTCCATGTCCTAAAGCATTTCGGGACCAAGGAGAGTTCTATCATCATGGTTGTGAACCACATGGGATATAGTGACTAGTTCTATAGAGGTCACGAGTAGCCTAAAAGACAAGTGTTGAGACTTCAATGACACGAGAGAATGCATTCCAAATTAGAGAGGCTTACCCATATTTATTTAGTGGCTTCCAAGAGTAAGCCATGTTCTAGGGGGGAGGATGTGATACCCCTCATGTTGTTGATACTCTTTTGTGTGGATTTTATACTTGGATTGTGTGGGTGATCAGTTCACCATTTTAGTTGTGCGTGGATTTATAGTTTAGTTGATTTGCTGCACTGGATATTACATATGTTGCTAGATGATACTTTTCATGGTGATTATGTTATATGGTTATGTTGTGGTGTTCCTTAATAATATATATGGTGATGTTGTGATTTTTTATGCTATTATGGTGTAGTACCCCTCCATTTATGCTTATGTTTTCTGCTGATATGTTTTCATACTATTAGATTTTGGTACCTTGTTTTGGATATTTGGATCGCTGGTTTTAAGCGACAGTGGATTTACTCTGTGACATGATGATACATTGTATTGCAATATTTGATTTATGTTATGCCTTGATATAGCATAGATGTTTTCCTTCAGTTGATTATTGCTATATGTATATGTTTATGATTTACTAATAGTTATTTAATTCGTCAGTCTGATGTGACGTGTATTGGTGTGGAGAACGGAATTACATCACTCACTTGCGAGTGCCCTGTGATGTCTGTGATTTTCTCTGCACGGTGTGCCTGTACAATGGTTTATATATATATATGCATGTTATTACTTGGTTGCAGGATTGTAGGTACATGACACCGACTCCACCTGGTTACTCAGGTCTGAGCGTGTCAAGACTCAACGAATATGTTGATTGGGAGGTAGTAGTTTGGTTCATCCTAGTCTAGTCTATAACCCGGTCATAGTACACTGTCTATTTTAGTTCAGAGTCATAGATTGTCTTGTCTTTTTCTGTTTGGATTAATTGCTTGAAAGGTAAATTTGTCAATTTTAATGATAGTTTAATATTCTTTAATATATTGTTATTGCAATTAATTTTTAATTGTTGGAAAAATAAGATTTACTTTTATTTAATTAATTAATTAGTTTGTTTGGTTAAATGATTTGATCATTAAGATTAAATTTATTTAATTAAATAAATTAATTAATTAAATTAAAATTGTTTTAAATTGTGTGTGAATAGATTTTTATTTAAAAATTAAATATTTTTGTGGAAATGGAATATTATTAAATATATTTGCAATTTAAAAATTGTTAATTTTAAATAAATTAATTAAATCATGCAAATCTTGAAAGGCAAGATTGCCGAGAAGTTGTTGAGAATATATTGTGTACTTCTCGACAAGTGTGCCAGTGCATTTATTGATTTTTGTTGAGGAATTTGCCGGAGGTTATTTTGGGGATCTGGGAAAAATATAGGGGTTATCAGTTTTTTTTTCACGGGAAATGAAAAATAATTTGCTGTGTAAAAATTATTTTTAAAAGAAATTGTCATTTCTTTTGTTTTGGTTGTATATTTGTGGAAGATCCCTTGCTTGGAGGATCTTTTTTGGTTGGTTAAGATTTCTTTTGGATTTGGTGATTTGGAGAAGTTGGAGGATTGCACTCTACAGGCAAAGGTTTCATTCTTCAACAGCTAAGATCTTCAAATCACAGGAGAACGGGTATTTTTCTTGTTTTGATTTGTTTCCTTTTTAAAATGAGTTTTTGAGAAAATATCATTTTTTTGTGTTTCCTGTATTCTTTTCGGGAATTTTGTAAAATTTGGTTTAATTAGTAGAAAATTCTCAAACGTAACAGGAAAGAATTTTGAGGAATTTTCAAATGAAGATTCTTGTTTTCTTTTAAAAATTGTTATGGGTTCCTGTAGAAAAGATTCTTCCCAATTTAAATTGAAAATCTTTTGTTATTTTAAAATTAGAAAACTCTATAGAGAAAAATCTTGTGTCAAATTTGAAGATTTATTGATTCCTATAGAAAATCATTTCTCTGTGTATTTTCCTGGTTATAGTATTTGTTATTTATTAAATTGCATGTAGATTTATATATATATATATATATATATATATATATGTATATAAATGGTATATATACATATACACATATAAATCTTTATTTAATATTTATTTGGAAATAATGCTCTGAAATTTCGTCAAATTTCTGTATGCGATTTTTAGTGTTTTTTTATAAAAATCGCCATATTTTATTAAGAGTTATGAATTGTATTTAAAAAAAAAAATGAATTGAAATTTTTATGGAGCCGAAGCTCATGGCGGGGCTACCCGCAGTCGACCCCACAGGGGGGGACAACAGCGAGGGCCGAGCCCAGTGCCGCCCTTGCAGGCAACACTCGGCTCAGCCACTGCGGCCGAGCCCAGTGGGGAGGGATGCGATGGCAGCCCCACCCACGGGGAGCTCTGTGGGTGGGCTGCGATGGTGGCCCTACCCACAGCGCAGCCTGTGGGCGGCTAGGGGTATAAACCCTAGGTAGCTTATTTCATTAGTTTTTATTTGTTATTATGAATATTAATATATGTTTATTATATTTTATAATTATTATATATTTATTTTTATATGTAATGTTTATTATATATATATAATATATATTATATATATAAAATATGTATATAATATTTATAAATATAATAATTTAATGTTAAGAAAATTTAGAAGAAGTTATCATGTTTTTAATGAGATATTTAAAAGAACTAATTTATTAAATATCTAAACATAGATATTTTAATAATTAGTTTGTTATGACTAAGTTATTTGTGCTTAGAATAGATTGTTATTCTGGAATTATATAGATTTTGTTATAATATATGGCTATGAATTGTGCAAATGGTAGATCTGATTTTCGTATGGTACAAATAAAATAAAATTTTATTTTATTTTTATGAATAATTTAGGTACATCAAATTATTGTTTGAATTGGATCTAGTATATCCTAATGTAGATCTTTAATTTTTCAATTCGCTTTAATTTCTATTTCTTTGTTGGGAAAATTGGGAAGTTTTAAATGAACAAGTCTTCCAGACAAGTTCGTTAACATGGGGTAATGTGTTTATTTTTATTGAATTCATGTATTGGCTAAGGATGTGTACGTGGTATTGTATGGTGTGTAGACACCTGAGTTTGTGAACATATGTTCGTTATGAAAGTGTAGAAATTTTATGTTGTAATTTGTACACCTTGTTGCCTTAGTCAAGAAAACCTAGAACACCTTTGTTATGTTTAGGGGAGTGGCTTTTTGTAAGGGCCGACAATCAAAGTGGTGTCAGGGTAACTTACAAAGAGTTAGTAAGTCAGTGATAATTAAACAACACAGTAGTTAGAATTAAAATCTTTAATAAAATGTTATGCCTCACTTATTGACTCTTGAGCTAGTTCAGTCTTGAGGATAAGATGAGAAGGCCTGGAATGGCAAATCGGTGTCTTGTTTCTTCAAAATACATACGATTCCGCAATGATTTGCAATGGGGCCGGGTTTCGTAAGAGGTTACTAGGGTAACCCAAGTTGGGGGTCGAAACCTAGGAAGAAACACCAGGGTAACCTTTGCAATATTGTGATGACACTCCACCTAAAATAACAATTAACCTTGTGTATTAGCATATTCGATTGCTAAAATCTGGAAGCAATGTAACCATCAGTCGGTTTTGTACTAGTGTCTAGGGTTAGTAGATTATGTCTAGGTAACCATATTACTATCTCCTAGCACGGGGGGTGGACCTACGGGTACCACATGGTTGGGTGGAACGTGCACCTTACTCCGTTGGGTCCCCAATTTATTATCATGGCAACGAGAGCTTCATGGATGGAGAGCTCGTACTTGGAAACAGATGTATTTTCTTTATTGCATTATTGTAAAACTTGTATTGTAAAGCATCCCTCAATTGTTATGAGGTGAACATTGTAAAATGTAATTATTATTGAACCACCTCATCAGATGGATGAGTATTGTAATATCTTATCAAATGCAATGTAAGAAACATGTTTGTACTTTATATTATCTTGAATGGAATTCAATGTTATGCAATGTTTATCTTTAATGTTTATGTTAATTAATATGTGCAATGCAAAATACTAAAGTCATCTATGGAAAACTCAAGTAGTGTAACGTCGCGTAACTTAATGAATGTATGCAACTAATTAACTTAATAATTATACTTTAAAAAAAAATTATTTCACTATTATACACAATTGCAACATTCCTTAGGTTATTATGACGGGGCATTATAGATTGGTATCAGAGCCAAGGTTACAAACACTGGACGCTCTGGGTAATCGTGAGCCCATTAGGTTGACCTAGTATGTAGTGTCGCTATCTGTTAGCCTTGGTTGAATAGTATCTAAGACTCGATACTGTTATGTGTAGGAACATTCCTAGGCGAGGAGGAAGAGGTCATGGTAGAGGTCGAGGTGGAGGCCGAGGGCCAATCCCTTAGGTTACTCCCCCTCTTAGCCCTCATCACAGTGATCAGGCAGAATAGTTGGATCAGAGGAATGAGGGATAGAATCCTGAACAGTCAGGAGTAGAGGGTTCACAGATACATCATTTGTTAGAGGAGGTCCTAGCTCAACTTGGACCTAGACAGGAAGTTGAGCAGGAGGTTGTTAGAGAGAGGGATAGATCTCCTAGGAGAGTAGATGATATAGTGCATCAGGATGCTATTACTACAGGACACATGAGGGATTTACTGAGGGCACACCCTCCTACCTTCGATGGTGTAGGAGGTGGTTTAGAGGCTGAGACCTTGCTACTGGATTTGGGTAGATGCTTTGCCATGAACCCATATGGTAGCAATACCCATGCGAGATGCACTATCATGCATCTAAGAGGATTCCCCTCTACTTGGTGGCACTTGGAGGAGCAGAAGCTCCACTTAGATATTGGGTCAGTGTCTTGGGAGATGTTCCTTGAGAGGTTTAGAGCATAGTTCCTATCGGAACACTGGAGGTAGGGACGGGCTGACGAGTTCCATGATCTACGTCAGTTGGCTCTTTCTGTTGAGCAATATGAACGTAGATTCTATGAACTCAAGTAGTATGTTGGTATTGGTGATGATGAGCTGATGCTAGTATAGCACTTCATCAGGGGTTTAAATGCCCGCATTAGTGGTGGTGTCTGAGTTTTTGAGCCAAAAACTATGGAAGTTGTGGTGGAGAAGGCTCAAATGGTGGAAGAGAATCTTGTTATGGCTTTAGGTGGTCACATAGGAGTATAGATTGGCAGTGCTCCTGCAGCAGGTTTCAGTCCACGGGGTGGACAGGCACAGACAGGGGGTTCCTCTAGGAACCAACAGACACCCTCAAAGGGTGGGCAGCAACAACAACAATGAATACCTCAGAAGAATAATAATCCACAACCACAGCAAGGTAATAGTCCTCAAACAGGAAAGGGTCGCAACTAGTGGCGCAAAAAACGCAATAGGCAGGATCATCCTGTGTAGAGTGCTCAGTCTACTATCAGTAGAGGTAGTTTCCAGCAATCCAATGCACCTTCGAGTGGCAGAGGATTCGGTAGAGGCATAGGTTGTTACTCATGTGGGCAACAGGGACACATTGCTAGGCAATGTCCGATGAGAGGTTCTACTGGTTTTGGGCCTCGACCTACAGTTTCAGAGCCTATAGTGGGTGATGCAGGACGATCACATACAGTATATGTTGCAGTTAGTGACCGCCAAGCCGATCACTAGAACACAGTGGTCGAGACTTCAGGTAAGTTACATGGTGTTAGTGTTTCCATTCTTTTTGATTCCGGAGCTACCGACTCCTTTATTTCACCGACCATCGTTGACCAATGTGGTCTTGTGGCGGTAAACAAGGTGGTAAGTGGCAGGTTGAATTCGCCTTTGGGGTGAAAGTAGCAATAGAAAACTTAGTACATAATTGTGAACTTAAAATTGGTACATTAACTACCTTAGTAGATTTACATGTTACACCTCTAGGATCGTATGACATAGTTTTAGGTATGGATTGGTTAGCATCGTATCATGTTGTGATTGACTATCAACTTAAGACAGTTAGTTGCATTAATGATTTAGGTGCGAAAGTGGAAATCCTAGGTATTCAAAGACCTATCTCTTTGCGGATGATATCTGCTATGCAATTAAAGAGATGTCTTCGTCAGGGATGTCAACTGTTTGCAATAACAGTTACTAATCTGGAAGAAGGTGAGAGTCGAGAGGTATCTCTTGATGATCATCCTATTCTTAGGGAATTCACAGACATGTTTCCCAATGACATACCTAGAATGCCACCAAAGAGGGATATTGATTTTAGAGTTGACCTAGTTCCTGGAGCTGAGCCTATTTCTAGAGCTCCATATAGAATGACGACTCAGGAGTTAGAGGAACTTCATATTCAGTTAGAAGAACTATTAGAAAAGGGTTTCATTCATCCTAGTGTTTCCCTTTGGGGAGCACCTGTCATCTTTGTAAAGAAGAAGGATGGGTCACTTAGACTATGCATTGACTATCGTCAATTGAACAAGGTTACGATTCAGAATCGTTATCCATTGCCTAGAATCGATGATCTTTTTGATCAGATTAAGGGAGCTAATGTGTTCTCTAAAATCAATTTGAAATCTGGTTATCATCAATTGCGAATTGTTGAAGCTAACATTCATAAAACTGCTTTTTGTACTCATTATGGGCACTACAAATTCACAGTAGTACCGTTTGGGTTAACGAATGCACCATCAGTATTCATGAGTTTAATGAATGGTGTTTTTCGTACTTACCTTGATCGCTTTGTCCTTGTATTTCTTGATGATATTTTGATCTATTCGAGAAACATGAAGGAACATGAAGAACACTTGAGATAGGTATTGCAATATTTAAGGGAAAATCAATTGTATGCGAACCTGAAGAAGTGTGACTTCTTTCAAACTGAAGTAAAATATCTTGGACATGTGATTTCTGGAAAAGGTATTGCTGTGGATCCTTCAAAGATTCAAGCTATTGTAGATTGGCCCGTGCCTACTAATGTAGGTGAAGTACGTAGTTTTATGGGTCTAGCTGGTTATTATAGGCGGTTTGTTGAGGGGTTTTCTAGAATCGGTCATCCTATTACTTCTCTTCAGAGAAAAGGGAAGAAGTTTGTTTGGACCGAGCAGTGTCAGTTGGCTTTTCAGACACTTAAAGAAAAGTTGACTAATGCGCCTATACTGATTATTCCTGATCCTACTAAGGATTTTGTAGTATGCACGGATGCATCCTTAGAAGGTTTGGGAGCAGTTCTGACGCAAGATGGGCGTGTGATTGCTTATGAGTCTCGCAAACTCAAAGATCACGAATTAAACTATCCCACTCATGATTTAGAACTAGCTGCAGTAGTACATGCATTAGTTCAGTGGAGGCATTTCTTATTAGGTCATTGTTTCAAACTTCACACTGATCACCGTAGTCTCCAATATATTTTTACGCAACCTAACTTGAATGCTAGGCAAAGACGGTGGATGGAGTTCTTGTGTGAGTATGATTTCGAAGTGAAATATGTTCAAGGAAAAGAGAACATAGTGGCTGACACTCTTAGTCGTCGTCGATATGAGATCTTTGCTACTACTCTTGAAGTAGATTTGAGAGATCGAATAGTAGCAGCACTTCCTACTGATAGATTGTATCAGGAAGTGAGGTTAGAGATTGAATCTGGTAGACCTTTAGAAGGTCGATTTGCAGGGTATGTCCTTGAACCAGATGGTATATTATGGCATTTAGGTCGTATTTATGTACCACATTTAGAGGGTCTTCGTACATTAATTATGACTAAAGCACATCGAGCTTTGTATTCAGCTCATCCAAGAGTTAAGAAAATGCATGCCGATCTTCGGCAATTGTATTTCTAGCCTGGTATGAAACATGATATTGCTGATTATGTATCGAGATGTCTTGAATGCCAGCGAGTCAAGCTGAGCATCAACATCCTGTTGGATTATTGCAGCCACATCTCATTCCTGAATGGAAATGGGATATTATATCCGTTGAATTTATTGTAGGGTTACCTACGTCATCACGTCAACATGATACCATTATGGTAACTGTTGACCGATTGAATAAAGTAGCTCATTTCTCACCAGTACGAACATCTTACAATGCTTCATCCGTAGCTAGGATTTTCATGGAGGACATCATTAGATTGCATGGGATTCCTTGTAGGATTATTTTTGATAGAGATCTCGTTTTTACTTCAGCCCTATGGACTTCATTACAACATGCTCTAGGTACACAGTTGAACTTTAGTTCAACGTATCATCCTCAAACCGATGGACAAACGGAGAGAGTTAATCAAATATTAGAGGATATGCTTAGAATGTATGTAATGGATCAACAATCACATTGGGAGGATTATTTGTATTTAGTAGAATTCTCTTACAATAACGGATATCAGAGTTCTATACGTATGCCACCATTTCAGGCATTATACGGTCGTCCTTGTCAAACTCCACTAAGTTGGGATCGACTAGAGGATAGAGTGTTACTTGGACCTGAGATGCTTCGAGACATGGAGCAACAGGTTGACTGTATTAGAGAACATTTGATAGCAGCTCAGGATAGGAAAAAGAAGTATGTCGATGCGCATAGAATAGACCAACAGTTTGTTGTTGGTGATAGAGTGTTTCTTCAAGTGCGACCGCGAAAGAGTCCAATCCGTTATGGAAAAGGCTCTAAGCTTGCGCCTCGTTTCGTAGGGCCATTTGAGATCTTAGAGAGAATTGGTCATGTGGCATATCGACTCACCTTACCACCTAGTTTGTCATGTATTCATGATGTTTTTCATGTATCAGTTCTTAGACCATATCATCCCGACATTTCTCATGTACTTGATTGGAATGCGTTACAAGTAGAGGATGGGCAGCTGGCTTTGGAGCCTGTGGCCATTCTACAGTGTCGGACGCTCGGCCTCAGGGGTCGAGACGTTGATCAGGTGAGGGTCCAATGGGATCCTAGCCATGAGGCTTCTGCTACTTGGGAGGATGCGACATGCATGAGGGAACTTTATCCCTATCTGTTCGTAGGCTTTCAGGAGCAAGCCTGATCCTAGGGGGGAGGATGTAGTACCCCTCCATTTATGCTTATGTTTTCTACTGATATGTTTTCATACTGTTAGATTTTGGTACCTTGTTTTGGATATTTGGATCGCTGGTTTTAAGCGACAGTGGATTTACTCTGTGACATGATGATACATTGTATTGCGATATTTGATTTCTGTTATGCCTTGATATAGCATAGATGTTTTCCTTTAGTTGATTATTGCTATATGTATATGTTTATGATGGACTAACAGTTATTTAATTCATCAGTCTGATGTGACGTGTATTGGTGTGGAGAACGGAATTACATCACTCACTTGCGAGTGCCTTGTGATGTCCGTGATTTTCTCTGCATGGTGTGCCTGAACAATGGTTTATATATATATATGCATGTTATTGCTTGGTTGCAGGATTGTAGGTACATGACACCAACTCCACCTAGTTACTCAGGTCTGAGCGTGTCAAGACTCAACAGATATGTTGATTGGGAGGTAGTAGTTTGGTTCATCCTAGTCTAGTCTATAATCCGGTCATAGTACATCGTCTGTTTTAGTTTAGAGTCATAGATTGTCTTGTCTTTTTTTGTTTGGATTAATTGCTTGAAAGGTAAATTTGTCAATTTTAATGATAGTTTAATATTCTTTAATATATTGTTATTGCAATTAATTTTTAATTGTTGGAAAAATAAGATTTACTTTTATTTAATTAATTAATTAGTTTGTTTGGTTAAATGATTTGATCATTAAGATTAAATTTATTTAATTAAATAAATTAATTAATTAAATTAAGATTGTTTTAAATTGTGTGTGAATAGATTTTTATTTAAAAATTAAATATTTTTGTGGAAATGGAATATTATTAAATATATTTGCAATTTAAAAATTGTTAATTTTAAATAAATTAATTAAATCATGCAAATCTTGAAAGGCAAGATTGCTGAGAAGTTGTTGAGAAGATATTTTGTACTTCTCGACAAGTGTGCCAGTGCATTTATTGATTTTTGTTGAGGAATTTTCTAGAGGTTATTTTGGGGATCTGGGAAAAATACAGGGGTTATCAGTTTTTTTTTCATGGGAAATGAAAAATAATTTGCTGTGTAAAAATTATTTTTAAAAGAAATTGTCATTTTTTTTGTTTTGGTTGTATCTTTGTGGAAGATCCCTTGCTTGGAGGATCTTTTTTGGTTGGTTAAGATTTCTTTTGGATTTGGTGATTTGGAGAAGTTGGAGGATTTCACTCTACAGGAAAAGGTTTCATTCTTCAACAGCAAAGATCTTCAAATCACAGGAGAACAGGTATTTTTCTTGTTTTGATTTGTTTCCTTTTTAAAATGAGAGAAAATATCAGTTTTTTGTGTTTCCTGTATTCTTCTCAGGAATTTTGTAAAATTTGGATTAATTAGTAGAAAATTCTCAAACGTAACAGGAAAGAATTTTGAGGAATTTTCAAATGAAGATTCCTGTTTTCTTTTAAAAATTGTTATGGGTTCCTGTAGAAAAGATTCTTCCCTGTTTAAATTGAAAATATTTTGTTATTTTAAAATTAGAAAACTCTAGAGAAAAATCTTGTCTCAAATTTGAAGATTTATTAATTCCTGTAGAAAATCATTTCTCTGTGTATTTTCCTAGTTATAGTATTTGTTATTTATTAAATTGCATGTAGATTTATATATATATATATATATATGTATATAAATGATATATATACATATACACATATAAATCTTTATTTAATATTTTATTTGGAAATAATGCTCTGAAATTTCGTCAAATTTTCGTATGCAATTTTTCAGTGTTTTTTTTATAAAAATCGTCGTATTTTATTAAGAGTTATGAATTGTATTTAAAAAAAAAATGAATTGAAATTTTTATGGAGTCGAAGCTCATGGCGGGGCTACCCACAGCTGACCCCGCAGGGGGTGACGGTGGCGAGGGCCAAGCCCAGCGCCGCCCTTGCGGGCAGCGCTCGGCTCAGCCACCATGGCCGAGCCCAGTGGGGAGGGCTGCGATGGCAGCCCCACCCACGGGGAGCTCTGTGGGCGGGCTGTGATGAAGGCCCTACCCACAACGCAGCCTGTGGGCAACCAGGGGTATAAACCCTAGCTTATTTCATTAGTTTTTATTTGTTATTATGAATATTAATATATGTTTATTATATTTTATAATTATTATATATTTATTTTTATATGTAATGTATATTATATATATATAATATATTATATATATAAAATATGTATATAATATTTATAAATATAATAATTTAATGTTAAGAAAATTTAGAAGTTATCATGTTTTTAATGAGATATTTAAAAGAACTAATTTATTAAATATCTAAACATAGATATTTTAATAATTAGTTTGTTATGACTAAGTTATTTGTGCTTAGAATAGATTGTTATTCTGGAATTATATAGATTTTTTTATAATATATGGCTATGAATTGTGCAAATGGTAGATCTGATTTTCGTATAGTACAAAAAAAAAATTAAATTTTATTTTTATGAATAATTTAGGTACATCAAATTATTGTTTGAATTGGATCTAGTATATCCTAATGTAGATCTTTAATTTTTCAATTTGATTTAATTTTTGTTTCTTTGTTGGGCAAATTGGGATGTTTTAAATGAACAAGTCTTCCAGACAAGTTGGTTAACGTGGGGTAATGTGTTTATTTTTATTGAATTCATGTATTGGCTAAGGATGTGTACGTGGTATTGTATGGTATGTAGACACCTGAGTTTGTGAACATATGTTCGTTATGAAAGTGTAGAAATTTTATGTTGTAATTTATACACCTTGTTGTCTTAGTCAAGAAAACCTAGAACACCTTTGTTATGTTTAGAGGAGTGGCTTTTTGTAAGGGCCGACAATCAAAGTGGTGTCAGGGTAACTTACAAAGAGTTAGTAAGTCAGTGATAATTCAACAACACAGTAGTTAGAATTAAAATATTTAATAAGATGTTATGCCTCACTTATTGACTCTTGACCTAGTTCAGTCTTGAGTATAAGATGAGAAGGCCTGGAATGGAAAATCGGTGTCTTGTTTCTTCAAAAGACATACGATTCCGCAATGATTTGCAATGGGGCCGGGTTTCGTAAGAGGTTACCACGGTAACCCAAGTTGGGGGCTGGAACCTAGGAAGAAACACTAGGGTAACCTTTGCAATATTGTGATGACACTCCACCTAAAATAACAGTTAACCTTGTGTATTAGCATATTCGATTATCTAAAATCTGGAAGCAATGTAACCATTAGTCAGTTTTGTACTAGTGTCTAGGGTTAGTAGATTATGTCTAGGTAACCAATAATTGTAATGCCCCGCCATGCAACCCTAGGGGAAGTTGCAAACTACTAAACAAATGCACAACAAATCTTTTTTTTTAATAACAAAAACATGTAAGATTTCAACACAAATCCAACAATCCCCTAAGGTCACGAGACAGATTATTTAAATCACAAATTAAACAACATGCATGAAATGAAACTTAACAACATTCACTTAACTAATTAAAGCACATACATTCCATACATGATACTTTCATTAAGACCATGAGATCCTTCATGGTTACCAATAACATAAGCTATATAATTACAATTACATCACTCATTCCCAGAATGAGGTAAATCAATAACATGATTGCTTATTACAATTTCCACCTTGATAACAATCAGGGGTAAATAAAATACAAGAGCAACTATCATAAATGAAACCAAGGAAGCAACTGGATCCCATGAGCTCTCCAACACAAAAGTCTCGACCACACAAGCAAACACCAAAAAAACAACGGAGTAAGGTGCACGTTCCACCCAACCAAGTGATGCCCGAAGGCTCACCCCCCGTGCTAGGAGATAGTAACAAGGATTTCAGGTCAAGACAAACAACCTCTAAACATAGGCAACATGACTCAACTGAAAAAGGATACGCAAATGACATCACATGACACAAAGGTTACAACACTTCCAGATTTTAAGTAATGAACACATCACGAATACAAACATAATGCTGACTTAGGAGAAGTGTCATCACAATGTCGCATGGGATATCCTGGCAAGTCTTCCTAGGTCCCAAACCCCATCTCGGGATATCCTGGTAACCTCTATCAACTCCCGGCCCCACATGCAAACCAATGCGGAATCAGTTATCTTTCGAAGGGACAAGATAATGATCTTGCCATTCCAGGCCTTCTCGTCTCATCCCAAGTCTATACAAGCACTTGCGTCCATGAGAGAGGCAAAATTAATCTTTTAAATGATGGTACCACCTACACTAATCAATTGTTTTAGTTTTCACTGAATTAACTAACTTACATTGAGATCTCTTGGCACCACTTTGTGTGTCGGCCCTCAATGTAAGCCACTTCTCTAAGACAACACGTGGAACTATGCCACAACCAAAGGGTACTCTAGTGCAACCTAGGGATAATGAATCAATAAGCATGACATGAAGTCAACAAAATCCGAACAAGATAATTAGTTATAACACTAGATGCAATTACGCACTACCCATGGCAACAAGGTAGATCGACATGACAGCAACCCCATAACATAGAAGACAGTTCTATCTAGAAGACTTACAAAATCTGACTCAAATCCCAACAAGAATAAACACCCCACGACAAAAGAAATCTTGCAAACAATATAAGGTAATCTACCTTCGGATTTCGTAAATCCAATCATTCATCATATTAATGCACTTAAACAAATTAAATAAACTATGTTCTTGCACAATCACATAAGGGTTTGATTATTCATTTGATTCTTGTTGACGCAATACACACAATATCTTTAAATCAATTTTTCTTTTGATAACCATGGATTTCCCATAAACCAATTTTCATCTACCCCTTAACAAATATCTCATTATAATTTAAATACTTCCTCTCTTTTAGAAAATAAATCACATTTTAAAATACATATATATTTATTAAATATCTATATAATCAGATATACATATATATATATATACTCGATATATATATATATATCTAATTACATATTTTATTTTATTTTTTAAATATATATATATAATTAATATTTAAATGTGCATGATAATTACTTAAGCATTTATTAAAATATAATATACACATATTATAATATATATATTATATAATAATATTAAATTATTATATATAACATATATATTAAAATATATATATAAATTATATTTTAATTGACAAAATAAAACATTGAAATCAAATTTCATATTATATGTATTAAATATAAAACATATAATATAAAATATGTTATATGTTTTATGTTTAATAAATATAATAAATGAAATTAAAAAGAAAATTTCATAACCAAACGCCATCCACACTTAGGGTTCAGCCGCGCCCTGTTTGAACAGGGGACGCAGCCCCCATGAATGGGGGCGGCGGCCTATGCTGGCAACGACGACGCTGCCCTCATAGGCAGTTGTCGCCATTCTTGGGGTGGACGAGGGTTTAAACCCTCCCCCATACACTTATCCCATCCTATAAAACAAATCCGCCACACGGATTTAAACACACCAACAACTGGTAAAAATGAAAATTCTGGGTAAAACCCAGAACGGTGAAAAAAAACACAGTTTCACATTATTTTGATTGTTTTTGGTTTAAACAACTCACAAATATATATGTATATATTTATATATATACACAGTCATAATAAATGACTGTAAAAATACTTATTTTCCATACTCAGATTGAGCAAATGCTCAATCTGAGAATTACAATAATTTGCCATTGAAATTGCAAGATTTAACACAATAAATTAAAGATTTCTCACAATTTGAATTAAGATTTTTCCAAGCAAATACACTTTCATAGAAAAACTATTGAATTTCCATGCTTGTTTTCAAGATTTTCCATTGATAGTTTAAGGATGAATTTTTTTATCTTTTGTTTTCACAAAAGTTTTAAAGTTCTTTTGTTCAAGTTCAAATGAAGATCTTCTCATGGGTTTTCAATCAGAATTTGAATTCCATTAATAGATTGAACCATTTCAAACACAAAAAAAAAAAATTAAAATAAGATGGCATAATAAGGAAAGCATGTAACCTTTTGTTTTTCTCCAAGCTTTTTGAATCCTTCAATGGAGGTTGCTCTCTTTCAAATTTTGCTTCAATAAATCTTTCCAATCCTTCTTCAAAAAATTTCTCCAAGAATTCCAAGTTTCTTTTTGCTCTCCAAAATTACCAAATTCCAAAAATAGATAATTCCAAAAAAGAAAATGAATTTCCTTATGCCCTTTCCTTCTCCAAATTGTCAAACCCCTAATTTTGAGTTCACCCACCAAAATTGATTGCAAATTTAGATATTTTCATTTTTGAAAATTAATAAAACAATTCTATTTCCCATTTCAAATGCATAATATTTATTTAAAACAAAATTCTATTCGCACCCCAAATGTCAATTAAATTCCCTTTCATCCACAAAATTGAATTTAACAATTACATTTAAAAAAAATTATTTTTAATTTTATTTCAAGAGGAATGCAAGGCAATTTCTATTTTTTTGATTTGTCACAATATTTAATAATGCTAACACAATTGAACTAATTTAATTAATCAACAAATAAATCTAATTCATGATCAGATTATTTTATTGATTGAATTAAATTAACTAATTAATTAATAAGCACTCTTTTATGAATTTTGGCAATAAATTTAAATAAAGCAAACACCATTTCACTAGGAAATTTAAACACGCAAGCAAGGAGAGATGAGACGACAAGGAAAATAACTTATCCCAACTGACAACTCGACGACACACTATGGCTAGGGTGATGTCACGACATAGAAAACCTAGCTAATATCTCCCAATTGTTTTCCGTTGAACAAGGGACATGCTCAGACCTGTGGAACCAGGTGGAGTCAATGTCCTATACCTACATCCTGCACACAACATGAGTGTCGAACATGCATATATATAAATATTAAAACACACTATGAAGAGGAAATCATGGAATCACAGGGCACTCGCATGCGAGTGATGTGATCTTGTCCCCTTCACCAATACAATATCGCTAACTGACGCCTCTAATCATCAATGGTATAATCAAAGCATAAAGCATCAATAATTCACATACATGATAATTTAATCCATAACATGAAATAATAATATCATCTGATTAAAGTACCATTACATGAAAACATAATGTTTACATCGCTTAACAATTAGTGGTCAAAAGTAACCAAGTTATAACCAATGTGCTAACAAGGAAAAACATACATAACAAACACTGTTCGATCAAAAGAACAAAATGGAGGGGTGTTACATCCTGCCCCCTAAGGTCAGGCTTACTCCTAGAAGCCTGCAAACAAATAGGGATAAAGTTCCCTCATCCTAGCTGCATCTTCCCAAGTGGATGATGAGTCATCCCTAGGATCCCACTGGATCCTAACCTGATCAATATCTCACCCTCGAAGAGTGAGCGTTTTGTGCTCCACCACGACCACGAGCTCCAAAGCTAGCTGCCCATCCTCTACCTGCAAAGTATTCCAATCAAGGACATGAGAAATGTCTGGATGGTACGGCCGAAGAATTGATACATGAAATACGTCATGCACATGCGAGAGACTTGGTGGTAAAGCAAGACGATAAGCAACAGGACCAATCTTCTCGAGAATCTCGAAGGGTCCAACAAAGCAAGGCGCCAACTTAGAGCCTTTTCCATAACGGATTGGACTCTTTTGTGGACGCACACACAAGAAGACTCTATCGCCTACAGAAAACTGACGGTCCACTCTATGCGCATCCGCATACTTCTTCTGCCTATCTTGCACTGCCACCAAGTGCTCTCTAATCCTATCTACCTGCTGCTCCATATCCTGCAACATCTCAGGACCCAAAGTTACTCTTTCCTCTAGCTGATCCCAACTCAAGGGAGTGTGACATGGTCACCCATACAATGCCTGGAATGGAGCCATGCTGATAGAACTCTGAAAGCCATTATTATAGGCAAACTCTACCAAAAAGAGATAGTCCTCCCATCGTGTCTGTTGGTCCATCACATACATATGCAACATGTCTTCGAGGATCTGATTAACCCTCTCAGTCTGTCCATCTATCTCTGGGTGGTAAGCTAAACTGAAGTTCAACTGTGTTCCCATCACATGTTGTAATGATGTCCATAGAGCTGAGGTGAACACTGGATCCCTGTCGGAGATAATCCAACATGGAATACCATGTAACCTCACTATATCCTCCATGAACACTCTAGCTACAGATGATGCAGTATAGGAAGAGCGCATAGGGGAGAAGTGTGCTACCTTCATCAACCTATCCATTGTTACCATAATTGCATCATGCCTTCTCGAAGAGTTGGGTAAACTAACAATGAAATCCAATGAGATTATATCCCATTTCCACTCTGGTACTAAATGTGACTACAAAAGCCCTGCTGGATGCTGGTGTTCGGCCTTCACCCGCTGACACTCAAGACATCTCGACACAAAATCTGCAATATCTCGTTTCATCCCTGGCCAAAAATATAACTGACGCAAATCTGCATACATCTTCTTCACCCTGGATGGGCTGAAAAAGGTGCACGATGTGCTTCAGTCATGACCAAAGCGCGAAGCTCACATGATGCGGGAACGTATATGCGTCCCATGTGTCTCAATATCTCATCAGCATCTAGAGAGTATCTTGAATATCTACCCTCAAGGGGTCTTCTTGCCTCTATCACCGATCTAACATCCTGATACCAACTGTCGGCTGGGAGGGCAGAAAGAATCTGACTCTGCAAATCAACAATAAGAGTCAACTTAGATATCTCATGCCCTCGCCTACTGAGGGCATCTACAACCACATTCTCCTTCCCTTGGATATACTTCACCTCGAAGTCATATTCACAGAGAAACTCCATCCATCACCTTTTCCTAGCATTAAGGTTGGGCTGCGTGAAGATATACTGAAGGCTCATATTATCACTATGCAGCTCAAACCTATGCCCCAGAAGAAAGTGCCTCCATCTCGTCAATGCATGAACCACTGCCACCAACTCAAGATCGTGGGCAGGATAGTTTAGCTCATGTTCCTTGAGCTTCCATAACTCATATGCAATGACATGACCCTCCCGCATCAATACTGCACCTAGTCCCTCCAAGGACGCATCTGAACAGACTACAAAGTCCCCAATAGGATCCGGTATCGCAAGTATAGGAGCACTGGTCAACTTCCCCTTAAGACACTGAAAGGCTGTCTCACACTTCTCAGACCACTCAAACCTCTTTCCTTTCCTCTGAAGGGAGGTGATAGGATGCCCTAGCCTTGAAAAGTCTTGCATAAATCACCTATAATAACCCGCTAGCCCCATGAAGCTACGTATCTTTGCCACATTCGTGGGCACAGGCCAATCTAAGATCACTTGGATCTTTGCAGGATCCACTGAAATACCTTCCCCAGAGATCACATGCCTAAGGTATTGAACCTCAGTCCTAAAGAATTCACACTTCGACAAGTTAGCATATAGTTGATTATCTCGCAAACACTGTAATACCTGTCATAAATGCTCCTCATGTTCCTCCATCATTCTAGAGGATACCAAAATATCATCTAGGAACACAAGAACAAACCTGTCAAGGTATGTACGAAATACCCCATTCATAAGACTCATGAACACTGAGGGTGCATTCGTCAAACCAAATGGCACAACTGTGAACTCATAGTGACCATACTGCATTCAGAACGTGGTCTTATGAATATCTAACTCGAAGATTCAAAGCTGATGATATCCTGACTTGAGATCAATCTTCGAAAAGATGGTAGCACCTTTGATCTGATCGAATAGATCGTCAATCCTAGGAAGAGGATACCGATTTCTGATGGTCACTTTGTTCAACTGTCGGTAATCAATGCATAACCAAAGTGAACCGTCCTTCTTCTTCACAATGATGATAGGCGCTCCCCATGGAGAAACACTAGGGCAAATAAAACCCTTCTCTAGCAATTCCTCAAGCTGCAACCTAAGCTCTTTCAGCTCCTGAGTAGTCATGCGATAGGGAGCTCGTGAAATGGGCTCTGATCTAGGTACCAATTCTATCTTGAAGTCAATGTCCCTCTGAGGAGGCATCCCTAGAATCTCATCTGGAAAGACATCAAAAAACTCCTGAAGAATGGGGTGACTATCAAGAGAGACCTTCTCTTCTCCACCTCCTAGATCCAAATCATCCACTGTAACAGCGAACAATTGGCAACCCTACCGCACACACCTCAACTTCATAGCTAAGATGATCCTCAAAGAGATCGGCCTCTGAACCCCCACTACCTCTACCTCTCTACTAGATGCCTCAATGCATCTAATCGACTTATGTCGACAATCAATGACTACACTATGAGCCTCTAGCCAATCCATTCCTATGACAACGTCATAAGAAGCCAATGGAATAACATGAAGGTCCAAGGTAGTCTGGAGAGGTCCAACCTCTAACCTACACTCAGGCACAAGGGAAAGGGATGCAACTTTTGCACCCGAAGCTAACTCTACCTTCCACCTATCGACCTGCTTTACCGCATCTAGTCTACATCGTGCCACGACAGATGAAGAAACAAAGGAATCTGATGCTCTAGAATCAAATAGAATAGAAACTGGGTTACCCCTCAACATACCATAGGCCTCAATGACTGTACCCTGGTGCTCTGCCTGGCAGTTGTCAACCGCTGCGAATACTCGATTCCCATGGCCTACATCTCCTACAGTCGGCTCTGATGCTGCTGGTCCCTGAGAATAACTCGATGCACCCTTATTGGGACACATCCTCGCTATGTGACCCTGTTGGCCACACGCAAAACATCCAATGCCTCTACCGAAGCCCCTGCCTGCAGGTGGTATGCTAGACTGCTGTGCACTACCCCTGAAAGATGAATGAGAACTCTGCGCTGGCTGCTAAGAGTTGAAGTGTCTCATGCGCCTCCAACTCCTATCCCCCTGCCTCTGCTGGAAACCCTTTCGTTTCCCTTGGGAACCTTGTTGCTGCTACTGACCACTCTGAGACGGACCCTGCTGAGCTCTAGAAGGTGCACCTCCCTGAGGCTGACCTCCTCGAGCACTAGTCGCAGTTGCTGAACCACTGCCCACCTGCACTCCTACATGACCACCTAAGGCCATCGCCAGGTTCTCCTCAATGAGCCTGGCCTTGTCGACCACCACCTCCATGGTCCTAGGTTCAAAAATCTGCACTCCACCACTGATACAGGCGTTTAAGCCCCTAAGAAAATGTTGTACCAACATGCCCTCGTCATCACCTATGCCTGCATACTGTTTGAGCTCGTAGAAATGACGCTCATACATCTCTACTGACATAGTCATCTATCGAAGGGTGTGGAACTCATCCCCTCGACGCTGCCTCCAATGCTCAGAAAAAAATCTAGCCCGAAACCGCTCTAGGAATAACTCTCAAGAAACTGTACCAATATCCAGATGGAGCTTCTGCTCCTCTAATCTCCACCAAGTGGAGGAAAATCCCCTCAAGTGCATGATAGCGCACCTAGCTCGAGTGTTGCTCCCATATGGGTGCATAGAAAAACACCTAGTCAAGTCAATGAGCCATGTCTCTACCTCCAAACCACTGCCTGATCCATCAAAAATGGGTGGTCGTGCTCTAAGCAAGTCCCTCATATGGGCTGCTACCTTTAAATCAGATTGAACTGGTACCTCTCTCTCTCTAACCACCACTGGCTCTACCTCCTGCCTAGGCCCAAGGTGGGCAAGGGTCTCCTCTAACAACTGACGCAACTGAGCGTCCTCGATCCTGGGTGGATCCAGATTCCGATCGCCATCTCCCTGAATATTCTGAGAAGCCTATTGCTCCTCATAGTCAGAAACAAGTGGAACATGTGGAGGTGGGTCTTGCTGTTCCCCAATGCGACCGCCTAAACGGCCACGTCTACCACCCCCACCTCTTCCATGCTAGGGAGGCATTATCCTTCACAGACACAAAAAGGTATTAAGCACAACACATAATTAAAACCCACACAACTAAAAGCTTAATGGGATCATCATAATCCCAGAGTACCCAGTGTTTAAACCTAGGCTCTGATACCATGTGTAATGCCCCGCCACGCAACCGTAGGGGAAGTTGCAAACAATTAAACAAATGCACAACAAATTTTTTCTTTTAATTACAAAAACATGTAAGATTTCAACACAAAGCCAACAATCCCCTAAGGTCACGAGACAAAGATTATTTAAATCACAAATTAAACAACATGCATGAAATGAAACTTAACAACATTCACTTAACTAATTAAAGCACATACATTCCATACATGATATTTTCATTAAGACCATGAGATCCTTCATGGTTACCAATAACAGAAGTTATATAATTACAATTACATCACTCATTCCCAGAATGAGTTAAATCAATAACATGATTGCTTATTACAATTTCCACCTCGATAACAATGAGGGGTAAATAAAATACAAGAGCAACTATCATAAATGAAACCAAGGAAGCAACTGGATCCCAAGAGCTCTCCAACACAAAAGTCTCGACCACACAAGCAAACGCAAAAAAACAACGAAGTAAGGTGCACATTCCACCCAACCAAGTGATGCCTGAAGGCTCACCCCCCGTGCTAGGAGATAGTAATAAGGATTTCAGGTCAAGACCAAAAACCTCTAAACATAGGCAACATGACTCAACTGAAAAAGGATACGCACATGACATCACATGACACAAAGGTTACAACGCTTCCAGATTTTAAGTAATGAACACATCACGGATACAAACATAATGTTGACTTAGGAGAAGTGTCATCACAATGTCGCGTGGGATATCCTGGCAAGTCTTCCTAGGTCCCAGCCCCCATCTCGGGATATCCTGGTAACCTCTAACGACTCCCGGCCCCACATGAAAACCAATGCGGAATCAGTTATCTTTCGAAGGGACAAGATAACCATCTTGCCATTCCAGGCCTTCTCGTCTCTTCCCAAGTCTATACAAGCACTTGCATCCATGAGAGAGGCAAAATTAATCTTTTAAATGATGGTACCACCTACACTAATCAATTGTTTTAGTTTTCACTAAATTAACTAACTTACATTGAGATCTCCTAGCACCACTTTGTGTGTCGGCCCTCAATGTAAGCCACTTCTCTAAGACAACAAATGGAACTATGCCACAACCAAAGGGTACTCTAGTGCAACCTAGGGATAATGAATCCATAAACACGACATGAAGTCAACAAAACCCAACCAAGATAATCAGTTATAACACTGGACGCAATTACACACTACCCATGGCAACAAGGTAGATCGACATGACAGCAACCCCATAACATAGAAGACGGTTCTATCTAGAAGACTTACAAAATATGACACAAATCCCAACAAGAATAAACACCCCACGACAAAAGAAATCTTGCAAACAATATAAGGTAATCTACCTTCAGATTTCGTAAATCCAATCATTCATCATATTAGTGCACTTAAACAAATTAAATAAACTATGTTCTTGCACAATCACATAAGGGTTTGATTATTCGTTTGATTCTTGTTGACGCAATACACACAATATCTTTAAATCAATTTTTCTTTTGATAACCAATGATTTCCCATAAACCAATTTTCATCTATCCCTTATAAAATATCTCATTATAATTTAAATACTTCCTCTCTTTTAGAAAATAAATCACATTTTAAAATACATATATATTTATTAAATATCTATATAATCAGATATACATATATATATATATACTCGATATATATATATATATCTAATTACATATATATATATATTTTAAATATATATATATAATTAATATTTAAATGTGCATGATAATTACTTAAGCATTTATTAAAATATAGTATACACATATTATAATATATATATTATATAATAATATTAAATTAATATATATAACATATATATTAAAATATATATATAAATTATATTTTAATTGACAAAATAAAACATTGAAATCAAATTTCATATTATATGTATTAAATATAAAACATATAATATAAAATATGTTATATGTTTTATGTTTAATAAATATAATAAATGAAATTAAAAAGAAAATTTCATAACCAAACGCCATCCACACTTACGGTTTGGCCACGCCCTATTTGAACAGGGGACGCAGCCCCCATGAATGGGGGCGGCGGCCTGTGCTAGCAGCGACGACTCTGCCCTCACAGGAAGTCATCACCATTCTTGGGGTGGCCGAGGGTTTAAACCCTCCCCCATACACTTAGCCCATCCTATAAAACAAATCCGCCACACGGATTTAAACACACCAACGACTGGTAAAAACAAAATTTTTGGGTAAAACCCAGAACGGTGAAAAAAAACATAGTTTCACATTACTTCTAATTTTTTTGGTTTAAACAACTCACAAATATATATGTATATATTTATATATATACACAGTCATAATAAATGACTGTAAAAATACTTATTTTCCATACTCAGATTGAGCAAATGCTCAATCTGAGAATTACAATAATTTGCCATTGAAATTGCAATATTTAACACAATAAATTAAAGATTTCTCACAATTTGAATTAAGATTTTTCCAAGCAAATACACTTTCATAGAAAAACTATTGAATTTCCATGCTTGTTTTCAAGATTTTCCATTGATAGTTTGAGGATGAATTTTTTTATCTTTTGTTTTCACAAAAGTTTTAAAGTTCTTTTGTTCAAGTTCAAATGAAGATCTTCTCATGGGTTTTCAATCAGAATTTGAATTCCATTAATAGATTGAACCATTTCAAACACAAAAAAATTAAAATTAAAATAAGATGGCATAATAAGGAAAGCATGGAACCTTTTGTTTTTCTCCAAGCTTTTTGAATCCTTCAATGGAGGTTGCTCTCCTTCAAATTTTGCTTCAACAAATCTTTCCAATCCTTCTTCAAAAAATTTCTCCAAGAATTCCAAGTTTCTTTTTGCTCTCCAAAATTACCAAATTCCAAAAACAGATAATTCCAAAAAAGAAAATGAATTTCCTTATGCCCTTTCCTTCTCCAAATTGTCAAACCCCTAATTTTGAGTTCACCCACCAAAATTGATTGCAAATTTAGATATTTTCATTTTTGAAAATTAATAAAACAATTCTATTTCCCATTTCAAATGCATAATATTTATTAAAAACAAAATTCTATTCGCACCCCAAATGTCAATTAAATTCCCTTTCATCCACAAAATTGAATTTAACAATTACATTTAAAAAAAATCATTTCTAATTTTATTTCAAGAGAAATGCAAGGCAATTTCTATTTTTTTGATTTGTCACAATATTTAATAATGCTAACACAATTGAACTAATTTAATTAATCAACAAATAAATCTAATTCATGATCAGATTATTTTATTGATTGAATTAAATTAACTAATTAATTAATAAGCACTCTTTTATGAATTTTGGCAATAAATTTAAATAAAGCAAACACCATTTCACTAGGAAATTTAAACACGCAAGCAAGGAGAGACGAGATGATAAGGAAAATAACTTATCCCAACTGACAACTCGACAACACACTATGGCTAGGGTGATGTCACGACACAAAAAATCTAGCTACTATCTCCCAATCATTTTCCGTTGAACAAGGGACATGCTCAGACCTGTGGAACCAAGTGGAGTCAGTGTCCTATACCTGCATCTTGCACACAACACGAGTGTCGTACATGCATATATATATAAATATTAAAACACACCGTGAAGAGGAAATCGCAGAATCATAGGGCACTCGCATGCGAGTGATGTGATCCCATCCCCTTCACCAATACAATATCGCTAACTGACGCCTCTAATCATCAATGGTATAATCAAAGCATAAAGCATCAATAATTCACATACATGATAATTTAATCCATAACATGAAATAATAATATCATCTAATTAAAGTACCATCACATCAAAACATAATGTTTACATCGCTTAATAATTAGCGGTCAAAAGTAACCAAGTTATAACCAACGTGCTAACAAAGCAAAACATACATAACGAACACTGTTCGATCAAAAGAACAAAATGGAGGGGTGTTACAATATTACTATCTCCTAGCACGGGGGGTGGACCTACGGGTACCACATGGTTGGGTGGAACGTGCACCTTACTCTGTTGGGTCCCCAGTTTATGATCATGGCAACGAGAGCTTCATGGATGGAGAGCTCGTACTTGGAAACAGTTGTATTTTCTTTATTGCATTATTGTAAAACTTGTATTGTAAAGCATCCCTCAATTGTTACGAGGTGAACATTGTAAAATGTAATTATTATTGAACCACCTCATCAGATGGATGAGTATTGTAATATCTTATCAAATGCATTATAAGAAACATGTTTGTACTTTATATTATCTTGAATGGAATTCAATGTTATGCAATGTTTATCTTTAATGTTTATGTTAATTAATATGTGCAATGCGAAATACTAAAGTCATCTATGGAAAACTCAAGTAGTGTAATGTCACGTAACTTAATGAATGTATGCAACTAATTAACTTAATAATTATACTTTTAAAAAAAAATTATTTCACTATTATACATAATTGCAACATTCCTTAGGTTATTATGACGGGGCATTACAGATGATGTCTGATGTGTTTGCTAGTGTGTCTTGGTGAAAGGACGAAGTGGCATCACTTGCTTGCAAGTGCCCTGCTACCCCATAATTACCTTTCACAGTGTGTTTGCAATGGAGATTTGCATGCTACTTGACGTTTGTTTCTATGCAGGATACAGGTACTGGACATCGACTCCACTTGCTTGTCAGGTTTGAGCATGTCCCATAAACTTAACGGGTGTGATGTTGAAAAGAGAGTGGTTAAGAAAGTGTTCCAATTCCAAGTTTGTCACTTGTTGTGAGTCCAATGTTGTTTTTGTTTCAAACTTGTCCTTGTGTGTGATTGTGTTAGTGTTGATTAATATTTTAGTTTGTGATTTAATTAATTTTAGTTATGTGTGATTAATTAATATATTTAATTGATACAATTATTATAGATTATTATGGTTAAGATAATTGATTAATGCTTCTGATTATGTGGATAATTTAAATAAAATATAAGTTTCTTTGTTGTTAATTAGAATGTTAAATTTGTTTAAGGTAGCAGTATTGATTTTTGAATTCTTAAGTTATAATAGTTCATAATGCTATATTATTATTAAAATAATAAATAAATAAATAAAATAACTAAAAAAATTAAAATTAGTTAATTCTTTTATTAGAGGTTTACAAGAATAAGTGGGTAATTAATGAAATTCTTGTTGAAAAAATATTCTCGGAGAGAATATGGGCATGGGGGTAATTTTTGGGCTGAAGAACAGTGTGTGGGTTTCTGGTGGATCTTCTAATTTTTATTTTTATTTTAAATAATCTGAGAAGGGCTGCAAGAGATTCTGGACTTGTATTTTGGTTGGAGGTGAAGCTTCTAGGAAGAGTTTAAAAGCTGGAAGTTTTGGAGGCGAAGCTTTGCACAACTTTTACTTCTTCAGGCTTCAGAAAAGAGGTTCTTTATTTTCTTTTATTTAAATGCTTTCTTCCTTTCAAAAGTTTGTCTGTTATTGTTTGTGTAGGAGAAAATTGTTGTAACCTCTGTAGAATTTAGAAGTTCCTCTGTAGAAAAATGTGTTCCCAGCTGTAGAAGTTTTTCCATTATAATTTTGTTACCCCTATAGAAAAATTTCACAGAAAAATTAGAGAACCCCATTAAATGAAATTGTTAAAATAGTAGCTCTGTAAGCTGCAGTAGAAACCTCTGTCCAAAATTAAACTCAGGAAATTAGAAAAAACTCTGTGTAATTTTCTAAATATTATTTGTAGTTAAATATTGTGCTTTTCCCCAATTTATTCCATCTATTTGGAAAATAAAATCTCAGAAAGAAATTATGCAGATAAATTTATTGTTCTCGAGAACTCAATTTTGTCTATGAATTAAAATATATATATAAATATATATATATATATATAAATATATATATATATATACCTTGAGAAATAAAATATACATATCTGTATATACTTATATATATATAATATATATTATATTAATTTTTTCAAATATGTGTTTGAAAATTCTCTGTGAAGTCGTTTTTATTTTTCCCGTACAATTTTTTTTAAAAAAAATTAATTAATTAAAAAATAAAATAAAAATATATATAAAGAGAATTTAGGGGAGGGGAGGGTTAGCTGGAGCCCCACACCCCAAGGGTTGGGCGCAGCCCTGGTGGGGCTGCGCCCTCCCCACAGGGAGGACGCAACTTCCTAGGCTACGCACAACCAAACAAATAAAATATAAAAAGTTTTCAAATTTTATTTGAATTTTTATTTATGTTTAAAGTTTGGAAATTACTAAATTTAATTTGTATTAAATTTGTTAATTTATAATCTTATATATATATATTTATATATATTAATGTATATATATGTATATATACATATATGTATATATATGTATATATATATATGTATATATAAATATATATATATATTTATTTATTTATAGGGATTTTTAAAAAAATAAAAAAATAATATATATATATATATATATATTTATTTATAAGGATTATATATATATATATATATATGAACACTTGGATTAAATTACAGAAAAACATTATGTAAGTTATTTACAATGATTTTAGATTTTTACTAGACAAATTTGAAGAAAGTATTTTATCAAATTTATTTGAGTGCCTTTAATTCAAATCTATTTGAGTGTTTTTATTTAATGAAATAAATTGAGTAAATTGGTAGTTTGACTTCTAGAATGGATTTCATATAGTACGATATCTTAATCTAATTGTTAAGTATAATGAATTTGTGTTATTAAACAATTTCTTGATGTTGAATAATTAGTTAATTTATTTTACTTTCTTGAGTTCTTTATTGGGTTTCTTGAGTTGGGTTATCAACATGTGGAGCCCCTTAAGTTAGTCAACCTTTCATAGGAGATAAGGTTATTGTTAAAACTTCCAGAGGTATGAAAAAAAATGGTGGTTTATTATGTGTCATTTATATTTCATACTCGTCTCAATTTTAATTACAGTTGTGATCTTGAGTTTACATTGGGTTGTGCCATTTTTGTTATGAGAGTTGATTTATATGACTTTTGGGTGAGATGGTTTTGCCTCGCGAATATTCTATTTTGTGTTTAGAGTACTTGTGGGTACAACCCCTTTGAATTTTTTGTTGTGTTTTGGGTTCTAGGGAGAGTGGCTCTACATGGGTGCCAACGCACAAAGGGGCTGTCAGGATAACCCACGTTAGAGTTTGAGTAATAAGTGAAAAACTAACTAATTAATTAGGGGGTGGGTAGTCAAACATTAATAAGATAATTATAGATACCTCGTCCGCCTATTAGAGCTTCCATAGACTAAAGGTGGCCGAGAAGGCCGTGGTTGGCATAATCGTGACCTCGTCTTCACGAGAGGTTAACGATTCCGCATGAGTCACCCTATGGAGAGGCACCTTGAGATAGGAAATTAAGATAACCATAGATGGAGGTGGCACCTTTTGATAGGATGTCTAGATAATCCATGTAAGGCCATGCGATGGCACTCTCCTCTAGCATTCCCTTATGTGTTGTTTTATTGAAATCCTCTTGAAGTGGTCTATTGATATGTTTGGTGATTTATTGTTGTTATGTTTTGGAAGTGGTTTATTGAGATGTTTTGGTGATTTATGGTTGTCATGTATAGGTAGTGGTTCTTTGATGTTATGATTTCCCTTTGTGTGATTTATTTTTCCATGTTTGGAGTTTAGTCTTATGTGTTGCCTTAGATGTTTTTGGTCGAGAATCCTTTCTTAACTACTCCTAGCACGGGGGTGGTCAAGTGGAATGTGCTACACACCCCGTTGGGTTCCCTATTTTGCAGATGTACCTTTCAGTGTAGAGTTTCTTGAGATAGCTTGATCTAGAGTTATGTACTTCTAGATGTATATTTGTACCTTTTCCATACTTTGTATATTGACATGTTACTCTCCCTTGTATTGGATAGACCTATGTTGTAACCTTGGATAATTGTTCAATGAGATTTATTTGTAGAATGATGTATTGTATAATCATATTTTGTAATTCAAGCTTTATCCATAATTGTAAATATACTTGATGTTGTATTATGTTGATTAAATAAGTTCTTATTATTTCCAAGTTAAATTGGCTATGAAATCTTGTATAGTTTCTATATGGTTCGTTCTTGTCTTAATGCTTACCTTTTATAAATGTTTAGATGGAAGAGTTATGTTAGTAGAAATGAAAGTAACTTTTATCAAATTTTGCTATTGGGTAGATTATGTAATGTCACTTCGTGTACCCCATGGGACTTAGGTGTTTAACTTTTAATCGTAGTTATGTTAGTTGCATTAGTAAACTTAGTGTTTATACTTTATGTTCAAAAAAAAAATGTTGCGTTCTTAGTTGTCCTTTGGGGTTTGTGCAACAGGGCGTTACAAACATAGGGCCATTCATTATTTTTTGGTTTGCATGCACATTAAACTTACTAGGTTTTTTGATGGTATATTACATTATTGATATTTTGCCTCGTCTAACACATGCATAGGTGTCGAAATCTAGCTTTGATAGATGACCACCTATTGCAGAAAATAGTCCTCAACAACACCCCTTCGACCTAGATGAGGTTCTAACCTCACCAAGGCCTTACTAGTCTCCCATTTCATTTTTAATTTGTTGTCTAATTTTTTTATCTCTGTTAAACATAACTGTGAGGTTTTGTAATTTTGTGGGTGGATGTCTAATACATGTTTTGTATGGTTTTTGAATTTCTCTATTCATATAGAAGGTTACGATGCTTTGAGGGTACTTTTGTAAGAACTTAAAGGGTGTTTATGAACACTATAAAGTTTTTGTTCATAAACACACTACATGTTTAGAGGAAATTAAATCTTCAATTCAAGCATCATTGTCATTTACATAATGGGTTTACATTATTGAAATGGGTTTATAAATTTTTTAGGAATTTTATGGTGAAAATGGGTTTGAAAGGTTGTGATTTACAAATTTACTTGTCATATATGGTTTTGCAAAAATGAAAGAGGGTTTTCTACTTTAGGGTTTTGATTTTACAGGTTTACTAAATCATGGAAAATTTTGAGGTTGTGATTTACTAATTTATTTGTGATTTATGGTTCTACAAAAATAAAAGAGGATTTTCTACTTTGGGGTTTTGATTTTATATGTTTACAAAGACATGGAAAATTTTAAAGGTTGTGGATTTACATGTTTACTAAGTCAGGGAAAAATTTCCAGTTGTCTATGACCTAGTTTTTAAGATTACTCTGTTAATATACTTATATCAATTATGTCAGATAAATATAGTTGGTTTGTTCGGTGCCATAGGTAAGTTTCTCGTTTTCTCTTTTTCATTTTTTTCTTAGTATAACCCAAAGATGAATTTATTGTCTAGTTCATCAACTCATTGAGATAAATATTGTTGGTTTTTTTGGTGCCATAGATAAATTTCTAGTGTTCTCTAAATTTCATATGTGGCCATAGGTTATGTATGTTGTTGTCTAATGAGGAGAAAATATTATTCTTTATTCAATCTTTTGTATTTGATGTTTGCAGATCTATCAATGTAAAATGTGTTTATTATTGTCTTAGAGGGTGAGACTTTTTCTTTGAATATTCATATTAATTCATTCCAAATATTTTGTATGATCATTTCAAGGGCTTTGTGTGAGTTACAAGTTGTGAATTGAACCCAAAGGTAGTTTGTAGGTTGCAAACTTGACCATCACTTTATTTTGCAACTTTGTATAAATTTTAGTTGTTCAAGCACTTTGCTATTTTAACCTATAATTTTATTTTCTTGACCTTTTGGTCCCCTTTGTCAATTCTTTCGGCCATTTTCACTTGTAATTGGATTATTTTGGTAATTTTCATTCACATGTGTGTATTTAAAAATATATTCATACACTCGTACTAATATTAATCATTTTGTAGAAAATTATACTCCCTTGTAGGTGATAGTACAATTTCATGCTTAGTTTGGACCTATTTTAGTGACCCTTGCATTCATGCATTTTTAACCCCTCCTAAATAGGCCTTAATTCCATTTGTTATGCATTTTGATTCCTATTCTATCACTTTCCAACAAATTACAAGCATTGAATAAATGTAAACATAATGTTTTTCCCCCAATACACTTCGTTCTAGAAAATAGCACTAGGACCCATTTTCCCATGGGAAAATGAGTCCCCCTATCTTGTTGGGGACCAATTTTTAATGTATTGTTGGTGGAATTTAAACATTCAAATTTCAAATTTCAAATGTGGCTTTCAAGATTTAATCTTCGAGAAATTAGAGAAATGCCCATAAATACCTAATCTTTTCACCATTTTAAAACTAGAACATAAGAGATAACATTCAAGCAAGCATACTTTGAAGTCTTAGAGCAACATTACTTGAAATTGCAGGTCTTCGACCCCATTTACAAATTTTCTCAAGCTTTATCACATGATTGAAGGTTGATATCTATGGAAGAGCATTATGGATTCTAGGTTTGGGAGATGCATTTGGCCACTTCCCTCAACCTAATGAACTATTTCCTAAGTGTTCTCATCTTCAAGATTCCTTCCTGTTGCAACCTAAAGCAAGGTATCATTGTATTTCATATCTACTTAGGGTCTTTGACTTCTCCCTAATTGGATCTTATCATTTTCATGTAGGAATCTCACTCTAATGCACTTGAGTAGGGTTTCTTTGCATTTTTAGCTTATAATAATCTTAGACACACATAAGGTTAGGGAGCACACATTGTTTTCTATTAGATCTTTGGCATTTTATTGAGGTTTAATTACAAAAATAGGGGTTTGACTGAGGAAAACCCCCTATAGCAACCCAAATAATTTCTTTTGTAGATTTTTCACTAGTTCGTATTTGAAATCAAGATTTGTAGGTACAAGAATAGATAACAGACAAAGGACTACATGATCACATTTTGAAGTTTTGGAAAGGTTTACAAAGACCCATTTTCCCATGGGTGATTGAGTCCCTCTTCACATGTCAAATCCAACTTTTGGTAATAGGTACACATCACTCTACATCCCCCAGATCCACCTGCAAATTACTATTTCAGTCTGTTCATCTTTGAGATATTGCATTTTTCATATTAGGTCATATAGTTCAATTAGGCTAATCATTCCAAATCATTTCTAATTAATTTATAATACTCAAAAGGATTGGATCCAAGTCTAATTGGCTCACCTTTGAGTTAGAAAGTCAATCTATGTACCTTGTTGATTTGCATCCTAATGAAACCCTTGGAAAAGTGGAATTGATCCTAGGTTCTTTGTACTTAGGACTTAGGATCCCCTTTCCCTATGTTTCATAAATATATATGAAATAACATTATATGTAGTTGCATTCGTATATATGTTTGCATCTTGCATACATATGTCCCTATATAGGTACATGTTTAACTTTTTAAACAAAAACACAAGAAAAATATTTGTAATAGTGCAAACTGTTGACAATATATTCCTTCTTTAACCAATATTTATGGAGATAGACCTCTTCCTTTCTATCTAATATTTGGATATGAAATTTTCACTATATTTCAAAGCATACAGATCTTTCCAAAGAAACAAAAACTTCAAAAATATATATGTTTTAAATAATATCTTCCAATAAGCCTTCTATTGATGAGAGATAATACCATAATATTTTTATAAAAAAACTACTATTTTTTTTTTAGGAAAAAGTGGCAAGGGCCACAATAATGATATTAATATAAAAAAACTACTATTGAAGTAATGACAAATCACAATATTTTTTCAACAATTTTTTTTTTCCAATGCCATTAGTAAGACACATATTACACAACAAATAAAGTATTTATTTTCAATAGTAAATCATAGTATTATCACAATAATAAAATTGTTCATGTGAAATAGGAAAATATAGTATTATCACAATAATAATATTGTCAATGGAAATAAGGAAACATTACATATTTGCATCAACATAATAGTATCAAAAGCCAAACTACAATGCACATATAATTAATACAAGCCTTTCAAGCTAGGAACTATCGATGCTACAAGGAATTGACTATACCATATAATGCTTAACCACAATAATGGAAAGACATTTTAAGTTTTGAATATATGCAAACTAACTAAACCCTTCATAGTTTGAAGGAACTCTAAATCTTAAGTTGGTCTCCAAAGGTACATAGGCCTATATGGTTGAGTTAACTAGTTACAAACTCTAGGGTACTCTAACCTATTTGGTCGAGTGTAATAAAAGCCATAATTAAGGATTCATAGACCTCTTTAGCCTCCTAATGAATACAAACATAATTCTTATAAACCTATACAATCTCTTGTAATATACAAAGCTTTGAACATTTACACAAACATTTATGGTCTCTCCTTATTAGATAGGGTTAAATATTACCAAAGACCTATTTGGCCACTTCTAATATATAGAGCTAGACAATATCATAGACCTATCTGGTCTCTTGTAAAATACATAGCATAATAATAACCTCAGACCTTCATGGTCTCATCAAAATGTAGAGCATAAAAATGGTACACCATATGAAAGGGTATCATCTACGACAATGGTGGGAGATAGTCGGGATGCTTTCTCAGATTATGAGACACTTCCAACTTTTGAGTTTAAATTTTCTTGTGAAATTTATTTGCTAGTGACACTAACTCATTTGATTGCAAAATCCGATGAAACTGTCCAACGAAATATGAATAATTTGATGTATTGTCGGGTGCTCGTAAGATTTGATGTGTAATTTTAAATTTTTTGAAACTTTATCCCTAACATTCGTCAAAATTTTGACGAACCTCGGGTTCGTCAAAATGTTGGCTGGCATTTTCGTCGAATTTTCAACAAACATGGAAAATAGAAAAAAATCAAATTGTGGCCGACATAAAGAAAAGTGAGTTTGCGCCTGATTTATTGCGACAATGTTTCGCTATACTTGAGACAATTTGTGGTGAACTAAGGATGATTTTCTTGGGAAAAATCAGAAAAAATTCAAGAAGATATCGCCAGGTTGAGGGTAGTCATTGTCTTTTTGCAGAATTCAGTTATGAAGTCAGATTTGTAATTTCAGGTTTGAAAATCATATTTTAAAGCAGCATCTCATTAGATTTCATTTTTAGAGGTTTAGGGTTTTGAGAATTTCATGTCCAGATTTTGTTGTGTGGAATCACCATAAGATCACAACCAAGGAACAAATTCTTGTGACTGTAATTATGTGATCCATAACTCTATTGGTCATGTGAAATAGTTGTGCTATAACAAATACATGATGCATTCATGTGTGACCCAAGTTTAATGTGGCTATGTTGTGATAGAAATGGAGGCACTCATATAATTTAGTTAATTCAGGTTGTATAATGTAGGTGTCAATCATCATTGGGTGCATTCAGGTTGTCTCAAGTTTAAGGTTAGGATGTAATTATAGCATGATTGAAGAGTGATTACCTCTTGCTGCAATAAAGATCCTATAACTCTGGTTGATATGCAGAGTGGTTGTGTTATATCAATTATGTAGTGCATTCAAGCACAACCCATGTTTAATGGGCTATTCTAAAGAGTGATCAAGATTTTCTAAACCTTATGAATGTTACTTGAAATATATTTGCATAATATCAAATTCCTTTAGAGGATTTTGAAGTATTAATGTATCCAATATAGGGTTTAGAATGATTTCTTTTAATTAAAAAAATAAATAAATGATGTATTTCCCTATAATTAGATAATGTGGAGATCTCCTAAATCTGCCCCAGCACACTATCCTCTTTGGCACTATATTCATTACTCTAGCTACTAGGGTTTTGCATGTGACATCTTTAATATCTTCATGACCGTGGCTTTTAAATAGATCCCATCTTTACTTTAATCCTTTTCATGGTAACCCTTGAGCTCCATAATCCACCTTCAATCTCTTCTAAGAATGGTGTCTTAAGCTAGACTGCATAGTATGCATATAAAGCAAGTCCTTCATACCTGCCATTGTTCCAAACCACCACTCACTGCCTTGCTTAAAATGTTGCCTCCATAAGCACAATAGCATGTTTTAAAATCATGGTTGTCAGTGATTGACCATTAAGGTCGCCACTTTCATCATGAAGATACAATGAGATTTTTGTCTTCAAACTCAAGGCATTATGCAAGATAACATTGTGAATTGTTTGTTGTGTATGATTTGATTTTCTTGCACATTTACTACTTTGCTAACTTCCTTTAAGGCTGGGTATTGCACCCTCAGCTGCAATCTCAAACAACTCACTCTCTATCACTTGAAGATTCCTTTCATGGGCATCCTATAAAATCAAACTATGCCCTATAGACTGCCTACTTACTACAGGGGACTCATTGTTTCATGGTATTGTAGTTCTTAAGATCCTTCAACCTTATTGATACTACTTCACAGTCCACAAGGTATTATTCACTATTCTCCCATCTTTGATCAGTCTCAAAACACTACTCAAACATGCAATCCACTACCTCCATTATACATTAATGGCTAAGAAGAAACATTGAAGCTATGATTACCAATGTTACTTCATTTGGACAGTCATTCTCTGATTGTGTTTACCTTGTCTAACACTACTAAAAGCATTTGAAAAACCCTTAAGGTCAACAAGGGGGTAAGGAAACTCACTGTTAAAATCTCCACTTCAATTACTATGCAAGGTTTGAGCTTTATTACCTTGTCATTGCTCAGCCTCTTTTTGACTATCACATCTCAAGTGAGTGTCATTCGTCTTACCATAGATTGCATTTACAAATGTCACTAAGCTACATAGTGTGCTTGTTATTGGCTACAATCTTTAGATTGCAAGATTTTTTTATTACCTACAATGTCTCAATCTTTCTAGTATTGTAATCTCACTAATCCACTATAGTTATTGTTTATGTTTCTACGGAGGCCTATGGGTTTGTACCCTAATCATGCTCTTACCAATGCTTTTGTTATTTTTTCTTAGGGCTCTCTCAATGTTGAGGGCTCTAGGGATAAGCTCATCATAAGAAGTGACACATTGCATCTTTAACTAAAAGGATAAATCCATATTGACATTAGCAATGATGATTCCGACTTGTTGCTCTTTAGGAATGGGTCACTTGCTCTTACTACCTCGCTACCTCCGTCGTTGTAGGAAGTTTGCGATCAAGTTCAATATTCTGATTTTAGGAGTCTTAATGGTTGGAAATCATAGTAAAATCATAATTTAATAAGTTTTGGAATTAGCATTTTAAAGTGTTTTTTGGGTTCATTAACTTCTGACTATCTTCTCTTTTGTAGGGGTGGTTGCATGCCAAATTTTTTTGGTGTAAAATATCAGAATTAGATTATGTTACCTGTCTATGAATAAAAATTATTGGAGTGTGAGTTTGATATTTTTTGAAGATCTAAATAGTCAAGCTTGGTAAAGAAAAATCATGTCAGATAATATTAGTCCAGAAAAAAATGAAGAGACACTTGATAGATTGTGGGCTAGATTGAAAAGAAAGGGTGATTGGAAATGTTATTGTCCTTGCAATAATTGCAAGGGCTTAAAGAAAAGATGACTTTTAATCACAACAGCTGAGAAACATTGTAGGCAGCATGGTCACATTGAGGGGGGGCATGATTATCGTCCATTGGTAAGTTGTTCATTATATGTGTTTATATTGATTGAATTTGTAAGTGTTTATATCGTTTTAACATTTTATATATATATATATATATATATAATCACTTGATCATGATCATGGTTTATTTGTATCTATCATTATTATAAAGGTGGGGCACCCTATGGCAGATGATATGGATTATCATGGCCTGGAGAATGTGGTTTTGCAAGCAGACGAACATGGAACTGTGAATATCGAAGATGAAGTTAATGATCCTATGGAAGTAGATGATCATGCGCCAGAAAATACAGTTGAAGATGATGGTATGAATACATTGATCGATGACACATTTAGTGGTGGAGCTGATCATGAAGATCAAGATGACTTTGATGATGTTCATGATTTACCTATACTTGATAAGGCATATGAGCCCCTTTATGAAGGCTCACAAACAACTCTTCTCTCTACTGTATTGTTGTTGAACTTGAAGGTTATGAATGGTTTATCAAACATAGCAATCTCACGGATGTTAAGGTATGTCATATATGTCATCTTTTTTTATCTATTTTAATTTTTGTTAGTTCATCACTAGTAAATAAAGGATGAAATATGTACCATTAATATTCTTTATATGAACAAATTATTTTTTATTGTAGATTGATTGGTGAATTTTTTTTACCACCATCAAATATTTTACCTTGCTCATACCGAGATTTATGTGCCATTATGAAAGATATCAGAATGGAGTATCAAGTAATAGATGCATGTCCCAATGATCATATTATATATCATAAACAACAGGAATTTGCAACAGAATGCCCGTAATGTCATATTATTAGATATCGAATAGATCAACTAACAAAAAAGGTGCCTCGCAAGGTTCTTTCTTATATTCTCATTATTCCACGTATGCAACGATTATTTAGGTGCGAAAGCTTAGCACAATTTATGGATTACCAAGCATAGAATAGAAGTGGATATGACATTCTTCGAATGCCTGTGGATAGTTCTGCATTTAGGGACATGGAGGAAAAATGACCACACTTTAAAGAAGAACCTCGTAATCTCAGACTTTCATTGGGAGCAGATGGTGTCAATCTATTTGGAGATCTGAGATCTATTTACTCAGTGTGGCCTATTTTTGTTATCAACAATAACATTCCTCCATGGATGTCAATAAAGAGGGAGCACATAATGTTGTCAATGATTGTTCTAGGTATTTATTTACATCAATCTTTTTTAACGTAGTAGCATCTCATTTGTCTTATTTGTTGCATAATGACTTATATTTTTTTCATTCAATAGTCATGTACATTAATTTATATATATTGCAGTAAAATGGTTATAATAATTATGTAATGCTAGGGATGACCCCGCAATGTAGTGGTAAGCTGCGATCCTTCCACATGGGAGGTCTTGGGTTCAAGATTGCTCGAGCCCCATGTGCCTGACGCAAGGAAGAATGGAGGACAAAAGCAGTGGATGTAGTGGGTGTAGGGTTGATAGTATACCGAAGTGATGACTGAGCTGCGGGTGTCAGAGGGTGGCATGGAGAGTCCATAGGCAGAGGTGAATCAACAGGAGACTATAGGCGGCAGCAATAGAGTGGTGTGGAATAGCGAATGAGAGACAAGAGAAAGGATGGGTGCGCTAGAGGAGGCGAAGGATGGGAGGTGGAAGAGACGAAGGATGGAAGGTAGAGGAGGGGGAGAAGGAGCTGGAGGGGAGGAAGAGAGGAGGTGGAGGTGAGAAGGATAGGAGGAAGAGGTGGAGTGAAGGACTGAGGTTGCAGGAGAAGGGAGTGGAGATAGCATAGGAGTAGATGACGGGAGAAAGGACGATGGAGGCCAGGAGGAGAACGGAGATTGGAGGGGAGAAGAGAGAAGAGAAGAGAGGAGAACAAAGATTGGAGGGGAGAAGAGAAGAGAAGAGATGACAGGTGTTGACGGAGGGAAAAATACTAAGGAGGAAAGGACTGCATGAGACAAAAATTAGGGATGTAATTGGGGATGGGGTCCCCCATTGTGACCCCACTGGTTCATAGCTCCAGTCAAAAGCGTTCACAGATAAAAAAAAATTAAAAAAATTATGTAATGCTTATGTTCATTCAACTAGGTAAGTACCAAGTTAAAGATATGAATGTTTATATCGAGCCTCTTATCGATGAGTTACTAAAGTTATGGAATGGCGTCACTATGTATGACGTCTCTAGACCAATAGGACAAAGACAATTTCAATTCCATGCAATGCTTGTATGAACAATTCATGATGCCTCAGGGCTAACACATTTTGGTGGTATGTTATAACGTTCGACTACACTTTAACAATAATTAATTTGATGAAGTAGATATCATGCATGTTTTTAAAATAATCTATTCATTATATATAATTATAAAAATTGACATATTTAATCCAATTATATATGATCTTGCAGGTCTTCAAACAAATGGAAAATTTGCATGTCCAATTTCTGGTCCAAAGATGAAAGCTTGTCATTCAACAAGTTTAGGAAAGCAGGTGTTTGATGAGTATAGGCACTTCCTCCATAGAAATCATAAGTATCAAACTACTGAAAAACATCTTTTCAATGGGAAAGAGGAGACTACATAAAAACCACGAAGAATGACACCTTGCCTATGGAAGTTGAAATATAATAGAATTAATTGTCAAGGTTATACATCAGATAAAATTGTTTATCTATCATATATGATATGTTTTGAATTTATATTTTTATATTTTGTTGTGTTTACTCATATTGTAATTGACAATGATTGTCGTTGTTAACTTGTTTAACTTATATGCTTCATGAAGGTCATCAAAGCATTAATGGCCGGCTTCCATTGGGAATGAAAAGTTATCCCAGACAATTTAGTAGGTTTCCCTACTATGAGTAGCTACAAATTGTACATTTATTTAATACAATGCATATTAGAAAGAATATAATAGAAATGTTATGGAAAATATTGGATGGAAGGCATGACAAAGAAAAAATTGTCAAAATTTGTAGTGACATTCAGGAAGCCAATCATGCAATGAAAAATGTCATTCAATTAAATAGCGATTGAGACCAAATTAATATAAGTTCCCTTCCTTGGTTATTAACAGAGTAGCAAAGCAATGCTATAAAAGAAGTCATACGAAAAATTTGATTTCCCACAGGATTTGCTACAAACATAAACAATATAATAACAAAGAAAGGTGAATTTGGGTCAGGGATGAAAATGCATGATTGGCATACCTTCATTAAGGTAATTATTCTGGTATATTATATACACTTGTATAATGCATGTACTTTTCAGTGTATTGTGTTTACTACTTTTGGAAAAATAATGAAAAGATCATTTTATAATTGTTGCAGTATGTTCTACCTCTATCTCTCCCAGACAACTTTGACAACAATGTCAAGCAAGTTATATATGATCTTGGAAAATACATGAGGTAAGTAGCAGATTTGTTCAATTCATTGTATACATCTTATAATTTCCATTTGTTTTACTTGTTATGTAATATATTGTATATTTTTGTTAAATCTCGTTAATATATTTGTGCCTTCAATCACTTGTAGATGGCTATCATCTAAAGAAATCCATAAAAGATATAAATTATTGGAAGAGAAAAATTCCTCGTCTAATGTGTGAAATGCAAAAGTGTCTACCTTCAACATTTTTCAATGCACAAGAACACTACCTCATACACCAAGTTGAGGAGATTGAACTGTGTGGACCTATACACACAAGGTCAATGTGGATGGTTGAGAGGCACTTGAAATTATTGAAGGCTTTTGTTAGAAAAATATCACATCCTGAGGATTCTATGGTGGAGGGATATATGGTATACCAGACCATGGTGTACATTAGTGAATATCTTCCTAATTTTTTAGCAAAGATCCATGTAGATCGCATTTGGGATTCCAACTCCATTAACAAATTTGAAGGGGAGTCCCTGATGGGGAAAGGTAGATTGAGGAAAGTGAGAGGTAATTATAAGATGGTCGAAGATTAATTGGAATACATTTTACATATGGTTTTTATGTATATTTTACTTATTTAATTTTTAATCTTTAATATACATCAATTCTAAATTAAGGTCATATACTGTGGTATTTAACTAATTATACGTCATTTGTGAATTTCAAATTTTTTTTATACAGTTGGTCGCGAGTGGGATGCACTACATTTGTACGTGGCCAAGAATCTTGATTGGATGATGGTATGGATTGAATGATGTCAACAATTTGGTCGTGCATTAACATGGGGAGGTGTGGCTTCATTGGTTAAAGAAGCTCATTGTAATGGAGATTCCAATGTTACACAAAGGGAAATTGATTTAGCATATGGTTTAAGAGATAAACAGGTGCGTATAAATATATTAATAACCCATATTATTTAATTATTTTCAAGTATATTGATGTATATATATGTTGAGATTGTTTTCTTTGCATACATTTGGCCAAGAATAAATATGTTTATCCACTGACGGTATTGCAATAATTTTTACATGTTTGAAATATTGCAAGTGAAACACCACAAGGCTATGTGATGTGATGGTCGTAAATTTTGAATCAAAATGTTGGATGACATGAAGAAAACTTGTGATTATGGTATAACTACACTCTTTCAGGTGACTAATGTTTCATCTAGAAGCGACATACATCCATAAGTCTCAGAAAATTGATACTATGGTATTTTGGATGATATACTTGAGTGTGACTTTAAGTCCTTCAGATTAATTATGTTCGTCGTCCTATGGTACATGCTACAATTGAATGAAAATGATACTAAGAGAACTTTTATTGAACATGATAATGGATTTACCATGGTTAATACAACGTTGATCAAGGGAGCTGGAAATGAGCCCTATGTTCTTCCAAGCCAATGTGAGTAGGTATTTTACTCAGAGGTACCAGGTAAACCGGGTTGTTCATTTGTTGTTAGACATGATCCAAGAGGAAGGACGATAAAGTATAATGTGGTGGAAGAAGAAGATACCAAAGAACTAGAAGATGATGTAGATGATGATCAGGATCGACAGTTAGTTGATGATGTCCCCGACGAAGATGTCAAAGAGGAGGAACTAGATCATGATGATGTAGGAGTTAATGTTCATGAAGATGATATCAGTGTGGATGATGAGATTATCAAAACTAATATTGATGATGATGATGATGATATGACCAATCCTTACAATGTCAAATCTGGATCCGATGATACAGACAAAGAGTTGGATGAAGAAGAAGATCAATGACATTGAAATGTATAAGTTATGCGATTATATTATCTATTTGATATTAATTTCTTGATAGAATTATATTTGACTTATGTGGTTGCATAATTAATTGATGATGTTTTTAATTTTTATGCCATTACATAATTAATTTAATGATGTACTTTTTAATGTTTGAAAGGTCAAAAAATTAAAACATTTCAACAGTGATGTTAACAACCTTGAAATTAGTGTGTTTAATGTTTCATGTGATCAAAAAATATTAAAAAGTCAGTTGTAGAGGTTGTTGTTCAGTGGTTGACGTGTAAGTTGGTTCTTTTTACAATGTAACCAGGTTTGTCTTGTAATCTACCTATGAAATTTCCAATTCCAATTGAAGGCAGCTCAAAGGACCTGAACGAACTAACAAGGACTTTAAAATCCTCCTACACTTCGGCCTCTACAAGACCCGAGAGGGTGATCCCTTAATGTGTTTACAACCTCTACACCATTATTATAAACAACATTGACAATAGCAAATGATCTCACTTAATATCTCAACACGATAATATAATATCAACTAGAATTGGCTGTTCATAGACAATATCAACTATCTGGAGTGTGAGATGACTAAACAAAATCCATTATATAAGATAGTCAATGATTTGCAATTTGTAGCAAGCTCTAGGAAAAGACAAACAAATACTGAACTACACTAATAATTACAACTTAGATCAATGCCATATATCCATTGCAGAAGTCAAATTCATAAGCATCTAGAGGTTTATAACAGATTTAATACATCACATATAAGATCCTTGACAATATTGCATTACAATTTCATCAGTATGCATTCTAACCTAAGACTACTTATCAAATCCTTATACAACACATATCTGCCTATAATCCCATTCAAGCATTTTAATTAATTCCTTGAATTAAAGTTAAAATAGAAATATACACACCACAATAGTGAGATGGATAAAACAACCCTTAGTTATTTCATTCAAAGTTCAGATATGCATGTACAATGGAGAGACATGAGCTCAAATTTTCATTTCAACTCAAATGCTAGTATTGTTATACAACATTAAATCTCTATGAACTCAAAACCTATTATAGAATGACTCAAAACCTATTATAGAATGACTCAAAACATAAATTGAATTTCTCTAAAACCATCAAAATTTACAATTCGCTCTGCAACTTCACCTAGACTCGACAAAAATTATCTAACTTGCTAACCCGTACTTCTGGCCTTGAAATCATTCTTATAGAAAATGAAGGAGAAAACAAGCACCGAGCCAGAAAGTACACCTATCACCAGTCAATTGGAGCACCTGGTGATACTCCAAAATTTGTTACAATAGCCACCACCTTGAAAAATATTCTTGTTCATCATATCAGCTGAGGAACGTTGATACAAAAAACAACAAGAAAACCGCACCAAGAAAGCCGTCAACACAAAATTGGAACCGTTGCAACCGCAACATCTGATCTGCCACCTATTAGTAATTCGCTCATTTTACTCCTCCTCAGTCAAATATTTAGTTACCCAATTCTGGTACTCATCATCAGTTGGCCAGTCAAAATTAATTACCTCATCCACCTTGGTATTATAAGGTGTGTATTTTATCACTACCTATTCACATCCCTTTCAAAAGATTCCAAAAATGAGTTGGTACTAATGATTTTGTCCATACAGCTCACCAAAAAATCATAGTCTGAGTCATCACAAATTGAATTGATTTGATCATTGATGGCCTCTCTTTCTTGATCCTCCCATTGTTGAAATGACCTGATTTTCCCCTACTCATCAATTATATTGGGTAACAATGTGTTACCCCAATCATTGAAATTATTCACCAGCTCCCTAATCTTCCTACTCAAGTCATCTGGTAAGGTCTGAAAACCTTGCAATGATTTTACTAACACATGATTAGGCTTTAATGATTGGAGCCTATTATTCATATCAAATCTTGAGGCCCTATACATGATATCCAGATCACTGGCCCTAGGGATCCAATTTTCAATTATTGGGATCACTACTTCCTGATCCCTATCAATATTATTTATTGATGCTAATAGCAAAGAATATAAAGAATATATAGATAGCAATTTCTATCAACCTTTTCATTTAAATGCCTCAAAACAGTAGTAAAAATTTCCTTTTCCTTTAAGAGAGATCCCTCATCACTTTTCTTTAGTGATGCCTACAATTCATCAATTTTTTGCAAGAGTTGCTTCTTTGTAGGATCGATAGAGCACTTTGTTTCTTCTTGAACTTCCTCTAAAGAAAGGATGAGGACATGATTCTGACTGGGAGATCCTGGTGTGGAAACAATTGGAGAAGGAGGCATTGACCCTGCTGTGGAAGGTAATGTACTGGTTCCTGGAGAACTTGATGTCTCCCCAATCTACTTATACCTAAACTCTCCACTCCAGTTTGCAACTCAACATTTTTCTACTGCATCTTGTTATACTCCTCAATCAAAAGGTTATATTTTTCCATTAAGCTCTTCCTTTCAACTTCCTCCCTTTCAACAATCTTTTGGGCCAATTTGGCCACATTCATAGTCAAATTAGTGGCCTTAGTGGTTGAGGTCTCTAAAGCTCTCTTTATTATCAATCCTCCCTTGAAATTTGGATTAATATTAGAAACATCTGGTTTTCTCCCTTATGGGGCCAATGCCCAAATTTCTAGAGTTTCATATTCCTCACTGAAAGCAGAGTTTTGCAATGTTTCCTTGACCTCTTCTTCAGAGTCTTGAAAGGGATTCTTAGACTTCATAATAGCATTAAAGGCTACTACATCTGCAATGCCCTATTCAGGCAGAATTAATACACCAGCCTGACTTACTAGTTTTCTTCCTTCTTCAGGAGTGATGTTCTTGAATTCTTCCATTAATTCAACTTTTACCTCCTCATCATTCTCCTGGTCTGACCTGTCAGGCCTTAGTTCTCTTCTTTGCCTACATTTATCTTGATACTCTTCAAACTTCATCCTCCATACCAATTGCAAGAATACAGGAGTTTTTACAAATATATTGTCATCTAGAAACTCCTTGCATGCCTCCATTCTTGCATCTTGTACACTTTTACCTTTCATATCTAAATCAAATAAAACTAATTCAGTTGGCCTAGGAGGGGAAGGCATACCAACTTGCATGTCTTGATCAGTAACAATAATCTCATCCATCAGATCCTCCTATGGTTGATCAATCTTTGCCTCTTAGGGCTTGGCTCAGATGGTCGTGATGAGGGATTGTCTTTTGGTGATGATTCTAAATCAATAATTTTGATTTCCCCAGGCACTTTCATAATATGTTTTCCTTTTCTGTCCACTTCTTCATCACAGCTACTATCATTTTTCCTCCTATAAATGGGCCACCTTTCCATAGGCTGGTATGCTAGCCTTGTTTCAATTGGTCTGGAACCTTGCTCTTGTACACCCAAACTCAATTCTAAATTTACCTTTTTGTCCTCAATGTGCCCATAATTTCCTTGAAGTTTCCCATCAGAAAATCATTTTTTTTATGGTGGGGACTGAACTCCAACAGTGGATCATATTTCGGATCCATTTTGTGCACAACATCTAGTAGCTTACCATAAGCTATCCATTTATCCTTGTTTAACTCCTGTCTATTCAAATCAAATTCATTTCTAATCAAGTCTTCAGGGAAATTGAACTCATGTACAAATTTTTTAGCTTTTATTCTTTGTTTGAAAAGAGCAAAGAAACCCTCAGGATCATGCTACCGCTTTGGTCCACAACTCAAATGGTAATCATGAAAGAAATTATCAAAATGCATCCACCCTCCCTTTGAAAATACAAAATCAGACACCACTATATAATTTGGGAAATTTGTTCCCTTACCCCTTCCAGTGAGGTTGTCCTCATGAATACAACCTATCTGCCACATAACTTCTACAAATCCCACTCTTGGTGGCACATTGCATGGTAGTATATGAGGGGCTCCCTGAAAACCATATACTCTCAAGAAAGTGTTGACTGGGTATGGGATAATGTCATTCCAGTTATGGTAAACCTTCAATTCTGGCTTCCTCTGCTTTGGCCTAAGAAAATCATGTAATTCCTCAGGTATCCTAGGCATATTCACCATTAATGTAGCCCTTAATTTGGAAGCAAAACAATTATCAAATTTCACATAACTAGTGCTTTCCTTATTACAAGATAAATCTACAGCCAATATCTGTACTCGCAATCTTTCTCCATCAACTGATTGCCTTAATTTCATCATCTCAGAGAAAAAGTCAGCATTCTTAAACAAAAAAATATGCATTAGCATAGAATACCAAAAGAATTGAATGTCAGTATCATTGTTTTGCATCTTTGACAGCCCTTCATGCATCCACTCAGCCAAGAAATAAGCGAAGTCATAGGTCATAGAGAAGTTAGGGTGTTGTATTTGCACCCCCATGAACATATAAGCAATGGGCATTACCGTACCAGGATTGAAACCCAAAATATAACATAAAGAATAGAAAGTGACCATGAAATGTTTTGCAAAAAAAATTAATTTGAAAGGTTCCTCGTCACTGGGGCTGATATGAAATTTTGAACCTCCTGCCTTAGCCAGATGAGGTGGAAGCAACCTTGCTCTAAAAAAAGATTTCAGCTTTGCATACTCCTGCTTCATTTCCTCAAGGTTGATAGGAACCAATTCTTCGCTCGGTTTAGTCAAATCAAAAATATATTGGACCTCTTCTTTGTTAATGCGCAATAGAACCTATCCATCATTGTCCCTGATTATCCATGTAACAGGGTCATATCTTGCAGCCACTACCCTAAGTAGGTCTACATCAAGGAATACATTTGGTACCACTAGCTTCCCCATATCATATATCCATCCATTTGAAATAGGGTGAGGAAAATTCCTCTGTCCATACCACAATCTGAACAATTCTGAGCCAGTGAGGGGAACCCTAGCATCAACAATGTTGGAGCAATTGTACACTAACCCTTCCCCTAGGATTTTCCCTCGCATTAGGACCAATCCCTTCCTCCTATCATTCATTGACAAGGGCAATTGATCTGGGAAATCATCATACAGGTTTCGTTTCAAATATTCAGTCTGGCCAGAATGTTGCTTGGGTGGTGCCATCTCAGACAAACTAGGGCTTCTTTACAATGTTATAATTTAGATAGCTAGGACTAACTAGAGGTAGAAAATTATAGGAGAAAACACTGCAATTTCTCACAACTATAATTAAAATATAGCCCTAACACATTCATCAACAAGCTCAAAGCACATCCAGCTAATCCTTTCCCAAATTCAAATGCAAAATGACTGGGAGGCACAAAAAATAAACTCACGACTCTATTCGCAGAACTCCCAAATTCTGGCTGCAGAAACTAGAAATTCTACCTTCAGCTCTGAAACTGCTCCGCGAAATAGTTGAATGCTTTGTGATACAGACCAAGCAGGAAAATTGATTTTGTTGTTGATCAAATCACGCCAGCAAGTGTCTCATCCACCATTAAAGCTCAATTTCGCACTGCACGAACGACTCCAACCATATTTGATGCAGATTTAAATTTGAGCCATCGATTCTTCAGCTTGATCAAATCATCGACAACCACCTTCAAAACAAGCTGACATAATTGGCAACACGGCGATAAGGAGCCCACCTTACCATACACTATGAAGGAATTCCACGTGGCGGTTGCCCACGATATCATAATCCTGAAGATACTGATCACGCGATGGCGGCCAACCGTTGATCCTGAGCATCAATGATCTCATTCCTTTAACACAGTCGCTAGCCATGTCGTTAACCTTTGAGCAACTTTTACAGTGAGATTATAACATATCCATCTATTTAGAACATGTGTGTCTTGAGAACACTTTAGTAATCCACCCCTTAATACATTTAAAGCCGGCTAGTGTTTCCTTTACTCTTTAGGCTTCATGGATGAGACACGTGGCGCCCGCCCATGATTTCACAATCAACCCAAGAACCATCGTGGGATGGTGGGGAACGGCTCAAATCAAATGGAAGTTGGTCAGCGATAGCACAAATTTGATCCCCCGAATAGGACACATGGCGCCCTCCCATGATTTCACAATCCTTCAATTCCTGATCACGGGATGGCGGGCATCGTTGATATCTACAGGAAATAGATCAACAACAACAATAAATCAACCCTTGCAAAATAAAAAATTCATTAAAAGGAGAAGTGGACATTACTAGGCAGACGACAAACAACAACATAAGTTGTTTTCTAAAAGATGAAACACAGGGCCAACCGAGACATAGGAAATAAAACCTTGAGGAGGAAATAAAGTATTAAAATCAAAGTTGGGTTTTAATTTTAATCCGGTTATGTAAGCCTAAGACATTAACCCCAGTGGTCATGTCATCGACGGCTTATCCAAAGCCTTTCATTAAATACTAATCGTGCAATGTGTAGGTTTTTTAGATTCAAAGATATGGGAGAAGATCTTGATCGTGCCCTGCCAACTCGCAAACCTAAGGTGTCGCCCTGTTATTTTCCGCAAGGTCAGCAAAAGGAAGATGTGTGTCCTGTATGGAATGTGGGGCCCAATCTCCACTATTGAGCTCATAACCTATGGTTTTAGATCAATAACCAAGATCAAAAGCTAATGTAAATCTCTGCCATTCCCTGCTAGCTCATAGGATGAAGATGAAGGTTGGCTAAAAGCCGCGAGGTCAACGAGATTGAGATGTGTAGCTCTAGCCATTTAGTGTGCAAAGTGCATAGGACCTGCCGACATGGTAGTTGGTTTCCGAGATGGATTAATGTTATTGGTCATGAGGAAGGTGAACGATGCTTTGTTGGATGTCAAACCGAGTTAGCCCGAGATAAACCATTTGATCTGCCAACTCTTCAAGAGATCAGCGGGCAGTATTCAAAGTTGGAAAATGACACATGGTGGTTGTTTTATCGTACAACTAGTGAAGCATCAATGAATTATTCCTTGCTTGTGTAGTCATGTCGATCTCAATCTATGTGAAGATGTTGTTGTTGGAAATCATGTAGGTTGATCTTTGGATTCTCATGCAGCTCTTGTTAAACGGTGACAGTACATATGCCGCCAAATTTCCATGTTTGCACATGCATTTTTACTAAGCATTGATGAAGGTTGCCATTACCCCACATAATAAATACAAGAGAAATTAACTCCTAATAGTGTCATTCTTGTATCAGTTAGAGAACTTTGTGGGCTGAGTCTAATCAAGTTTGAGTGCTTGTCTGAGAAGAGAAAATGAGTAATTCAATAAGGAGGTTTGTTCATTTGAGCTCACAAAAGCTCAGTCTTTCTATTCAGGAAGGTGCTTTGGTTGACAAGCCCATGCTTGTTCCCACTAGATGTAGTAGAAGGTTGCAATTCTAGGATGTTGCTTCTCAACTGGTAGATGGCAAAGGCAAGTAGTCAGTGCGCTCTATTACTAGTGTCGGTAGGAAAATAAGGTATGGGGATGCCTCCTCTGGATGCCAACACTCGCCCATTGACCTTACGAGCAACACTTCAGATGATGTAACCGAGACTGAGTAGTTAGTATTTACCTCTCTTCAATCATGGTCTATTCTCTGATGACAAAGTGATAGATGTGGTCCCATTGGCTGTTAAAACCCCAAGCAGACCGACTGGAACCATATTGGGCAAGGATAAGAAATAAGACGAGGCTGAGAGTCTACTGTATTGGGCAACAACTAGAAGCGGGCATGTATACCGGGGTCTAAGTGCTGGTAAGGGCAGGGTGGCGGGTAAATAAGAAGTTGTTGTGGTGCCTTCGTGGCAATTTGGTTGCCTGGTTTTTTTGCGTGGATAGCGAGAAAGGGGATTTTGATGAAAATTTGTGTTCCCTTTTCTTTTAGCTTTCCCCATTTCATGCACTATGTTTTGCAGATTCAACGTGTGGGAAGTTTTGAAATGAAAGTCAAATGCAATGGACATTTTGTTCAAATGAAAATTTGTGGTGAAATTACATTTGAGCTCGAAGCTTGTTGCTCCCTTGTCACATAAAAGGGAATTCAAGGCTCATTTGTAGGGAGAGAACTGATGAAAAGCTCTAGCTAGGTTTTGAGTTGAATATATGGGTAGAAAGATATATGTCCTCTGATGAGGAAGTGATATATGTGGTGCCATTGGCTGCTAAAACCCCAAGCGGACGAAATAGAATAGATAGCCTGTTTTGAGTTTTGGATGAATATATACAAATTATCTTAAATTGTATGCAGATATGACTTATAAGCATGAATAAATGTATAATTCTAATATATTTTCTCTCCTTGTGTGGATTTGAGTGAGTTTTGAATGAAATGTTAATGATGTTGTCATTCTTCTTTTGAGAATTTGTTCAATTTTGTGTCTATGTTTTTGCTTTGATTCAAGAAAATCAATTAAATTCTTAAATGGAGTCATAAGTTTACAATTATTTACAAAGGATTTGATAAGTAGTAATATATCAGAGAATTGAGCTCTATAATGGAAGGTATTATATGAGTAGTCCATTCTATTAAATTCTTGGGTCATTTATGCTAACGGTAAAAGGGTAACTAAATATTTAACTGACGAAGAATAAAAGAATAATATGTAAATGGGTCACTCTCTCACTCCCTCTATCTCTCTCCCCTTAACCCTAAACCCTTAACCCTTAAACTCTAAACCCTTAATATTAGGTGTGTATTAAAACATTATAAAGTATAATTTTTGGAGTTCTATTAGGAATTGAATGATAAATGATGATGAATGGGAAAATCTAAGGCACTTTAATATTTTCAACTAAAAAGTTAGAGTTCAATTAGGATTAGTGTTCACTTAGGTTAGGTTTAGGGTTCAATTAATGTTCAATTTGGGTAGGATTGAGGATGAGGTTGGGGTTTAATTAAGGTTATGAATTCAATAAGAGTTCAAATAGGGTTAAGGTTCAATTAGGATAAGAATTAGTTTTAGGGTTAGGATTAGAGTTCAAGAGTTCAAAGTTAGGGTTATGGTACAATTAGGACTAGTGTTCAATAAATGTTCAATTAGGATTAATACTTAATTAAGGTTAGTTTTAAAGTTTAATTAGGGTTTGGGTTAGGGTTAGGATTATGAATCAAGTAGGTTGGGTTAGGGTTGATTAGAGTTAGGTTTAGGTTTTAGCAGAGTTAGGGTTAGGTTAGGGCAGAATTCACCATGCTTAGTGGTCAATTACAATTAGATTTAGTGTTCAATTAGGGTAAGGGCTACAGAGTCCAAATAGGGTTAGGGTTTAACTAGGGTTAGGATTATAATAGAATAAAAGTTTTGTGTTTAATTATGATATCTAGAATTTAGTATAATTTTCAAAAAAAATGATTTTGGACACAAAGAAAAATAGAAATTCTGATTTTATATAGATCTTATTTGTTAATTTATTCTAAAATTCTAATTAATAATTGTTTAATTAATATAAAATGAATATTTAATTTAATTTAATTTAATTGTATTAGATAATTAGCAAAACTAAATAGATAATAAATATTTTATGGATTTTAAAATTAGGATTTAGTTTAATTTTATTTGTAATGTCAAATATTAAAATTTAAGATTGAAATACTTAATTGATTTTAAAAAATTTATAATTAATGTTCAATTTATAAACTAATATTAAGACATTAATAAATATAACCCGCGACATAATGTATTAAAGATGCATCAAAGTATTTATCATTCCGTCAGCTTCACCGAATGAGACACATGGCGCCCACCTGTGATATCGCAATCAATAAAGAACTCACAACTTTTGATCACGCGATGGCGGGAAACTGTGGATCTCAACCATCGGCAATCCTATTTGTTCAACACAGTCATCAGCCTTTTTATTAACCATCGAGCACCTTTCTACCAGGATTATAACATCTCTGTTGATTTAAAACACATGCATCTTATAACTGCTTTAGTAACCCGCAGCATAATGTATTTAAGACCCATCAAAGTATTTATCATTCCTTCAGATTCACCA
>VDFB02271358.1:329226511-329295681 GCA_007258455.2 Sequoia sempervirens | reverse complement strand
TAGGGAGGGAGAGATGGTGAGAGATAGAGAGGGGGAGATAGAGAGGGGGAGGGAGAGAAAGTGATATAGATAGAAAGAGATAGAGAGAGGAGTGAGAGGGAGATAAAAAGAGAAATAGAGATAGAGATATAGAGTAGGAGAGATGGAGGGAGAGATGGAGTGAATGAGAGAGAAAGGGGGGAGAGGGAGAGATAGCTCAATAGATAGAGGGGGAAGAGGCGGGAGTGACATAGATAGTGGGAGATATAGAGATATAGAGAGCGATAGGGAGAGATATATCAATCACCCTCCCTATATCTCTATCTATTCATCCTTATCTCTTTATCTCTCTACCCCTCTCTATCTCTTTGTCTCCCTTTCTATTTGTATGCTTGTCATTATCTCCCTCTCTCTCTATATTTTCTTCTCTATATTTATCTTTGTCTCCTTAAGTGTGGAATGGGTACATTGAAGAGGTCTTAAAGGAGAATTATCATATCTTTAATCAAATGGCATGCTACCTTGAGCATAACTCCCCAAGGACACATGCCATCCTTGGATTGTTGACATGAAACAACCAATCAAAATTTAGTTTCTCTATCTCATATTAATATATATTACTATTATATTAAATATATATTATATTAATTATATTTTGTATTATATAAAAATATACTTATTATTAATTATTAATTATAATAATTTTATACGTATTTAATAATTTTGTTAAAGAATATAATATATAATTATAATAAGTTGAATAATTATATTATTTATTATGTAAAATATAGCTAATATATACTTAACTATAATGTAGAATATTAAAACCAAGCTAAATGGCACCAAAATTTTGAACTTAATTAACATATTGTAAAACCTAACGAAACTAGGTTGTAGCTCGTCAAATTGTAGAAGTGAAAGGTCAATACCAGCGCCGAGGAAGAGTTTGGAGTAGTGAAAAGAAGGTCAATGTCAGCACCAAGGAATAGTTTGGAGTAGTGAAAACAAGGTCAATGACAGCACCCAGGAAGAGTTTGGAGTTTAAACAAGGTCAATACCAACGTCGACGAAGAGTTTGGAGGAGTGGAAACAAGGACAATATTAGCGCCGAGGAAGAGTTTGGAGGAGTGAAAATAAGGTCAATACCAGGGCTGAGGAAGAGTTTGAGGGCACTCAGGGAAAATTGATGACCAAGGGGCAATGAGTACTGTAAGTTTGGCACCCCCATTCTCTTTAACCTTCAAATTTTCATGCCTAGTTTCCAAAGATCTTCTCGTACATTGGCACCCCCATTCTCGTAAAATGGTATAAGATAAGACAAAAAAATAAAATAGATTATAATGAACATATCCACCTACAATCCCATTCAAGCATTTTAATTAATTCCTTGAATTAAACCTAAAACAAGAATCATATACACCACAACAGTGAGATGAACGAAACAACCCTTGATCATTTTATTCAAAATTCAGATATGCTTGTACAATGGAAAGACATGAGTTTGAATTAATCATATCAATTCAAATGCCAGTACTATCATAAAACATCAAATCCCCATGAATTCAAAACCTACTACAAAATGACTCAAAACCTAAATTGCATTTTCCCTAAAACCATCAGACTTTACAATTTTCTCTGCAACTTCATCTAGACTTGACCAAAAATATCTAACTTGCTAACCCATACTTCTAGCCTTGAAATCCTTCTTATAGAAAAAGGAGGAGCAAACAAGCATCGGGTTAGAAAGCACACGTGTCACTAGCCAATTGGACCACCTTGTGATATTCCAAAAATTTGTTACAACAACAATCTAAATGTAAATGTAAATGCAATTAATTAAATGCAATGTAAATGCGGATGCTCTCCTAGAACAATAAATGCAACATATCATTAAAGAAATCTATATCTATGTATATAAATGTGTATTTCTAAATGCAAGTGTAAATGCAAAGAGCATATGGTTTTGTAGTGTTATAGATACAACATATCCATAAATTAATTTAATTGAAATTCTAAAGTCTTCAACACATATAATATGAAATAGATCAAACTATTAAACTACATGAGAAATAAACGAAAACAGTAAATGCATATGTATGTGTATTTGTAAATGTAGGTGTAAAATAAATAAGAATAATGAAAATTACAAAAGAATACAAGGAAAGTGTTGGTTTATTTTTTACTACTAACGAATGAATGCAACTTAGATCAGTGTCATATATCCATTGCAGAAGTCCACAAATTTATAAGCATTTAAAGGTTTATGAAAGACGTAATAGATAACATGCAAGGTCCCTAACAATATTGCATTACAATTTCATCAGTATGTATTCTAACCCAATACTACTTATCAAATCCTTATACATAACACATCTGCCTATAATCCCATTCAAGCATTTTAATTAATTCCTTGAATTAAAGCTAAAATAGAATTATACACACCACAACAGTGAGCTGAATGAAACAACCCTTAGTTATTCTATTCAAGGTTCAAATATGCACATACAATGGAGAGACATGAGCTTGAATTTATCATTTCAATTCAAATGCTAATACTGTTATGCAACATTAAATCCTTATGAACTCAAAACCTATTACAGAATGACCCAGAATCCTAAATTGCATTTCTCTCAAAAACCATATGTCTTTACAATCTGCTCTGCAACTTCACCTAGACTCGATCAAAATTATCTAACTCGCTCACCTGTACTTCTGGCCTTGAAATCCTTCTTATAGAAAAATGAAGGAGCAAACAAGCTTCAAGCCAGAAAGTACACAAGTCATCAATCGATTTGAGCACCTGATGATATTCCAAAAATTGAACAATCATCCTAGAGAATATTCTCGTTCATCACGCCAGCTGAGGAAAGTTGATGCAATAACAAAAACCATAAGAAACCCATGCCGAGAATTCCATCAACATAAAACTAGAATCATTGTAACCGCGACATCTGATTTGCCACCTATCGGTAGTCCACTCATTTTACTCATCATCATTCAAATACTTAGCTACCCACTTCTGGTATTCTTCATTAGTAGGCCAGTAAAAATTAATTACCTCATTTACCTTTGTACTATAAGGCATATACTTTACCGCTACTTGGTTTGAATCTCTTTCAAAAGACTCCAAGAATGAGCTGGTACCAATAATCTTATCCATACAACTCACCAAAAAATCATAATCTAAGTCATCACAAATTGATTTAATTTGGTTATTGATGATCTTATTTGCTTGATCCTTCCATTGTTGGAGTGTTTTGACTTTCCCCTGCTTATCAATTATACTAGGTAATAATGTGTTACCCCAATCATCAAAATTCTTCACCAATTCCTTAATCTTCCTACTCAAATCATCTGGTAGGGTTTGAAAACCTTGTAGTGATTTGACTAACGCATGAGAAGGCTTCAATGATTGGGGCCTATTATTTATATCAAACCTTGAGGCTTTATTAATGATATCCAGATCATTTACCTTAGAGATTCAGTTTTCAATTATTTGTACTACTACCTCTTGATCCCTATCAATATTCTTTATTGCTTCCAACAGTAAAGAATATAAAGAATCTATAGATGGAAATTTATTATCTACCCTTTCATTTAAGTGCTCCAAAACAGTAGTAACAATCTCTTTTTCCTTTGAAAGAAAACCCTCCTCTCTTACCCTTAATGATGTCTGTAATTCATCAATTTTTTGTGTAAGCTGCTTCTTCATTAGATCAACAAAGCACTCTATTTCTTCATCAATTTGTTCTAGAGGAGGGGTGAGAGTAGGATTCTGAATGGGAGACCTGGGTGTGGAAACATTTGGAGAAGTAGGAGGCATTAACCCTGCTGTGGGAGATAATGTACTGGTTCCTAGAGCATTTGATGTTTCCCCAATCTCTCTATACCTGAACATTTCCACTTCAGTTTGCAATTAAACATTCCTTTGTTGCATTTTACTATATTATTCAATCAAAATGTTATACTTCTCCACTAGGCTTTTCCTTTCAACCTCCTCCCTTTCAGCAGTTTTTTGGGCCAACTTGGCCACATTCACAGTTAAACTAGTAGCCTTGGTGGTTGAAGTCTCTGAAGCTCTCTTTATTATTAATCCTCCTTTGAAATTTGGATTAATATCAGCAATATCTGGTTTTCTCCCTTGTGGAGCCAATGCCCAAATAGCCAAGGTCTCATATTCCTCACTGAAGGCGGAGTTTTGCAATGCTGCTTTAACTTCTTCTTCAAAATCTTGAAAAGGATTCTTGGACTTCATAATAGCATTAAAAGCCACTGCATCTACAATGTCCCATTCAGGAAAAATCAATACACCATCCTGACTCACTAGTTGTCTTCCTTCTTCAGGAGTGATGTTCTTGAACTCTTCCATTAGTTCAGCTTTTACTTCTTCATCATTCTTCTAGTCTGACCTATCAGGCCTTAGTTCCCTTCTTTCCCTGCATTTATTTTGATACTCTTCAAATTTCATTCTCCATGCCAATTGCGAGAATACATGAGTCTTTACAAATGTATTTTCATCTAAAAACTCCTTGCATGCTTCCATTCTTGCATCTTGTACACTTTTACCTTTCATATCCAAATCGGATAAAACCAATTCAGCTGACTTAGGAGGGGAAGGCATACCATCCTACATGTCTTGATCAGTAACAATAATTTCATCTATCAAATCCTCATGTGGGTGATCAGTTCTTTGCCTCTTAGGTCTTGGCTCAAATAGTGGTGATGGGGGACTGTCTTCTTGTGAAGATTTTAAATCAATGATCTTGACTGCCCCAGGTACTTTGAATTTTGGACCTAGTCATGGAGGGGCCTTCATTATTTGCTTCCCCTTTCTATCTATTTCTTCCTCATCATTGCTACTATCATTTTTCCTTCTATAGATGGGTCACTTTTCTATAGGATGGTATACTGACCTTGTTTCAATTGGCCCAACACTTTGTCCTTGCATACCCAGACTTAGCCTTAAATTTATCTTCTTGGTTCTCAAGGTATCCATAATCTCATTGAAATTCTTCATTAGAAAATCAATTTTCTTATGGTATGGAGTGAACTCCAACAGTGGATCATATTTCAAATCCATTTAATGCACAACATCCAGTAGCTTACTATAAGCTATCCACTTCTCTTTGTTCAACTCCTACTTATTTAGATCAAATTCATTTTTGATCAAGTCCTCAAGGAAGTTGAACTCATGTGCAAATTTTCCTCCTTTTATTCTTTGTCTGAAAAGAGCAAAGAAGCCTTTAGGATCATGTTGTTATCTTGGACCAAATCTCAAATGGTAATCAACAAAGAATTTATCAAAATGCATCCAGCCTCCCTTTAAAAATGTAAAGTCAGACACCACTGTATAATCAAGGAAGAATGTTCCCTTTCCCCTTCCAGTAAGGTTGTCTTCATGAATACAACCCATCTGCCACATAACTTCTGCAAACCATATTCTTGGCGGCACATTCTATGGCAGAATGTGAGGGGCTCCCTGAAATCCATATACTCTCAAGACAGTGCTGACTGGGTATGGGATAACGTTACCCCAGTTATGTAAAAGCCTCAATTCTGACTTCCTCCCCTTTGTCCTGAGGAAATCATGTACTTCCTCAGGGATCCTAGGTACATTCACCATCAATCTAGTCCTTAATCTAGAAGCAAAACAATTATAAAATTGCACATAACTAGGGTTTTCTTTATTACAAGATAAATCCGCAGCCCATATCTGTACTGACAATCGTTCTCCATTAACTGATTGCCTTAAGTTCATCTTCTCAGAAAAGAAATCAGCATTCTTAAATAGAAACATATGCATTAGCATAGAATACCAAAATAATTGAGTACCAATATCATTTTTCTACAGCTTCGACAACCCTTCATGTATCCTCTCAACCAAGAAAGAAGCAAATTCATATGTCACAGAGAAGTTAGTGTGTTTTATTTGCACCCCCATGAACATGTATGCAATAGGCATTACTGCACCAAGATTAAAACCCAAAATCTGACATAATGAATAGAAAGTGGCCAGGAAAGGGTTGGAAAAACAATTTAATCTGAAAGGCTCCTGGTCACTAGGGATGATATGAAATTGTGAATCTCCTGCCCCAACCAGATGAGATGGAAGCAGCTTAGCCCTAAAAAGAGATTTCAGCTTTGCATACTCATACTTCATTTCCTCAAGATCGATAGGAACCAAGTCTTCACTTGGTTCACTCAAATAAAAAATCTATTGGATATCATCTCTATTAATTTCTAATAGCACCCCTCCATCATTATCCCTAATTATCCATGTGATGGGGTCATACCTCGCGGTCACTACCCTAAATAAGTCCACATCAGGGAATACATTTGGTACAACCAGCTTCCCCATGTCATACATCCATCCATTTGAAAACGGGTGAGGAAAATTCCTCTGTCCATACCACAATCCAAATATTTCTAAGCTGGTAATTGGAACCCTAGCGTCGGCAATGTTGGAACAATTACACACTAACCCCTCCCCTAGGATTTTCCCTCGCATCAACACTAGACCTTTCCTTCTATCATTCGTTGATAACGGAAATTGATCCAGGAAATCATCGTACAAGTTTCTCTTCAAATATTCAATGTGGCCAGAGTGTTGCTTGGGTGGTGCCATCTTGGACAAACTAGGGCTTCGTCACAATGTTACAGTTCAAGTGGTTATGACTAAGTAGAGATAGGAAATTACAAAGTAAAATACTGCAATTCCTCACAATTTTTGATTAAACGATAGCCCTAACAAAAGATTTCAATGAGCTCAATGACAAGCATAGCAAACCCCCTTCCAAAATTTAGGTGTAGAATAACTAGGAGGTAGAGAAAATAAACTTATGGCTCTTTTGGCATAAACTCCAAATTTTGGCTGCAGCTGCTTCGCAATTTCACCTTTGGCTCTGAAACTGTTCTCACGAAATAGTTGAATGCTTTGTGATACCAATAAAACAAGTAAATAGATTTTATGTTGACCAAATCTCACCAGTAGATGTCTCATCTGCCATTAAAGCTCATTTGTGGGTTGCACGAACGGCTCCAACCACATTTGATACATATTTAAATTTCAACCATTGATCCTCCAGTTTGATCAAATCATCGACAGCCACCTTCAAAACAGGCTGACATAATCACCAACACGATAATAAGGGGCCCACCATGTCATACGCCGCAAAGGGAACCCATGTGGTTGTTGCTCACGATATTGCAATCCCTCGATTTACCATCATGGGATGGTAGACAACCATTGATCTTTTCTCATCAAAGATCCTGCTCCTTCAAAGTAGTCGTCGTCCCTTCCGCTAACTGTCAAGCAACTTTTCCCTCAAAATTATAACATCCGCATTGAAATAAAGCATGTGCATCTCACAAGCACTTTAGTAATCTGCCCCTTAATATATTTAAAACTGGCTAATGCTTCCTTCACTCGTTAGGCCTTATCGGATAAGACACGTGGCAGTCGCCCGCGATATCGCGATCCAATAATTCATGATCACGGGATGGCGGGCGCCATTGATCTTGAAAAGAAAACACATCAATGGTCGCGCAGGTTTCATCCTTCAGAAAGGGCACGTGGCGCCTGCCCATGATATTGCGATCCAATAATTCTTGATCATGGGATGGCGGGCACCATTGATCCGCAGGAAATAGATCAACCACAGCACTAATTCAAAACCTCTGCAAAATAAAACATTTATTAAAAAGGAAAGGGGACACCACTAGGTAGACGAAAAACAATCAACATAAGTTGTTTTAAAATGACAAAGCACAGGGTCAGCCCAAACTTAGGGGAAATAAAAATTTACGGAAGCCACAATATTTAAAGACCAAAGGGGTCAACATCTAGATGAAACAATGGGGCACAAGATGTTTTAAAACCCCCCTTAAAAAGGTAATGGCGAAAAAGAACCCGAAACAAGGCATATCACAAAAATAGGATCTAAGATGAAGACAAGGCTAAAACCCTAGCCCTTCAAAATTTTCAACACCATGAAATACTAGCGACCTAAGGGAAGGCATGAGTGACTAACAACGAGCAAAATTTGAAAGCTCCATCAGAAAGGTCTCCTCCCTTCTTGGTAGTGATAACCTCCTCCACACACAACCCTTATAAATTATGAATAGAGGAATATAATCTTTAAAGAACTCAAAGTTGATTCTCTCCTACCTGATGCAATTAGTCATTTTATCCTTACATACATTTATAGTGATTACTAGAGGCACATAGACCAATTCTTCATAATAAAAGAATTTGATCATCCTTTTCCAATGATGGCATTATGAGAAAACCTTAGGTTAAATGAATAATTCCTAGCTAAGTTCTTTAAATCATGTCCAACCATATAAGAGAAGACCACTCCTATGTGTACCTAGATACCATGGAGAAAGGCTAGTCTTTGGGCTCTTTCATCAATCATCCTACCTTAAAACATACCAAAAATCTCTGAGCAATTAGACATAGGAAGATTTAATATGACTTAAAAAAAATTTATTGCCAAAGCATAAACTTATGATGACTTAACTAGGCCTAGTACACACTCCCTCCCCGTTAACCACTTAGACATATGGAAATTAAATGTAAATTTTCAGCTATTTTTAGTCATGTAGGTGTCCAATAAACCACTTGGTGGTGTTTCCCTTCAAGTTTATTTACTTGAATGAAGAGAAAAATTCCTTTGATTACAATTAGAGAATACATTTGAGGCCTTGGTTTTGTAACTGGTGGACCATAGTCACATTTAACACTTGTTACAAAGTTTGGGAGTTAAAATGTTAAGTAGATTTGATTTGTGATGGACACATTTGGATGGTAGTAACAATAGCTTGCAATCTATCAAGACTTGATTACCTTATAACCTGTGAAATTCTAGCGATGAAATGATAGATTAATCATAATGTCACCTTGGGATCACATCACCATGAAAGAACTTCATCCAACATCCTTATGAGTGCAGGTACCACCAAATAGGTATTTTTCAGATCTATCTTCCTCAAGCGAGGGAAATTCAGGAAGAGAAGAGGAAAGCGAGACATTTAGTATGTCTAAAAGAGGGAGATCAACTAGAGGTCAAAATATTAGAAGAAAATTCTGTAAACGCATGGAATTTTTTCTTGCTGAAGGGGGTTCATGTTCTTATTATGATGAGAGCATAATCGACATCGAGGTGCCCTTGAGGTACAAACATCTACGGAAACAATGGCTACCCAAGGAACTTCCTCCAATAAACACTAATTTTTGTGTCAATGAGAGGATATATCGCATAGCACCATCGTCATTACATGGTTTGGGCCTATTTTACATTGACGACATAAAGGTTTGTTATGAAAAAGTTACTGAATTGATGGAGTATGTCGGACCCTATTACAGTTACAAAGATTGGATGCAACTGGTTCGATATACACGAAGTATGTGTAGGTATGCAATTGTCAAAAATTATATACAACTAAAAGATAAGGATCAAAATAAAGGAGTGGCTATGTACATTGACGGAAGGCCAAAAGCATTAGGGAATATTGCAGGGTTTATAAACAATACACGAACTGGGTCAACAAATAAGCAAACCAATTGCATATTCGAGGCGTGCAAGGGAAACAGTGTATTCGTATGTGCGATAAAATCAATAACTGCAGGGGAAGAGTTGCTAATCGATTACAATTTAAATTGCTTAGTTACAAACAAAGTTACTATGGGGGTGGTACGTACTATGTACCATTTTACCCAACCTCCAATTAATGACTCCAATATACCATTTTATTCTTATGTTTTTTTTGTATGTCTATTGGTTTCATTACGGTAATGTTTTTTTATATTTAATTTTTGTCACAGTCGGACATTGATAGTACGGAGAAGACTCTGGCCCAGAGCACAAATCACGATGTATCTTCAGGAACTTCTACCCAATAGGTTTACCTCATTGTAATTGTACAAATTAGATATGAGCAAAATGTTTTATTATTATGTTTTTTTCATAAATTTTTTGGGTTAATTTTGATAATGTTTTTAATATTCTTGTTGCAGTTGACTGATTGGGGAAAGGCACCAATAGTAGAGGAGACCATCCATAGTGATTTGCAGTCAATATTTTATGATGATGACATCGCTTATTCAGCAAACCCTCTCGATACGATAAAGAAGGTCCAAAAAAAATGCAATCAAGAAATGGTTAAGTTGATGTTCCTAGTGCCTCAAACAGATAAGATAAAAGAGAGGGTTAAAATATTAAAAAAGAGATTACAAAACTTGCAAGTAAGCTATCATGAGTTCTTTAATTATAACATAACTTCATTCATGGTTTTATATTTTGTACTATTTTATCTCATGAACTAAAATATGTGTTGTTTTTATAGGGTTATTTTCCTCCTCATAATGCTCCTCGCCATGATCAGGGTACTGCAAGTGCTGCCCGAGGAGTAGGGGTTGGTACAAGTGTCCGTCCTGATCTTCTTACACATACATCACATCATCTGACCCCATCATCTGTGCCTATATTTTCGTCTGAAATGTCAGCAACACATACCATGCAGGCATCCGTTAGTGCACCTTCTAGCAGCGAACACATTCCAGAACATGTGTTAGGACATGTACCTGGGGATGTAGAGGCCACTAGTACTGGTGATGTTTTAGCAACATTTCCTGGATCTTCCCGTATTACTAGTACGAGAACATTGCAGGTCACACTTGTGGTGACCGAGGATTTTGTTCCCATAAAGATAGAGAGGGTCCTAGGTACTTTAAAATATTTTAATTATTATTATATATAATCCAATTGAAATTTACTTATTGATCGCTTTTTTTAGACTATTGATCCCATGATCATTTTGCAGGAAATGATGTTTTTATAAACATCTAAGTGATATTACATTGGAGCTTTTTGGGCTCACCATACGTACATGGTGGAATGCCCAAAATCAAAATTTAAAAGATGAGCTCATTAACCGTTTAGTTGTGTTGTTCAGTGATAAAACATTCAACCGAACCAAGATCCTTCAGAAAGCTGCTACCTATTTAAAGTATGTGAGGGACCAATATAGGTCACATTTAAAGAAGAAAAAAATACGAGCATCCCCCCATGATTCTAGAGAGGGAGTGGAAGGACCTAGTGTCGATGGAAAGGAGAAGGCTGAACAGAAAAAAGGAAAGACACCACCTGGCCAAGGAAGGTATGTGATACTATCAACAATGTAATTATATACTGATTACTCTTTCTTTTTACATAATCTAACTTATTTCAAACTTTTCATAGGCTTCTTGACACATCGAAGGCAACAAAGGCAAGACTAGAAAAACATGGGCAACACAAACTTGGTTCTAGTGGTTATATGAAATTAGCCGCATGAATTGTAAGTATCAATAAATGAAATATAGTATCCAAATAATAAATTGAAAACAATTTTTGTTTTATCACACCATAGAAGAAAAATTCATGATCGTATGCAAAAATGTAAGGCTCTGAATTCAATAGAGTTCCCATAGAAGATGACCTGAAGATTGCCTTCCAGCAAGGCTATGGAGCCATGGTTGAACGCCTAAAAGTCTTGACTGGGCAAACACAACCTTCCACTACATCCAACATGCAGGTAAATAAACTCAATAAAGTTTATTTGAAATTGAATACTTATGCAATACATAGCAGCATTAATCATTTGGGGAAAAAATCAGCAAACCAAAAGTTCAGGATTTTTTGAAAAAATCGAGAAAAAATGGGAAAAAGATCGGGAAAAAATCGGATATACAAAAAAATACAAAAAATTAAAGAAAAACAATTATAACCTACTTTTAAAAAAAAATTAATTACATTTCCATAGCATACAGACATTGAGAGTAAATAAAATACAGAGTTCAATCCATGAATTATAGAAAATAGATTTGTGTTGGTTATATTCATATCGTTGATTACATTGCACAAAACATACTACAACTACATAAATATCAGATGGTGACAGTTGTCTATGCTACCACATTTTTCATACATGTCTACCGAATCATTTTATCAAACAGTTCACTGCCTTGCTGCTATGGCTAAAAGCCTAAAATAGTTGCTTTTGAACAAGTTGTGGATGCTTGGAAAAAATCTATCAAAGCATAATAGTAAGCAATAACATAGACAAGGCAGTGAACTATTTTTAAAAATGCCTCAAAGAAATGTGGTCTCATGGTGATGGAATGCCATGACAATCCATAGCAATTTGTTTGTCATGGCATTCGTTATGGCATTCCATCACCATGAGACCTGTATTTCTTTGAAGCATTTTTTCAAATAGTTCACTACCTTTTCTATGCTACCACATTTTTCATACATGTCTACCAAAGCATTTTATCAAATAGTTGAAGCTATGGCTTAAAACATAACAAGCTATGGATACCAAAGCATAATAGTAAGCAATAACATAGACAAGGCAGTGAATTGTTTGAAAAAATGCCTAAAAGAAATGCAGTCTCACAGTGATGGAATGCCATGACAATCCGTAGCAATTTGCTTGTCATGGCATTCCATCACCATGACACTACATTTCTTTGAGACATTTTTTTCGAGCAATTCACTGCCTTGTCTATGCTACTGCATTTTTCATACATTTCTACCAAATCATTTTATCAAACAGTTCATTGCCTTGTTGCTATGGCTAAAAGCCTAAAACGGGTGCTTTCAAACAAGCTATGGATGCTTGGAAAAAATCTATCAAAGCATAATAGTAAGCAACAAGCCATGGTCTCATGGTTTTTTTTTGTGCGAAAATTAGCTCGATTTTATTCACATTTTTTTGCAGATTTTAAACACGTTTTTTGGCTATTTTGTAGTTTGAAACGGAAAATAATCATTGACCAAAAAGTCAACAATTTTTTCAAAAAATCGGGGAAAAAATCGTCTAGCCTGCAGATTTTTTAAAAATCGTGATTAATTGGGATTTTTTGCAGATTTATGCTTCTATGGACTGCAATCTATTCAATACTAATTTCCACCATAAAGTAATTACATGCCTATTTGTTTTAAACATTCAAGCAATGATAATACTGCACATGACATTGGAATGCAGCCTGGTGAGGGTGGAGCACAACCTATAGATGAAGGTCATGGTGTGCATCCCGGTACTTTAGAGCATGTAGAGCGTGATCAACATGTTGAGCATGATCAGGCTAGAGAAGATCAAGAACATGATGTGGCCCCATCAGGTAAAAAGGACCACTCTAAAGTTCTTTTAAACATATTTTATTGCAATTGGTGTATTAATTAATGTAACATTTCATGTTTCAACTTTAGAGCATGTAGAGCATGATCAACGTGTTGAGCATGATCAGGCTAGAGAAGATCGGGAACATGATGTGGCCCCATCAGGTAAAGAGGACCACTCTCATGTTCTCTTAAACATATTTAATTTTAATTAGTGTATTAATTAATGTAACCTTTCATGTTTCAACTGTAGATCAGGATTTACAGGGTGTTCAGCATGTTGAGCATGAGTCTATAACAAAAGTTCAGGAACATGATGTGGACCCATCAGGTAAAGAGAACCACTCTAATGTTCTTTTAATTTTAAAATGAAATACTTGTAACAATAATAATAAAACATATCAGGTTAACATTTCTTTCTTATTGCAGTAGACCCCCCTTGAGGCGGTGTCCACGTCATGAGCAGATGACTAGGCATACATTAATATCATGAACATAGGGCATAACAACTAAAGGGGGGACAGATATTGATTTAGAAAATGATACTCCACTTCAGCTTTATGTAGCTTTGAAAAAGAAACAAAAAACAAAGTGATTGTAATCATATCATGACAACCATATTTTTGATAATATGTAAAAACTGAAAGAATGAATATTATATGTTAATAAATGAATGTGAATATGTTAATTAATGAATGTTATATGTTGTTATATGTTATTAATGGATGAATGAATGATTAATGTTATATGATTGGGTATGGGGAATTGAGAGTGATGTGTGAGGGGGGGTGGGAGGGCCAAATGAGCTTCCACCATCACGTGGTTGGCCCTGTTAAGTAGAGAATATTAAACTATTCTCAAAACAAAGAGAAGCTCGATAAGGTAATGCACTTTTCAATATAAGAAATGCATTGTTTGAAGCATCAAACCAATATGAAAAGATGAAAGAAAGTGCTAACTTTTCACTATGGTGGCAGAAAAATGATTCTTTATACCCTGAATCCATGCTTTGCATCATAATTTTAAGCTTTTTCCATTCAAATGTTATGAGTTTAGTTTGTTTGTATGGCTTTATATGAATACCACATTGTGTTGTGTGTGTATTTGGTTTCAAAGTTTTGTTTCTTTTGTTTTTAGTGGTGACATAACTCTAAAATTTGACTTTTGTGCATAACAGTTTAGTGGTAAAATTGACAGCTCTAAAGGGTTTAGAAGCTCAATTGAGATAGATACACAGATATTTAGATCTTGTTGTTGAGGGGAGGCTTCGACTTAACCATGAAATTTTGTACCATCTGTAGGTATGCAAAAGTTTCTCTACTTACATTCATTCTTGATCATAAATGTTGTAAATGATATTAATGCTTCAAACTTAAGATTCGTTTCATTGTTATAATGATCAAAATGTTAGACTTTGCTATACATTCAAGCATTCTCTTGCCCCCTACCCTTTGCTCTCTCCCCCCTCCTTTTAAGGATTTTTTTTATCATAAAAGATTCACATTTCTGTCTCATTTACACAAATTTATCTGAAGCGCTAGAAGTGAATAAAGATATGTAAAAGATGATGGATTATGTCTAAACAACAACTTTCCATCTTATAGCTAATTAAATCCTTAATATTTGAATAGTTTAAAATAATTGCCCGAGATTTGAATATGAAGGGACGCGACTTGATTGATCTCTCACCAATGGTACATTTCAACGATTTTTTTTTTTTAAATTGCATTCTTTCGTCGCAATTTTGATGAAAACATCTGACGAATCACAGAAAAGGTCCAACGAATTTTCTATAGCTGCGACGAAGGCTTTGTTGTAACTCCTTGTGCATTTCATCGTAATTACGATGAAGTCCACCAATGAATCACAGAAAAAGGTCCGACGAAGTTGTTTAGCTGCGATGAATGCTTCGTCGTAACTCCTATTCTGTTTCGTCACACTTTCGACATAAATAATTGGCGAACCACATAAAAGGTTCAACGAAGTTGCTTAGCTGCGATGATGGCTTCGTCGAAAATACTTTCCCATTTCATCGAAATGGCAAAAAAAATCTCATGTTCTTTCGACGCCCATTTCATCGATCTTCTAACGAAAATCAGAGCCATTTTATGATGCTGACGACTAACGAATCTACGCCATTTTTTTGACATTTAATTTGTCATCGAACGTGCGATGAAAAAATAGCGACGAAAATGTTTTCACTATTTCATCACTATTCCGACAAAGATTTGTCAAACCACCGACAAACGTTCATCAAAAAATAGTGTCAAATTCAGTAGTGTGAAATGTGGAAAATTTTATGCTTTTCTAGGGTTTAGGACCTAGAATGACAATCTTCACTCTCTCTCATTCAAGAACAAACCCTAGAGATCTTGCAATAGGGTTGTCTTAGGGGCTGAATGTAAACTTGTGAAAGGGTTCACCATCAAGTTAAGACTTGGAAAGACAAATGGAATGCAAGATATAATGCTTAAACCTAGTTTGATGCAATGTCTTATTAAATGATCTAAAGATGCAAATGAAACAAAACAAAAAGCTACATAATGGAATATGTGCACCTGGGAATCTGGAGATGATTGGAAGGAGGTCTGAAATGTTGGAAATTTTTCCTTTAATATTGAGTGGGACTCATTCGCCAAGTTGGGCGAATCAATCCAAATTTTGAGTTTCTGTGTAGGAACAAGAATCTGCCAAATGGGTATCTGAATCTGCAAAAATACAAATTTTGATCAAAACTGGGAGTCATTCACTAGAAGTGGTGAATCAATCCAGTTAGGGTTTTCTGGAACTTCAAGGTCTAAATCTGCTCTTCTTAGTCTACTCAATTTTCTTCTCCAGGTTTTCAGATTCAAATCTTTGTAAATCAGCTTGTAGGTGCTCTCTAATGTTCTCTAATGTTTAATGACAAATTTGATAGCTTTAGGCACTTTGAAAGCTTTCTCCAAGCTTGATCGTCAATGTGTCTGCAATCTAAACCTACAAATCACACACTAAAGAGAGGGACAAATGTTGTTTTATTAGTGGAAAGGGGTTTTCCTTGGTCAAACCTCATTTTGGTAATCAAACCTTGAAATAGAATGAAATAAGAATGGAGAATGATGAACAAAATATGATGTTCCAGCTCACCAAACCCTAGCAATGAAGTGCTACAAACATGTATGAGATGGCTCCAATGGATGTAGATCTTGACTCTTACTTGAAGGTGATAGATCTTGAATGAAATGCTAGCTTGAATCAAAAAACCCTACATTACAATTGTTAGCTCAAAAACAAACACGATGCATGAAATATTTGACATGATGCTTGGTGCTTGAATAATGCTCTTAAATTCTTGATAATTTTTCCTTCAATACTCTTCAATGCTCTTGTGAATTCTCAAATTATCTTGTGAACTCAAACTTTTCTATAAGGATGCTCATTCAACTTGCTAGGTGTAAAATGAGTGAAAGAAACTTGTATTTATACTTAATTATGCTAGAATTCTTGAAATTACAACACTACAAGTTGACATCAAATCTAGGAGGATAAAATCCTGCCAAAATTTTGAATTAATTTTAATTTTGGGCCAAACGAGTCTCATTCACCCAAGGTGGTGAATGAGTCCCATTAGGCATAATTTATGGGACCATTTTTAAAAATTCTTAGAAAGGTGTGAAACCAGGTTCAGGACCCAAAAATATGGGTGGGACTCATTTTCCCAAGGTGGTGAATGAATCCTAGATCACTAAATCTAGGCCCATTCAACCCGAAACATTTGAATTATGATTGGATAATGATTTGTGTCAAGATTATCCTTGAAAAGATGCATTAAATGAGGTTTGTGAATGTAAAATAGGGCCAATTAAAGCATAAAGAAGCCCAATTATTAATGACAACCCTTAAAAAGTGTGAAAGTGTGTTACAACACTTTACAACACTCTAAATAAGGTAGGATTAAGGTTTATTTTAGTTAAAAAGAGGTTTCTAAGGTGTATTTAATTGATAAAACCTTAGAAAAGTGTGAAAGGGTGTTACAACACTTCACAACACTTTAGAAAGGTACCATTTAAATTCATTAGTTCAAATGGGCCCAAGACCTAATGTGAATGTGTCAACCACACTACAACACTAAATCAAGGCATCACTAGGCTCAATTCTACAAGGAGGGCCCAAACAAGTGTGAAAATGTCCTTGACGACATTTTTTGACACTATAGCTAGCTTTACAATTTATTTTATAGATGTAGGTCTTGTAATACAATAATGTTTACTAATATGTGGTAGGCTTACTTACATCTATGTTTAGTGTGTGTCCCTTCTCATTGCCTCCATGACATGTTGCACAAATTCCCAGTTAACAATTGTGTTTCCCTTGTATACAATGCAAGTGTAGTTCCTAGTTTGTTGTGCATGTATATGTGTATACTATACATGCCTATCAAATATGAGATTTGTTAAACTTTGACTTACTATTTTTCATCCCTTTCCTTTAATTTTTCCTTCATTACAGTCATAGGTTAACATTCTTGCTTTGTATGTATGTATACATGTATACAAATATCTATTATACATATATATGTGTATACAAATATATCTATATATGTGGGTGTGTGTGTGTGTGTGTACATATACATACATTCTAATACCAAATGTCACTTGCATTAAATGGTCCACTATAATGAAAACCTTTACACTGTATAGGCATTCACACTACACCACCAAAAATTCATTGCAAATGTCAACATATATTACCATATAACAAAAAATAGTAGTTATCCTTTGTTCTAGTATGTAGAAAAGTTCCAAAACCATTTAGGGGACTTGGTTTTCCAAAGGATTTTCATGTTTACCTATGTTGTACTTCACAATTCAAAAGGAATTTTGGATAAGTGCAACATAGGTTACCATTAGAAAAGCTTTTGGAAAATTAAGTCTTCCTAATACATTACTGAATACAACAATTACCAAAATCCATTCATCCATGTCACATGTGTCTATCATCCAAAACATAAGCATAAGAATAACACTTGTGTCCATCTTCCCAAAGAAAATGACATGTATTTAAGACCAACCCGTAAAGCATTCAACCTTATAAATGAATGAATCCTTCTTAATACAAATTTTGTCATATAGGCACTATTCGTAGTGCCAACAATAGTTAATCATTTTGGACATTGTAACGCCCCGCTAGGGAATCCAAAGGACAAAGCATAAAGTAACAAATTATCTGAATAATTTTTTTTTAAAAGTCATTCGATTATACAAATGTCTTAAGGATTCCAAGACAATGTTACTTTAAACATTATAATTAAGAGCATCACACCATAATAATAAATTTTTAAAACACAAGTACAAACCACATTCATGAATGATCCATTTTACAAAATTTATATAGTCAAGACATTTATATATTCAGATTACATCTAGTGAGATTATCACAAGTCTCAATACATCATAATGATGCTATAATGAGTACACTCATAAACATGAGGTAAATATACAATAAGGTAATGATCTCATCATATCCAACATTTATGTCCACAAACACGTTCTGCATCCACTGTCACGATCAAGGAACAAGAACTAGCCACAAGTATAATGTCACCTATAAGAGTATCCAATGAAGGTGTAGCACAGTTTCCACCCAACCGTGTGGAACCTGAAGGTCCACTCCCTCCGTGCTAGCAGATAGTGACATGTCCAGAAGACAATCAAACTAACAACAAAGAACATATATTACTTTACATGGTTGATAAACACATAACAACATGACCACATCAAACCATAGTATTCACAACATATGCTTCCAGAGACAATGACAATATAACAGTTAACTCTACACAAGAGACTACAATCATGCTTTAGGATAGAGTGTCATCACATAGTTGTTCTAAGTTACCCTGGTGAATCTTCCTAGACTACCAGCCCTCATCTAGAGTTACCCTGGCAGTCTCTACCGATTCCCAGCCCCTAGATAAACTCATGTGGAGTCGTATTACCTTTCAGGAAGACAAGATAAACGACTAAACCATTACAGGCCTTCTCAACCTACCCTTAATTTATACAAGCATTAAGGCGCTAGGTGAGGCATTCTATTAATATTTATTATTTAATGAACCCTAGGTTTATTTATTAAAGTTTTTACTGAATTACTAAAACCCATGATAGGTTACCCTGGCAACCACTTAGGGTTTCGGCCCCTATCACAAGCCACTCTTCCTATAAACATGACACAACATCAAAATACCAAGGACTTTCAACATGTGTATACATCAATTCCATATTAAAACATATCTCATTCATGGTCCATTCATAGAATAGTTCAAAAACTTTGAAACTAACAAATAACTCTGATATGGCAAGGTCCAAAAATAAATTACAATATAAAAACATAAATAGCTATTTATTTAGAAGTTATCTTCTTTAACAATCAACACTCGAGCCTTTGGAAGAAAAGGTTCACATAACTCAGCATCAGATACAAAGGAAAGTCATTAAACATAAAAAGAAAAATCTCAAATGATCACGTCATCCACATAACATAGACCATATAATCTCATAATGCCTCAAAGGTAACAAATACATCATGCATGGTTTAATTCCAAAATATCACAAATGTGAAATCATATTGTGCATGGCTATTTCAAAATGAATTAAACAAATGATTTTTATGACTTAATAGAATTAGCAACTCATTCAAATAATTCCATAGACTCAGCAAAACTAAGAATCCCATATCTCAACCTAATAGCAAACCTCAAAAGCTTTCTTGATACTAAATCCACATTGCAAGTATAGTTCAAATAATACTCCCACTATACATATATTATAAGTTATATTCTTTATAAGAAATTCTAAGATTTATCTAATTATTTGAAAGGATAAATTGACTATTCTTATAAAGAAAACAATCTTAATATAAATAAAATAAATAAATCCAATTTTCTTTTAAAACATTTATATTACATACGTGAATGTTTATTTATTCTAAAAGAAACAAAATCTACATTCTACATTATATCAAACTAAATTAACTAAAATTATTTTTAAATAAACAAACTAAATCTATATTTAACCTTCATTATAAAGAAAATCATCTTAGAAACCAAGTCTATGCTTGTAAAAGATCTCAACTAAACCCCAAAATCTGCGCTATCAGCATAGAAGATATCGACACTTAAGTGGATTGAAGTTAACAAAACAAAAAAAAAACAACTATATCAAAAAGTCACTAGTTTGATAACATAGATGGCAGCGAAAGAAACTTAAAGAAATAAAAAGAATAGTCAGATTAAATGCATACAAAAGCTTCAGGAGAATAAAGTAAAACATGCAAAACTGATTCAAGACCATAGCTGAGAATGATGAAGGGTCTAAATTGCATCGAATCACTCAGCCAACCAATGCTTATTATTAGGCAAGACATAATTGCAAAGCGACCTACAGTGAACTCACAGCCGCATGCAAAGAGGTATAAATCTCATGCAGATCATAATTTCCCTTAAATCATAAGCAAAACAATTCAACGAGCTGATTATAATACCTATAACAGTTGCCCAATGACCTAACGAAACAACTCTCATACTCCATATAGAATAGTGACAGCATGGACAAAGAGGAAGTTAACTCGTGGACTTCACAGCCCTATTTGGCCGACGCCTTCAATAGTAAGGGTCAATAATCAAAGAGACGGTTTTAACATGTAGATAAACTTATTATATCAACGGATGAATAATCAAGCAAATATATTAGAATAAGATAAGTAATTGTATAGTGCTATAAAGAAAGTGCACAACACATACTAGATGTAACTTATGTAGACCAAGTATGAAGGAATAGCGTATAGTATAGAATTCTGAAATACAGCATATTGGCTTATATAGTTTTGACAATGAAATTTAAATCCCTATAGCCTTCTATCTTCAAACGTAACAAATGTGAATGGTTCCATCAGAATTCAAAAAAAAGGTTATTTAATACTCTACACCCCACCATGTCCAAGCGCTGCCGCTATAACATGTTAATGAATTTAAGTGGACTATTTAATCCTCTACAACATTATATCTTCAAGTTTTGCGGACGTAACAAGTCACCAAAGGGATCAGAAGGAAAACTAAATCTTTACAGCTTTCTATGTTCAAGTGCTGCACCTGCGAGAGGTTACGAATAGAATCAGGAAGCTTATTTATATCTAAATTCCATACCATGTTCAAGTGTTGCAGCTGTAACAGGTGCGAATGGAATCAGGGTGATTATTTAAATCTATACACCCCATCAAGTTCGAGTACTGCTGCTAAGTCATGTTGCTAATGGAATTAGGGGGTTTATTTAATCATCCAATCCCTTCCATGTTTGAGTGATGGAGATCATCGATTGTGCATGGCTGGCCTCTATGCCTGCACTGTCTATTCAGGGAACACCTAACTATAGACTGAATATTTCCAGCCATACATATATTTATTTTAATTTCATATGCCGCAGCTGCTACAAAATGAATGAGGTCTATTTAAATGTTTAAACTTCATATTATTGAAAGGACGTCAAAAGAAATTATGCCAGAAACACTTAACAGATCTTGTAAAATCAAGTGAGGAATTTCGTAGATTATAGTTAGTGTGCGGAGCTTGCATGATAGATTGAGGAAATTACAAGAAGGCCGGCTGTGAGTAGATCTACAAGGAAAAGTATATAGAAACAATGTAACGAAATGGTAACAGGCCCTGCGAACATAGGTGAAAGGCCGTACGAACATAGGCGAGGATATGGGTATATTCATTCACTAAAAATTGCACCCATATCTTACTACCATCATAAAGTGTACTCCAATCCAACAAAATAATGGGAATCTGGGTACAATATCCTACTTCTCAAGTAGATATCTATTATAAAATTCTACGCAAGGGTAAATAGATATAACGGGAGAAGTTAACAAAAGAATATATTGAAAACTAAATAATAACAGCCCAAAAATTCGATAATGCATACAGAACATAAAAGTCACTTGTCTAATGACCAGATCTAGCTTAGAGAATCGAACAATTGCCAACTAGCATTGACATTTTTCCTCTGTAAACAAAATTCAAACATAGTAACGAAAATATTTTGTTTCTTTCCAAATAAAGTACAGATTAAAAAAGAAAAGAACCTGTTATTCCTGTTTAATTCGTACCAAAAATTTTGAAGAAGAACTCAGAAGTCCACAACCAACACTTTGCTAAAACCAACACGCTGCTCCAAAGCTTTTTCTAAAAACTGTCGTCTATAATCTTTTTTAGAACAAATGCCATGAAAGAAATTTCCTACAAGCTACTGCCATAAAAATTCTTCGAGAGAATTGTCGAAAAAAGAACAAATGCCATGAAAGAAATTTCCTACAAGCTACTGCCATAAAAATTCTTAGAGAGTTTTGTCGTGCAAGAAATTGTAACCCCTAAAATCTTATTAATGCAATTAATTACCTCAAGTTACAACTTAACTGATTGTAATAATGCATTCCTAAAATTGCTCATGCAATTATAATCATTAAATATCTAAGATATTATCCCTCAAGTCATGTTTTCACAGATTTTTAACTTGTTGAAAAAAACTCTTTAAAAATACTTGCTTTTCACATAAATCCTATTTGCACAAGTAATTCATTAATTACTTTTAAAGAAATTTCTTTTCACAAAATTAACATTCTTTTTAATTAATTGACTTGTTTAATTTAAATTAGTAAATTAAACCATAAACATAAACATAAACGTTTAATCTAATATTTCAAAAAATTTACATTTAATCAAATATATTAACAAATTAGCCATTTAACTAAATTAAACAGTAGTTAATTTCCAAATAAAATAACACAAACAAAATCAACATGACAAGACAAAACAACAAATGACAACGAGCGACAATTGGATATTCGTTCAATGAAGAACGATGGTTAAACAAGGACCTGACACTATCTCCGGATCAACATAATTTTATTGGATTAGGGTACGCTTAGACCTGACAAGCAGGTGGAGCCAATAACCGGTACATGTAACTGCATGAAACATCACTTTGTTAAACATATTATCATATATCAAAAAACACACTGTGAAGAAGAATCGCAGCGTAACAGGGTACTCACAAGTGAGTAATGCTACACCGTCTTCTTCACCAGGACTGACAAGCATCATTAAATCATAAACATCAATCGCATTAAAACTCATAAACAACATATCCATAACACGCACACGTCTATCATAATATCTTCATACGAACTTAACCAGATAATCTTGATATTCAATGAATCATCCACAAAGTTTAACAACTAGCAAACAAACAAAACAAACTTATACACATAGTAGCAACTGGAGGGGTACTACAGACATGAAATTATAACCTCATATGAGGTGGTAGAAATTGGGACACGTCGTTTTCAAAATTTTCTCCATGTTCAACTATGTTGCAGTCTACCATTCAAAATGAATTGGATGATTGCTACAACATAGTTTAACACTATAGATTTTTTTGAAAAACCTTGTGTCCCCATTGCATAGGAGAGAGGGGCTAATACATGTGCAACCTATCTTGGAAGGTTCACATGGAGTTCCATGTGGACCTCTAATAAAATTTAATATTAATTCCATAGGAAACTATTTTGGAAACAAAAAAATCCTTTTTATTTTATTTTTTAATCATATGGCATGTGTCAAAATCTAATTTCACCAAGGTTTCAAAAAATTACCTATTTCAAGACACACACACACACACACACTTGAGATGTACTCAATTGTGATATGTGTTTTCTTCTAAGAACATGAAGTCACATAATGAAAAATTGCTTTCATGCATTATTTTTCTTTAGAAATTGGCTAACTGTGAGATTGAACAAACCAACAATATTTATATGATTGAATTGAAGAACAAAAATAAAATAGATATATGTATAAATATATATACATAAACATACACACACACATACATATATATACGTACATATATGTATATGTATATATATGTCTATACATATATGTATATGTACATGTATATGTATAGGCTATATGTATATATATGCATATGTATACATATAAGTATATATGTAAGGCCCTGCCATTTTCCAATAGTTGCAAATACTTATTTCTTCATGGGTATAGTTGTTTAGTGATAATAAGTTAAGTTAAAATGATTAACTATGCAATCTATCTCTAATAGTTATGTGGGTACAATTAGATCTTGTACTCAACTTATACTACGATAGTATGTAATAATTATATTATTTATTTAAGCTACTAAAATTTGAGCAATTAAGTTGTGGGAACTAGTAGTACCACAATTAAGTTGAAACTTGAAAAGTTTGTTCCAACCTTACTGTAGAATAAATGAGGTAAAAATTAAATGATTGATTCTATAAAGAATACTCCATTTATGAGAAGATATTCTTGTGATAAAAGAAAGAAAAAGTGACAATAGAAAATAAAAGAAGAAATGTTAGTGGTTGACTAGAATTATCATGATATTCATTAACAAATAGTATCATTATTGATTAAGAAAAAGTAGCAAATGGATGAGTACAAAATATTGCTTATAATATTTTACTAATTTTGTATTTTATAAAAGATAGAATGCTTGATCAATAAAGAAAATCTTATTAGAAATATAGTTCAAATAAATCAAAAATGTCTGAAAAAGAGGCATGTAAAGTCGAGGGCATAAATTTAAAGATTTTTATTTTATTCTCATTGGTGCAAAATCTATTGTTTCCATGCTTTTGCTTTATTAAGCTTTAAGAAAAAAGGAACCGATTAGGGTATATGCAGTTTTCAAATCTTTATTGCCATGTTTTATGGCTTTATGCTGGGGCGCAACCTCTATTTAAAGATGCTAAATCATGGTAACTAAGGGGGGAGGGGGAGTGGTAGATCTGAAAAAAATCTAGGGGAGTTAAATCCTCTGCTTTCTCTCCATCGTGAAAGGAGGACCTTCCTCTTGAGATTCCATTGAAAGATGGAACACTACAAGCCTCTCAGGTCTAAGCTTTCCTCCAACAGCAATAAGAGTTATCATGTCAAATCTTCAAGAAAGAATGGTGTTTCTAGGTAGTTCTTAAATATCCAACGCATATATTAATCCATATCTTTCTTCTTTACAGATTAAAGAAAATAATAATTGTCTGTATTTTTTAGAAATTGTATTAATTTGTCTGATAGGCCAAGGATTACTAATTTCATGCATGATCATTATAGTTTACAAAAAAATAAAACATTTAGAGGGTGGGAAGTTGTGTGGAAATTACCAAACTTGCATACGCCAGGCTTAGTTGCTTCCAAACATTGACTTGAATATGATTGTTTTAGTTTTCAATTCGTAGCATAAGACCACATTTATCTAAGGCAGTTATCAAATACTTCTTGTGCTTTGTTGCGCCTGCATATTTTTGCATGCATTATATTATGTCATTCCATCTAGTTTTACACATACCAGTTGCATTTTCTTGGATGTTTTTTTCAAAAAAAAAACAAAGGAAACCATTTTAATCAACCATTTTGCATACAACACAATTGGTTCACACCTTTGCTAAATTGGCTTGGATCTCCCAAGATAGCTTCACTAATTTATTTCAATATTATTCTGTGGCTATGAATTATTATACCATTTTAGTTTTCATGCTTTCAACACCTACACCAACTTGTTCATTCATAGTGACTTGCTCTGGTGTATGCACCATACTTTGCCCTAATATTTCTTGTGTTCTTACTGCTATGCAATCTAGTTTTTAAGCTCGACTTAATTGTGTCAATTAAAGATTCTAGACTTCTGATATTAGTCTATTAATTTTCTGTAGAGTTTTGAGAATTTTTCATATGTTATACGCTTCTTAACACATCATGCATGTTCGGATGTCTTGGTAACCTTGCCTCTGCTGGCTGTCCCAATTTGGTCTCAGCACTTTCATGCTTATTTATACTCGAGGATATTCTGTTATAGCAAAAAAATAATTGCTTTATGTTCTATTTATTTTATTTTAAAAAAAAACATTTACACTTGATGCCAACAGTAAATAAGTTTATAGCTCTCTTTCCTTTTGTTGAGATAATTAAACATATTATAAATAATTAACTTATCAAAAGTTTAAACATTCAATTGCTAAAAGGTAGATTATTTTAAATACTATCTTTATTGGTGAAGCGTCTCTATGTGAAGATAATAAGAGAAAACTGCAATAAGATATAATGTTGGAAATAATAGAGTAGTATGATATGAATTAAAAAAAAAAAAAGATAAGAGAAGTGTAGAATGTGTATGAGACAAATTAGATTATATTAAATTATAGTGGATATGATATATGTAAGATATTAAATATGTAGAATGTGGTTAAAAATGCATGATAGTTCTTATGTGTGCATCCTACATTATTTATGATTCATGCTTTAATGGTTCTTGAGTCATTTTGTAAACCAATCGTCCCTTTGTTTGTGTTTCCATTTTCTATGTTATTTATGATATCTTGCATTGAGACAATTCGCCTAGTAGACTGCACATGACATTGATTTATTTAAACAGTTATAAATGGTTAGACATTTAACAAAAATGAATATGCATGAAAATAATGTAAGATCTCTCTCTCTTGTTGTTGTGTTAGTGGTGATATCCTGTGAAATCTCATAGGTATTGTATTTTCTATTGGAAATAGGCCATTAGAACTTTTATGGGTTAAATGTTTGGTGCATAATTATTTTACATATTGAGTTTTGTATGTCAAGTGTCTGAGGAAAATTGAACAAATGAGATAAGATATTTATACATGTGTAATTAAATAAACTAATTAACCCAACTTATGTCATTAGATTAACCCCTTTTATATTATTACAATGTCGTAGTATTTTATGACATTTCAAAATTGGAACAGTAGAGTGTGAAATTTATATGAGGTATTTTGTATGAATTTTCAAAACTAGGTAGAAAAATAGTGTGTCGAGTTGCATAAAAAAACTACTCATACACATTTACGATTCATGATAAACATTTTCTGGGTTTTATTCCTTGTGTCTTTCCCCTTTCTGAAACATATTGCACTTTTGATTTTGGACAAACAGAGTGAAAGTTATGGGTATTTTAGTATCATATATTTCACTGTGATCAACAAGCTGAAAGTTGTTAACTGAATTTATGATTTAAATTATTAGCAATGTTTCTTTCATATTGTGACCACTATCATACATTGCATGTGTTAGCCAATTTTTTTGGTAGACTAGTCATGAATAGAACTTAGATGACAATCGTTATTGTTGGTTACTTAGTTATGTGTTGGATCGAACACTCAAGTGTTGAACTACGATTCCTCTGCGCTGCGTGTACGTAGGCAAGGCCATCAGAGATGAGCCCCCGAGGAATTAGGTCTATCCCTTTAGGTTCCCTATTCTTGCTTGAAAACATACTTATTGTGAGTTGTTCTTGTATTGTGATTGTAAATTTGAAGTTTGTGTTATTATTTTAGATGAGTTTGTGTTAGAAATTTTTGGGCATTACAATATATATAAAGAAGCTACAAGGGAGATCAATATCAAAGAGTAACATGTAGTGGTGGTGGGATTGAGATAACATAAATGAACACCTTTTGGTCTATTTGTGAAGAAGAGTCGATAAGATGGTAGAAACAAAGGGGGTGAAACATAGCATGTTGTGCAAGGTAGAAAGAGAATTCAATGAAGGAATTCTTGGAATTTGTGTGGCATATCATCGAGGCAATAGGAAGGGACACACATTAAACACAATTGTACACAAGCAATGACAGGGGCGATGTGCAATTAATACAAGCAATTGAACTGAAAGGGTGGTGAACTATTTGCTTGCCACTCAACGACAACAGCCACTTCAAATGTCATGCCATATAGGTTGTGGGGGTGGACCCATGCCATGATGGGTCACATAGCCAAATTAACAATTTATTGATACCTTAGACGATTCAAATTTTTACACATGGCATATGAAATCCAAGTGGGATAGTGAAAGAAAATAACCATCACCAATTGAACATAGTTGGAAACATAAAGCATTTCATTACCATATATTTATACATAATTTTTTATTCCATAACATACATTACAAATTAAAAAAAAAAAGGTCGCCTCTATAGATGTCAATATTGTTTCAATGATTAATCCATCCCAACCTCTAACAAACAAAGGTGGAAAATAATTAGGAGCTGGTGTGATAGATACTTGTTGGTTGGCTCCTTGATGTACCAATGGAAGCCATGTTCTCATCCCTATCTAGTCGTTGTGGAGTGTTGGTTACATGATTTGGAGTTGGACTGGAAAATTGGGTGATGGTTACATGTGATTGGGCAAGTGGTGAACAATTGATATGAAAAAATATCTATGGGATATGATATACATATTGACTACTTGTATGACTTGTAAATTTACTACACCTTAACTTAGATTAGGAGACAATTGAATAATTCATTGCAATAGAATAGTGAGGGATAATTATGTTTAGCAAATCCTGGAATACTACATTATTTTGTGACAAGGGATTAGCAGGACTGCTTAACCGCCTTTCTCACTGTAAAAAAAATTCTATGAAAGGTGTCTCGACCTTGCTCTTAATGTTAAAATTATAAAACAAGTGTGATTTTGGAGTTATAACATAGAAAAACTCTAATTTTACGCTTTAGAGTTGGATTCTAGCCAAAATAAATATTTTAATTAATTATTCAACACTACCAAGGGAGGTGCATGTTGTGGAGGTCTCTTCAATCTATGCAATTTGAAAAAGGATCCAATCAACCTCCCAAATCAAAATTTATGACCTCCATAAGTTTGCATAGGAAATGTAAAAATATGTTGGACACATAAAAGATCCACAAGGAGGAGTTACACTTGTTGACCAAATTATGATGTATGTTATTACACATCATAATGCATCTTTGGTTGGAGATATGGAAAATGGAATGCCCAACTTGGTCGATGGATTATAAATTTGATGTTATGACAAGTGGAAGGAATGTGTTATTTTTAGTATGCAGACTCATCTTGATATTTGGGTGTTGAATTTCTAAGATAAAGATTTTTTTGGGCACCAATTTTTGGATGGTTTTACCTTAAGGTTTTCTAATTATCATTTGATGGTTTCATGTATTGTATATCCAATTTATTAGGTGCTTGAGATGGAGGTTGTGTGTGAATTTGGTAGATATTATTAAAAGTTATCAAAATTATTCTAGATCTTTAGATGATGATATTCTTTTGAAGGATTGATTTGCAAGCATATTGTAAATGTATTGTTTACTAAATAATATGTTGGGATTCTTAGGAGTGTGGATTTTTTCTTTGAAATGGTTTTCATTATCTACACCTACATTAGGTATATTATTTAAATTTTATGTTTATATGTGTTTCTTCTTTCTATAATTGTTAAAAAATAAAATTTCACAACACTCCTTATAATTCTAGTGTAGGAAATGTTTTTGCATACCTTTCTTGCTTTCATGTTTGTGCTCATTTACTAGTTTTGTACTTCGATGTTTTCCTTTAGTAGTAGTATGTAAGATATTTAATATCTATCATTTGTGATGTGAATAACTTAGAAGAGTTGAAGGAGATGAGGGGTGAGAGAGTGAGGAATAAACTATTTGCGGAAGTATGTTCCATATTGTAGCAAGTTGGTTGTAGTTTTTAGATCATGATGTGTGTTCTTTGATACAATTTTTCATGAAATGAGCCACACCCTTTGGGTGAGATTTGATTTATAGAATTTTAGTTTCTTTGGTTGGCACCATCTTAGATATTTCCTATGTAGTTGGATTCCTAAGAGATATATGTGTCCTTGTGAATAGATTTCATTAGAATGTAGTATTGAGGATCTTTATAATTTTTAATGTGATTTGTTACCATGGGAGATGACAACCTTGAGAAAAATAATGGATTATATAGGGATGAGAACTACAATGTGGGTTGGATATCTCATGACTAGAATGACTATTAGTGGTTGGAGTTTTTTTTATGTTAGAATCTAGTTGTGATCATTAGTTTGGATAGTTTTGGAGTTTGTGGTGCATACTATTTTTGTTCAAAAGGAGATTGGACTTCTTGCTTGTGTTCTAGTAATGATTTGATGATGCATACATCAATATTTCAACATGATATTTAATGTGTCATCTTGGCTTAGTGTTCTTATAAATTTTGTGCTTGGGTATGATGAAGGACAATATTTTTGATGTTAGGATGGTGATCACTTGGAAGATGCTACAAATGCATCTACAAACCTCTTCAACACATTGGATTTTAGCTGTGACAACATGGTGGTAGCCTTAATGGTTCATGAATTTATTAGAGTTTCACTTTTTCTCTTACAAGGTATTTAAAAAGTGGGAGAATGTTAGAAAAATGTGTCTCAACCTTGCATTCATATTGCTTGTATTTAATTATTTGATTAAATTTAATTAGTATTTGTCCTGACATGGGGAGTGGAGCACCTTAGTTTGAGGTGGCACTCCTGGCCACTTGTTGGAATCTTATGGAATGTGTAAGAATTTTTAAGATCATCTAATTTCATTATGACATTGTAAGATGTGGACGTTACTTATGATAAATTCTATGGCATATTTAAGACCATGGTTATAGGGAGTTACAAAGTGGACTAAGAATCTTGACCCACATATGATACATGTTATGATGTGTTATAGAGCATATTTCTAAAGGATTTAAATAAAAAATAATGATTCAAATTTAGGTGTGGTTCATGAGAATTATTACCATGGTATTTTTGGACCTTGTTAAGGCCCATGGCATTGAATTTTGGTGGTATTTTGGGCCTCCATGATATTGTATATTGAAGACTTGATATAGAGGCATTGAGGAGTTTTCATTACAAGGTTATACTGTCAGATCTCCTCTAGAGGAGCAATATGTAGATCTCCATGTTGAGGCTCTAATCCTATAATTGCATTCTAACATGTTTTTGTTGCAAATTAACACATTGGTTTGGTGCTTTGGATTGTGGATTTTTTTTACTAGAAAGAGTTTCCCCATGTTATTGGTGTCTCGTCTCTCCTATCTATTCTTCTTCATTTATGTTCTTTGATGTGTTAATTTTTATGCGGTTATTATGACAAATTTTACTTTGATCTAAAATATTCATTTCCTTCATAAAAAATTTAATGTGAAGATTTACCTATATCTTGATTCTACTTTGAATATAGTTGTGTGTACTCTTATCAAGCATGACATTAAGAAAATTACATGATATTGAAGATGCATGCTAGATTCATTTTTCTTATAATTCAAGACTCACAACATCCTTTGGAATGAATTAAAGTGTATAGATAAATTCCACCTCATTATTTCCTATCAACACACCACCATGATTAATTAGCTAAGAGGATTTTTAAGTGGATTGAAAAGCTCATAAACCATTGACAAACTTTTCTCATGCCACTAGATGGAACTGACACTGCTCAAGATATGTCTCACACTAGGAAAAACAACTTTTAGGTAGTTGAAACATTCCTTGCCCCATGCTTAATTTTTTTTCACTCAACCAATATTTCCATTTAAAAGGTTGCAAAAATCTTGTCTCCAAGTCAAGAATCTAGAATCCCTAAAGTCTTGATATAATTTTCATATTGACATTTTGTTTATTGTGAATAGATTAAAGAAATAGATATAGGGAGATTGATTTTGGTTTGTCCCATTTTAAATTTTTTTGTTGTGATAGGGTTTCATAATTTTTTTCTAGAAAACCCTACCCATTTTCTTATAACCAAAATTTTTGACAACAAGACACAATTTGTGCAAAATATTGAGGTAAGTTACTAAATTCCATTATTTTAGTGAGTTTTAATTTTTGGAATTTGTACACAACTAGATCATTTTTTTATTATGTTTCATTTCATTCTAAAACATTTTTTTTGTTATCTAGTAAATGAAGGCATTGGTTTTGTGGTTTTATCTATGGCTATGTTATATTGATATTACTATAATAATTAGAGTTAGATCCCTATTTGTTTCTTGACATAGAGATATTTTGAATTGTGAAATAAAGGTTATGGTTATTTGATATTTTTTAATTTTTTGTTTATCTTATTTTCCTTGTTCTTAAAGATATTTTTGTGACAATTTTTTGTACATAATTATTAAGTTAGAATTGAATGGATACCAACTACTATTGATGTTATAAATGCAATGTTTTCCAAATCTATTTTATCATAGAGTGAATAGTAGAGATCAAACCATCTTCATATGTCAAAATTATTACGTTCTTCTTTAGAAACCTTATAAATTGTAAAGAATATTTCTTAATGACTTTGTGCCATTATACTGGTTCTTGTGCTTTAAACACTAAACATCACAAGGAAAGGGATTTTCATGACACAAAATGACAAATTTTAAAAGATTGTGTTGAATAAGTGACAAACAACTTGGTGTTCATGATGGGTACATCCGCTGACTTGGTTGGTTGGTTACTTGGTTTGGACTCCATGGTATAATTGAGTAGCAGTATGTTACACTATGTTCTCATTAGTGTTGTCATTGATGTCACCCTATGTCAACCTCTAGTGTGGTTATGATGAGAATGTTTTTGTGGTGTTGAGCAACTGTTGCAGATGCAACATGGTCACTTGGTTTCCAAGTGCTTTTGAGAAAATTTGCATAGAGAGTGTACATAGCAGTAGGGGTGTGTTCTATATTATGCTCCACATTTCTTCATGCTTGAAGATGTGCTTGTGTGGTTTGGATGTGATGTTCAAAGGTGTTATATCTAGAGAATCTGGTTCTAGATCATTCACTAGTAGAAGATGTGTTTGACAGTGTTTGGCTTGTGTAGAAGGTTTTTTAGGAGAAGTGGAATAGCTCTGCATTTCTCTGCATTGAAGTTTCTTATCTTGTGGATTTGGGAATGTGTTAATATTGCTTGTATCTTCCTTGGAAGGTTTGGTGTTCAACTATTCTATAAATTTATTTCATATGTTGTGTCTCAGTGATAGTTTGACTGGTTGCATAGAATGATAATGTTCTCAATTGCATGTGTTTATAATGGTAGTGTGTTTGAGTATTTTGTTGGTGTTGGAATATTCCAAGATGTTGTGTAATGTTGCTAAGTGTTCCACAAGTTGTTTCTAGACTTGGTGAAGAGTGAATTTGGTTGTTTTTTAGCATTAAGGTTGGTTTGGCCAACCTAATGTGTTAGCGTTATGTGCAGATGTGCTTTGTAGATTGTGGAAGCTTCGTGTAGTTTGGAGTAGATTTGGGTCTTGGTTAATCCTTGTTGTGGTCTGCCTTCACTTCTTTCCACCATGGAAGTGTTTGGTGCCGAACTATTTGGTGGTTGCATGTTTGAGGTGAATACAAACTTCATTGAATCCAACTTGGAGAAGACTGTTTGAGGTTGTAGATGATATATATGGTCAATTGTTGGAGAAGTTATTAGTATGTAGTGTGATGTGAAATGATGTGTATTTGATTAAGTGTTGAGATTTGAATGCGAGAATGAATGCCTATGACTCAGAAATAGTGAGCAAAGGGTGTCTGCATTTTAGTGTGCTTGAAGTTGTTGGAGGCAATGAGCAGAAGGTTGTGAATGGTGAAGAGTTGTTGTGGAAGATTATCTTATTGCTCAGAGGTAGTGAACCTCCTTGTAATAGGCTCTTTCTATTCTCTTTCTATCCAAGCAGTGAGCCCTTGGAATTGAGCTCTTGTTTCTTTTGGACAACAAGTCCTTTGGACAGTGAGCCTTTTGTAATCAATGTTATCCATATATATGTGAGTTAATCCTCACCGTGGTTTTTTCCTGATTAGGCTTTCCACGTAAAATTTGGTGTTCTATTGTGCATTGTTGTTATTGTGTTGATGTTTCATTTGTTTACATTCATGCTGATGCATATTAAGGGTTTAAAGGTTAATGAGGGTTTGAAGGTTTTAATATACAACTAATTCACCCCTCCCCCACCCTCCCACCCCACGACCCCCCCACTCTCAATTTTCCTATGTGTCTAACACAATATTCTTTTGATATCATTACATGCTTTTTTTGAAACCATGTGTCTATGTTACTTCAACAAAAATAAGGGTGCTATATTTGAGAGATCATTTTCCCACATACAAATAGAGCTAGCATCTCTATTTCTACATCAATTTTTTTCTTATAACATTTTTACTTTCTATTTTTCCTTGCTTTGGTACCTATGCAAGCATTAATAATTAGGTCTTGGGCCCTAGTCATTTTTAAGTTGATAGAAAATATAAAAATTGTGTCCATACTTGTTCTTCAAAACATTAGTTGCATTAAAGAAGAAAGATTCCTATTAGTCAAAAGTCATGTTAGTAGTCAAAAGTATGTTGTTAATCTAATTAGTTGTGGCTTGCAATAGCTTTCCAAAACACTAATAGACACTTTTTTTATTTTCTAGATGTACATACTGTTTTAAATTAAATGGGTGAGTAATATTTGTATATGTTGAAATGACTTAATATTTCATGTATTTCATTACAAAATGACACTAAATGATATTTTTCATTTCCTATCTTTATAGGAATCTAATTGATTTGAGGTTGCATGTAATGTGTAACTAAATACTTTGTCTTGTCGAAAATCCTCAAAGAATTAAAGATGAAGATAAGAACAAGAACTAAAGATGAGGATACAAATGGTTTTGTGCACGGAAAAGTCAATACTGATGTTCCCTTGAATTTATTGTTGACACATCTTTTACACTCTAAGTCCCAGTATATATGTCATGTTATGATAAGAGATTGACACATGTGGATGAACTGGATGATCTTCCATTTAATTACATTTGACATTGAAAATTCAAGAAATTGATGTTTGTTGAGATAACCAAGAGGCTAGAATTGTTAGCAACACATAACCCATATTTACACACATTATATGGGTGAATCAAACAAAAAATAATCTATCCTTTGATCAACATGAAGCAATGCTGACGTGTAATTGACTAGATTAGCATATGCACTATAAAACCTATCTTCAAAGAAATGGACACCACCTCCTATCTCTCTCTTAATTATTATTATCTAGAAAGTTCCCTCTTCAATGCAGAATTGTAAAATGTGGCTTTCCTCTCGAAATGGTAAATATCAAAGTATTTCTATTGATCATATCATCATATGATTTTTTATTTTCTATTTTGGTTAGTTGGCATATATAGTTTGATTGAATTATATGGATTACAAAATATTATGATATTTATTATAAAAAACTTAATTATAATTTATTGTTTAATAAAATATTTTTTATATTGTATGATAATATAAAATTATATCTAATTTAAAAGATTTCAAGAATTTTTCATGTTTAAATCTAAATATAAAATTAATGATATGGAGATTAATTTTCATCTAAGATTTAAAAAATTAGAATTATTAATGAGATTTAAAATGTCAATGGATGTCTACATACTAAAATTAGCTGGCTTTATTCATGTATGAAGTACAAAACTTATCAAAAAAAATTAGCAAATTCAAAACAATAATATTTGGAAGAGAACTAAATTCTCTAACCAATTTTTTTGAGATGGAAGCAAATTTTTTATGAATATATAATGATAAAATTGACTTAATCAACATGATCAATACTTCTCTATCCACTAAATCCCACAATTTTTTTTATTCCTCTTAAAACATTGGTACTATTTTATAGGAAACCTTGATCAATGGAAAGTGTACAATGAAATGCAATATTTAATTGGTATTTACTATGCTTCGAGAGGGGAAATTATATTATATTATGATTTTACAAGGGGAACCTCCTATTACAAAGTTAAGGAAGACCCTAAAGGTTTTTATTTTTTTGAATCATCAATATCTCACACACTCAAGATCCTTTAAAAATTCTTCAGCCTAATAGAATATTACATAAAAAATTACAACCACTCTCATATGCTTCTTAAATAAGTGATTTTCTATGATCCTAATGTGGGTACTAGGGCCTTTGTAAGATCAAAGTAAACTATGAGTAACTCTCTAGTGTTTGATGCACATAAATTCATTAAAGGATTTTTCCTATAACATGATTGATCCATAAGGATATCAAAAATAGTCTAGAACAAGAATTGAAGGTTCTTCCAAATTTTTAAATTGTAAGTACTTTTTTGTTTTAACACAACTAAAATTGTCAATTTCATTCAACTAATAATTTTGAAATTATAGTGACAATTTTAATATTGTTACAATTGTCATGATTGTTGGGGACCAATGATTTCATCGTGACATAGATAAGAGAATTAGGACTTGAACAATTGTGTATTTTAGCATTGCAATTGGTTTAAAGAAGATTCCAGTACACAAGAAAGTCTTCCAACATCTTTTCAAAGGGCATGAAAATGACAGATAAAGTTCTATAGGTTGAAGCATAATTTTGTATGAATGTACCAAAAGGGAAAATTAATCGTAGTTCAAAAGACATTTGATAAATATGAGTAAGTGCAACAAGTTGGGTCCACAAAATGTTCAAAAAGTGGAACTGTTTTCCCTGATTTTTAGAATTTGTCACAATTGGATTGAAAATTTCAAGCACTTACACATTGAATCTTAAAAAAAATTAGTAATATGAAATTTAGTATTTTGAGTCTAGTTTTCAAATATATTATTTATTCTAATACCTAGATGATATAAAATATTTTTTAATTGGAATGTATAAAAATCACTTTTTAAAAGTCACTTTCTTAGGACCATACCATGCACATGTACGGACACCACAATTCGACCAAAATAAAAGTATTTTTTTAATTCCTTTTAGGGAAATATGTGTATTATACTGAGTATTGATGAGGAATTTTTTTTATATTTTTCTTCTAAATATTTTTTATTAATTTTTTATTGGCCTTAATTGTTGTTTTTGAAAACCCTCATGTACAAACACCATAATTTGACCTAAACTAATCATTTTTTTAATTTGGTTTTTCATTGTGTAAATAATTATTTATATATATTGATGCTATATCATTTTTCTTACAATAAAGTTAACAAATTAAAAGTTATTAAAGAAATGCAAAAACCTAACATTTCAAGTTTATGGATCAGTTTCATCATAAATTAATTTAAAAAATAGAGAAAAGAATCCAATAATAAAAAATTATATAATTGAAAACTAGACATCGTCATCTATAATGGGTTTTAATTCCACAAAACAATTGTGAAAAAACCTGTCAACCATATTGCAAAAGTCAGTTTTTTTCTCGACATTGCCATGACCTTATACTTGTAGGTTACTATTGTCATGATTATTGGGGACCAATGATTTCATCATTACATAGATAAGAGAATTAGGACTTGAGCAATTATGTATTTTAGCATTACAATTGGTTCAAAGAAGATTGCAGTGCATAAGAAAGTCTTCCAACATCTTTTAAAATGGCATGAAAATGAGAGACAAAGTTCAATAGGTTGAAGCATAATTTTGTATGCGTGTACCAAAAGGGAAAATTAATCATAGTTCAAAAGACATTTGATAAAGATGAGTAAGTGCAAGAAGTTGGTTCCACAAAATGTTCAGAAAGTAGAACTGTTTTCCCTAATTTTTAGAATTTGTCACAGTTGGATTGAAAATTTGAAGAACTTACACATTGAATCTTAAAAAAGTAGAGTAATATGAAATTTAGTATTTTGAGTCTAGTTTTCAAATATATAATTTATTCCAATACCCAAATGATATAAAATATTTTTTAATCAGAATGTATAAAACCCACTTTTTAAAAGTCACTTTCTTAGGACCATACCATGCACGTGTACAAACACCACAATTTGACCAAAATAAAAGTATTTTTTAATTCCTTATGGGGAAATATGTGTATTATACTAAATATTGATGAAGAATTTTTTTTATATTTTTCTTCTACATATTTTTTTATTAATTTTTTATTGGCCCTAATTGTTGTTTTTGAAAACCCTTGTGTACAAACACCATAATTTGACCTAGACTAATCACTTTTTGAATTTTTTTTTTTCATTGTGTAAATAATTATTTTTATATTGATGCTATATCATTTTTCTTACAATAAAGTTAACAAATTAAAAGTTATTAAAAAAATATGAAAAACCTAACATTTCAATTTTATGGATCAGTTTCCTCAGAAATTAATTAAAAAAATAGAAAAAAGAATCCAATAATAAAAAATTATATAATTGAAAACTAGACATCATCATCTATAATGGGTTTTAATTCCATAAAACAATTGTGAAAAAAACCATCAACCATATTTCCAAAGTTTTTTCTCTTGACATTGCCATGACCTTATACTTGCAGGTTACAATTGTCATGATTATTGTGGACCAATGATTTCATCGTCACACAGATAAAGGAATTAGGAATTGAAAAATTGTGTATTTTAGCATTACAATTGGTTTAAAGAAGATTCCAATGCATAAGAAGTCTTCCAACATCTCTTAAAAGGGCATGAAAATGAGAGATAAAGTTCAATAGGTTGAAGCATAATTTTGTATGCATGTACCAAGAGGGAAAATTAATCGTAGTTCAAGTTTATGGATCAGTTTCCTCATAAATTAATTAAAAAATGAAAAGAAAAAAGAATCCAATCATAAAAAATTATATAATTGAAAACTAGACATCATCATCCATAATTGGTTTTAATTCCATAAAATAATTGTGAAAAAACCCATCAACCATATTGCCAAAGTCAATTTTTTTCTCTTGACATTGCCATGACCTTATACTTGCAGGTCCAAGACTAAGGGTTCGGTTACCACGCATTTTTTGAGCCTAAATCCAAATTAAAAACATTTATTGTGAGTTTCAAATTTTTGGAGTGAGTACCCACTTTAAAATGGGTACCTATTCTAAAAAATGAATGGGCACATGTTTTAAAGTTGAAAAATGACACTTCCCCTACATGTGGACCCAACTTCTTGCACTTACCCAGATACAGATTGAGTTTATGGTTGTAATCAACTCCATGTAACACATTTTTTAAGCATTATAAATTAGGTAAATAGGCTATTAGTTTCTACCAATTTTTTTCCCTCCATTTTGGAAGGTTTCTCAAAATAAGAATGAGTGTTCAATATTCATGAATGCTCGTTTGAATATTTTTACTATTTGTACACAATCAAACTCACTTTAGATAGATTTAATAACTTACTAATAAATCAAAAAAAGGATGGTGTTTCATAGATTTAGTTAACTTATATATAAATTATTGATCATTTTAGTATTGGAGCATGTTACTAGTTGTGAGAAATTGAGTAAAAATTTAACAATTTAGAGATTAAAACAAGTGGGTGAAATAAATAGATAAAATTAGAAAAATAAATGAATGAATAGGTTTCTACCTTGGAGGGTCACATGTAATGACTAATGAACCATGAGCAATAGATAAAACAACAAAAAGAGAAAATGATTAGGAGAAAAACTCATTTATTTAAAACAGACATTAAATATGTAATAATGTTTGTAATATCCAAGAAAATTGGATTTGGAGTCAATCGACAAGAGGAAAGGGTTTCAAGGAGAATTTTAAGGATAAACAAGATGCTAAGAAGAATGGGGTAAAGCTTGAAATTACTCCAATTTAGGTTGGGGCTAAAAATAGAGTAAAAAATAAATAAAGGTTAGTAAACTTAGAGATATTATCTATGGATAAAGAAAATGAAAGTATATCTAAGCATTCATAATTTGAATGGGGCATAAAATATTTCCTTTTTCAACTCAAGATGAGTGCTCAAATTCTTTAATGGTTAGAAATTTATGTTGTTTCTTGTGAGAAGAAAAGGAAATTAACAATGTAGTTGGGAGGGTTTCAAGGACATTTTATAATTTTTTTAATCTAATTGGACATAAAACTAACCAAAAGATCAATTGGATATACTCTAGGAAAGGTAGTGGTCAAAGTGTGTAGGACTACATATTTGAATTTTGGAAATAAATTATTTTTCTTTGTGTGGATTAAGAAGACGAGAAATACCAACCAAAAATATTGGTTGTTAGGAAATTATTGATAATAGTGAGAGAATAATAGTGATAAATAAGTTACAAAATCTAAAACTAGTCCAGTAGAATGACAAGTCAAATAATATACACACAGAGAAACATCAAATTTACCTTGGGAAACTCTTTTGGGAAAACTAACAAGAAAAATAGCACCACTCTAATATAGTATTGAAAGATCCAAAGTATAATACATAGACAACTTCACTTGTGCTCAAATAAATTATTTTCCTTGTCAAATCTAATAGAATGCACCTTTAGAGAACATATCCTCAATGCAAACTCACTCTCTTTCAGAACCTATTTTTATTGCAATTTTTTTTTATCTCCTTCACATGATCAATACAAAAGAATATATAATGTTTTTGCAACACCACGTAGCTATACATCAATTACCATGCTTTCTCAAGATCTAGTCACAACAATATCCAATGTGTTTGTGTTAACCACTACCCCAAAAACTCTATCTATAAGCGAGAAGAAAATAAAAAACCAGCGAGAAGAAAATAAAAAACCAACAATGGTTTCCTAATACAATGAACATAAAAGTCATGGGTCCATATAAATTTTAACATCTTCCAAGAGTCTCTTCACATTCCCCAAGAATCTCTTAGAACATTTCAAGGCTTTTGTAATAATAAAATTACATACTCTACAACTTATTGTACTATGTTTTATGCTCAGTTTAGGTATGCCCTTTCTACCATGTGTTTTTAACCCTTATTTAGCTCATTTTCACACCATGTCTAATATTGTGCATCGTTACTTATCTTTATATGTTTTAGGTTTCCATATTAATATATTTTTGGACCCTTGTAATACATTTTTATAATTACCCAACTCATCCTTATCCTTTTTCACCTAACATTTAATATATGTTTTTCCTTTCGTATATTTTTAACCCTTGTTTCCACCTTGCATCCCTCATATCTCACTCCTCATTCATTACAAAGACATGGGATCACTTCCACACTTCTCATATTGATCCCTTTTCCCCCCTTAGGATTTTAACCTTCTAGTTTTCAAGGACATCCAAACCATTGAGAATTCTTTAGGGGGTTCGCTACATAGCGAATATGTCCTTTGATTAATTTACCATTAAAATTAAATGTGATACTCATACATTGTCACCCACTACATGTATGATAGAAATTTTTCTTAAAATCCTTTGAAAACATATTTATACTCCTCTCCTTGCTCTCATTTTTTATCCTTATAATCCATTCCACAAATGCTTACAAATTGAAGGAACACTTTTATTATTCAAATACCCTATCTCTCTTTTACAAGTACCCTTGGATAAGATCTAATAAATATTTATGATTGGAGAAATGCCATTATTTTGGATCTTACCTTATATTTTTCATGGTGCTCTCTTCTCCCTGCCCCTAGATGTTCATCTAATTTATTCCCATATCAAACCATTAGGATCCCCTATTTTCATGTCCAAGTTTGCATATATCTTGCCACTAGATCTCTAACCCAGTTCAACTGCCTATAACCATTCCTATTATCTTTTTTTATCTTTATTTACTATCTTTTTTTTTTTTAGATTGCAGGAATCGGGTAGCACAACCCCCTATAAACTGCAGTGCGCCTGGTAAACTTTTTAATGTGACCGGCGGCGCTGGCGCGACACGCCCTCCGGTACCACGGGACGGGGGAGACTAGAACTCGTGACCAGCAGAGCCGCAACGGAATTACTTAGCCAACCGAGCTAGGGCCCCTGCCTATCTTTATTTACTATCACCATGCATGTCCATTTACCATTGTTGCACCTAGGTTTTATTTTGTTTCACTTATAGTTTAATTTGTTTTGCCATCATTATTGCCATCACCTAGATTTGAATACATTCATTTTCCATGTTACATTACATGTATATTTTCTTGGAATAACCATAAGGGGAATAAATGAGAGAATCTCTTATTTAATACTTTCATTTTGTAGGGTTCTACGTCAAGTTTTCTTGCAACTAATTTTTAGAGTTTCTACATATAGATTGATTATTTATGAAAAAAATATAAGTTATGTGCAATATAGGATGGGAAAAAGCTACTAGGGAAATTTGAGGTTATTTTTACAACTAGAAACTCATGAAACTACTTGTGTCACTCCTACTACCCCTTTTCCACAAATCAACTGTAGAAACATCTAGATTTTGTCTAGGGTTTCCTATAGTCATTTGTACATTCTATTTTTTCATTAGATCCAATATTCATTATATGAATACATTTCAATTTATCGGTTTTATCTCTTTAACATATGTTTCTAATAGAGGCTATCATTTCCTCTCTTTTTTAATGAATCTTGATAGGTGGAAGACCAAAAATATTCTAGGAATCAAGATAGGGTTATACTAGAAATTTGAAATCATTATAAGAAATGAGCTTTTTTGCTACTTAGAGATACTTAGTGTACCACTTGAGTAAATTTATGCCACTACCACTCTCCTTTGAGGATATCTATGGCACTTCTTGCACCACTGAAGGTGCCACTTTATTAAGGATTAATTTGAATTTCAACATTTTACTAAAGATTTTTGACAACATTCTAAGGCATTTCAACTATCAAGTTTCATTTTCCAATTTCCTATAGATTATATATTTCTTTATTTTACCTTAGTAATAGTTTATTATTTCTCATTTTATTCTAAATTATGTTTCTAGTTTGTATTGTCAATCTCAATGATTGTGTTAATTTAGTTAAAATTAACACTCTTAGTTTAAATCTACAAGTGTTCAAATTTGACCTATATTATCATACATACTTATAAAGAACGCCTATTTTGATTAGGTTTTCCTTAACATCTTTCTTAATTAGGATTTCTTTTGTTCTTTCATTTGGTGAACATTTTTCTATTACATGTGACCTCATTTTTTCACAAAACTTATTCATATTACCATATTTCCTATCCTTTATACCTTTTAAATTTGTACAATAATTTTTCAACTCTTCACAAACCCATTTTCATTATCCCTAGCCTTAATTTTCCCCCATCACTAATCAAGACATGGGCATGCGCAAGAAGTTGGGTCTAGTTTTGGCCAAAAAGTGACATAGTTGAGATCGGAGGACCTTGTCAAGTCGTCACAATCTCGTAGCCAACATAGACATACACACACACAAATTGACACAACAAAGGTCAACAGTCTCTTTTATTCATGAAAACAACATTACAGAATTATAATGCCACCATATGGACTTTCTTTACATCATCTACAAATCTAAAACATATTTTCCTTATACTCTCACTATTCTAGCCTCTCCTCTCCTCTCTCATTTTGGATAGCTCGCTCTTCTCACCAACTTTCCCTGCAAGCTCCTGGATTCTCATCACCACCTCTCCTTTCCTGTTGGCTTCTCTGCCAATACCTTTCTACTCTACTCTTCCCAGTCTCGAGCTATCTCTTTATATCATCACCTTCCTGCATGTTGGCCTTGGCATTATTCCTTCTTGTGTCATAGTATGACCATTCAGTTACCTCACCATCAGGAGCTCCACCAAATCAACCAATGAACATTTATTCCACAACAATGATGTGGCATGGCATCGAATCTTGCGTCGCCAAGCGTCGTGACCACATTCATCATCCACTGCTATTGACCAACATACCAATTGTATCACTCATGTTACCAAGCCCACCATCGCCTTATCATTGGGACTAACTCCATTGTCCCGGTGATATCACCTTGTCCACCCGATGAAGGATTATCATCGTTGTGTCACTAAAAGTCAAAACTTACAAACCAGTTGTGGAGTTACAAAAAATCACAACTTGCTGACATAGAGCTATTGGGCTATTGGAGAGACTCTGGGATGAGTCCTGTTGAAACAATATACTCACATCGATGAACCCATTACACAACTGCTTCTGCCATCGAGTCATCATTGGGACATAAAATGTCATTGTAATGCCCCACCACACAACCCTAGAGGAAGTTGCAATATACTACTCAAACATACTAATTTTTTTTTGTTTAAGTACATAAAACATGCAAGTTCACCACCCATTGCAACAACCTCTAAGGTTACGAGACTGAGATTACTTTAAAACCCAAACAAGAAACACGAATTGAAACCATAGCATATAATTACTTAATGAATTAAGAAACACATACATTTCGTACATGATATATTACAACAAAGCATAAGAGATACCACATGATTTCAAATAAACATTATTTAACAATAAGATTACAACTCTCATTCCCTGAATGAGGTAAATCCAATAAGCATGGTTACAAATTACATATTCCACCTAGATAACAAATGAGGGGTAATAAATTACATGAATCAACTGATAAGAATAAAACATGAAATGAAACTGGGTCCCACGAGCTCTCCAACTGGAAATCTCGTTCACACGAACAATAAGAAAACCCAACGGATTAAGGTGCACGTTCCACCCAACCAATTGATGCTCAAAGGCTCACCCCCCGTGCTAGGAGATAGTAACAAGGAATTCCTATACAAGACCATCTACCTCTAGACACAAGCTAATACATAACTGAACTGAATTAGATACAAGTACAACATCACTTAACACAAAAGTTACAATGCTTCTAGAGAACAAGGATCATCTACGTAGTACAAAAAAACTGACTTATGGTTGACATAGAGAGAGTGTCACACATCATTTGCTATGATTTACCCTAGCTCAACCTTCCTAGGCTATCGGACCCCCATTCTAGGTTACATTGGCTCGCCTCTACCAGCCGCCGGACCCCCATACAAACTCTGTTGCTCGTCTCATCTCAAACCTTGAAAGCGTATGAGTCATGAGAGAGGAATTAATTATCTTAATTCGTCTAAAAAAAATTCATTAATTCTTTCTAAGTTACCACTTACTTAAACTCTAAGTGAGTTACCCTGGTGCCCCTCTATGTGTCGAACCCCCACATAGAGCCACTCTCCTATCAACAACACACATAGTACAAAACCACAATTCCATGAGTAAACTAGATAAGACAACCACTCCAACTCTAGGAGGAACACATAATGAAAACTCAGTCCAAACACTGGAGGAAACAAAAGTCAAACCCTCTCCTAAACCAAAGGAGGCACAAAACATCCCCATTTGTGAAAACCAAGTAGAACAACATGATACAACTATACACACTACCCAAGGTAATACAAAGGTTGACTAACATAATACAACAACCCCAAAAAGTTAACCCCTTCTGGAAGACTTAACAACCCTTCTAATCAAATTTCCCCAAAGTGAAAACAGAAGAAGAGTACATTCAAGAAGGGCGATCAAACATGAATTAAATCTATATTTGGATTTCCTAAATCCACTTCTTTCATTAACATTCAGTAATTTATTGCCTTAATAAAACTGATTTAATAACATCTCTTTCAGACAAAAGTTAAACTTTAACTAGATATTTCATTCTCTAATTGCTCTTAAATGATAATAACATTTACTTCTATGATCTAGAACCTATCATTTAAAAATAACTATTGGTCCTTTGCAAAATAAATCATTTTAAAATCAATTAATCTCACTATTACACACATTACATTTAAATCTAATATTTTTCCTTTCAAATATATTATTTTAAAATAAAATCAATAACTTGATTATGAACACAATATTTTAAATTTCTCGATTACACATTTCATGAAAATCACTAAACTTATCGTAATTTCATTTGCAACCAATAAGAGCTATAAATAAAAACACTCTTTTAAACATTTCATTTCATTTAATACAAATATTCCTATCCCTTAAAATCACTCCCTTGTTAACTAAGTGCTTGATCATTTGATAAGCAATTGTAAATTTAAATCTAAGAGTCTGCTTTAGTTTCCCAAAAACAAATATTTAAATATGAAAACAAAACCCATTTTCCATTTAAATCATTTCATTATAACATAAGTGTTTTCATCCATTATAATAAAAATAATCTTAAGATCATTATATTTAAATATAAATATATATTAAACATATATATAATTATATACTCAATGTATATACATTTATATATATATATTTAAAATATATATTTCTAAAGTCCATTTAAAATCCCAATCATTTAAAATCTATTTAAAAATTCAAACCATTTAAATAATCACCAATTATTCACCAAATAAAATTAATAAAATATAATATAATATAATATATAATATATTATATATATAATGAATAATTATTATATTATATATATAATATATTTAAAGGTTGTTGCCACAATAGTGGTTTACACTTTCTGGGAGATCCTGATTTTTGTTGAAATCACATATTTTTAGAAAATATAATGATTTAAGCCTTGAAAAGTTCCATTTAAAGGATTCTAATTGAATAGGGTTTGATCAACCCACCTTAGACAAAACCCCCTTCGATAGAACCCTGCTAGTTTTAAACCATACCTATAATGGAGTCTCCTTTACACCTATCAAAATGCTAATAAAAAACTACTTTTGATTTACCTTTTGGGAGATAAAATGAATTCATTTAATTTTATTTTTTTGTAAGTATTTAGTCCTTATTATAAGCTTCCAAAAAGGTATAATTTTAATTAAATTTAATTTTATAATTATATTTATTTTTTATTTCTTGTGAATGTAGGTTTTTCACCAAAAATCAAGCTCTATGTTCTGTGCATGTGGAAAAATAGAAGACTATCAAAAAAAATTTGAAAAATATGAGTGCACCAGATATTGGAGTTCTTGATCCAACAAAAATAAATAAATTGAATTTTGATACATACAAAAAAAAGTTACGCGTTATACGGTCGCACTATGTCTAAATTGTAATTAGTTTGACTTTGAAACTTGATTAAAGAAAAAATATTCAATAAAAAACTATCTAACTAAGTGGAAGCACTAGATATCGAAGTTACAAATCTAAATTCAAAATAATTAGAATTTTATCCTTCATAGAAAAAAAGTTATGCATTACACGATGAGCATCACTTTTTTAAAATGTTGTTTTCTGAGAAAAACTAGTTTTCGAGGGAGATGGAAAAAGAAGTACAATATAATTCTAAATTTTTTGAAAAAAATATATTTATAATCTACAGACAAAATTTCACGAAACTATAGTTTGCATCATCTTCAAATTCCTCATAGTTTATCCGCTATACATGTCCGAAAGTGAAGATTTAGATAAAAAAATTATTTTAGTGTCCAGTTTGGCCAAAAATTGTAAACCACTATTGTGGGCTCACCCATATATATATTATATACAATAAATAAATATTATATTATAAATATAATATATAACTAAATATTATATTATATATATAAAAAAAACAAAAAAAAACAAAAAAAATTATAAAAAAAGAAAAGCCCCATTAGGGCACGCAGGCCATCCCTGCCTCCAAAAGCGTGGCCTATGTGTTACACACAGTCGCCTCCCTTAGGGGTGCGGCCTGTGTGTCACACGCCAGTCTGCCTCCTCACAGGGGTGCGGCCTGTGTGCTTCACACACAGTCCGCCTCCTCTGAGGCTGGGCGGCGGTGGGGTTAGCTTCCCCTACCTCCCCAACATTTTTTAATTCAATTTTTTATTTAAATAAAAATAAATTTTCTCTTTGAGTCTGGTAAATTCCAGATTATTAAAATTTGATGGAATTTTTTTTTTTAAAACAGGGGAAAAACCCTCCCAATTAAAACACCCAAAGCTTGCATAATTAAAACACATGTATGCATATATATATATATAAACAAAATATATATGTATGTATGTATATACCAAAAATCTCCATTTTACAGTCAAATTGTGCAACTTTTCTACATAAATTTTATAATAAAACTAATTTTTCAAATACAATTTCCTGGTTTAAATTTCAAATTTGATATGAAACATTTCAACTCCAAAATAGAGGTTTTCAAATTTCATTTTGTTTCTTTCCATTTTTCTATTGTTAAATCTTCAAAACTAATTTCTTGATTTCAATTTCTATTAAAGAGTTTGCATTTTCCACAAGAATCTAAGATTTTCCAAGTGTTCAACAGGGTTTTCAAATTGTTTCCAAATAAATTTTCAAAACTGAAAATGCAAATTTTTATAACAACAAAACAAGGTAGAATCCGTGATCTAAAGCTTGAAGAAGAGCTTGAAGAAGAAAAGTTGAGCTTCCCTGCAAGAAGATTTTCCAAAGCTTTTCCAAAATCCTCTCCCAAAATAAAAAATGCAATCCCAAAACTAGAAAACCCTCTCTCCTCTTCACAACAAATTTCTTTCTCCAAAACATGAATAATCCCCAAATCCTTTCATTCTTCCCCAATTAAGTCAATGCCCTCTAAAATAAATATCCCAGATATTTTCTTTTTTCCAATTATAAATATCTTTTCAACTCTATAGATATTTTCATGCATTTACAAAATATCTTACTTTTAATAATTAAAAAAAAAAAACAAAATTCCTTTTCAAATAAATTTAATTCTTTTAATTAACACAATTTAAATTTCAAATAGATTTACATCATTTACTTTATGCACTTCTCAATTACAACATGAACCAATTAATTTATTCACCCCACAAATAAGTTTAATTAATCAATTCAACACGATTAATTTAATTAATCCATAAAAATAAATCTAATCCAAGATTAGATTATTTTATTAATTTAATTAAATTAATTAATAAATTAAATAACATTTCCAACATTATAACTAGATTTATTTAATAAAAAACTTAAATATATAAAGCCATGTATTTACCTTTTTCAACTTGAAATTAAATAAATCAAGGGGAGATGAGCAACAAAGAAACAACTTAACCCGACTAAAACCCGATGACACACTATGACTAGGGTAATGACTTGACACGAAAAACCTAGCTACTATCTCCCAGTTGAATACTATTGGCCAATGGAACGCTCAAACCTGTGAAACTAGGTGGAGTCAATGTCATGTACCTATCAACCTGCGAACAAAAAGTATATCGAACATGCATATATATAACATAATAAACACACCGTGAAGAGGAAATCTCAGAATCATAGGGCACTCGCAATCGAGTGATGCGATCTCGTCCCCCTCACCAATACACTCATCATGGACTAATAGTTCCATCATAAAAAATTATCTCATGCAATAACATGTTACAATAACTAATCATCATTACACCAATTAAAACATGTCAAATAAAGCATTAGATAAGATACATCACATCACACAAATAGACTATCGCTCTATAAATAGCGATCAAATAACACATGCATGATAAAGCATCTCAATAACCAAAAAGCACATCAAAGAAAACAGAGGGGTATTACAATCGTCCTACCAATACGTTGGTCTCCTGCTGAAGCAACTCCACTGCGACCTTATTACACCATTGTTCTATCACTAGAATGGGTGAAAAACTCCTGCCAATAAGCTAAAATTTTGTCGACAAGTGAGCAATTCCAACCCAAAGGGTGGTGGAGCATGATGCTCCTACATCAGACTCCCTAAGTGATTAAAATCATGTGCTCCTGCACATGGCATCTATCATGTCATCCTTATTTTTCCTCCTCTTCTAGTTTCTTGATTTTGCATTGCCATACTTGCACTATTGCATTTGTTGGCTTCTCCTTTTCTGTATATACCTTCTCCTTTGGTTCTCTTTGCAAACTTCAAATTGCCACCATTTTTCCTCATATTCTTTCACCCTTGTGGTAATTATCCTAGTACAATTTGTTCTCTTTCAGGAACAATCATTCCATTGTTCATTCACTTCTATTTCTGTAAACTTCTCAGGAGACCAAATTTCCTCATTGGAAGCTTTCTCTTCAACCCTTCTTCTTGTCATACTAATAGGATGGCTTTTCTTAGGCCGTACCTCAACCCTAAACATCTATGTACTTTCAACCTTCTGCACTTTTACGCATTCTTCACAATCACAACAATCAAAATTTACCTCTACTGCCATTGGTCTTTCTTCTCGCTCCTCATGCACTGTTGCATCTTCTCCCTTTCCTGCAATATAAATAAAGTCAACATGTTCATGGGACTTATCTCCTTCCACCTGCATCTCCTCCATTCTCTTAGCACATTCATCAGTTACTTTCCCTTCCAGGAAGATATCTATCTTCCTTATCTCCTCTTTGAGCAGGAGATCTTCATCTTCCCCAAATTCTTTATCAAATAAGGGACCTTCAAAGATCTTCATATCTAGAACAATATTTTATTTACACACTTCTACAACTAATCTTCTCTTTTCCCCATCTTCAATTCTTTCTTCGCATTGCATGCTTCCTTCTTGGCATACTACTGCCATTTGTCTCCATTGTTTCTCATCTTCTCTCATCATCTACAAGGTCTCATTCTCAACCTTCTCCATACCCACATTCACAACTTCAAAAAAATTACTAAAAGACAAATCAAGAGACCAAATTGTCTCCATGGGTGTTGCTTTTATAGACACTTTCTCTTCCTCTTCCATAACATGTTCCTTTATTCCCAAGATTTCCTCCAGGGAATCTAATTTCACTTCAATCTCTTTTAGCTCTGCAATTAAATTCTTTCCTCTCACCTTTTCCCAATACTCTTCCCAACATGGGATTATCATTGGTATCCTCATGACCCATCTCGTCCTCTTATTTAAAGACATCTTCAAGAACTTGCAAGTCCTTCTGCAATTACAAGTTCTCCTTGCAACAATCCCTCCCTCTCTATTAGGGTAACAACCCTCTACAGTCATAGGTCCTTCCTGCAAAAAATACCTTTAGGGCTCAAGTCCTCTGTAGTTACAGGTCTTTGAGCTCACCTACAACAAACTCGTCTAGAACTCAAATCCTTTGTAGTTACAAAATCCTTTTTCTACAATAAAGTCTCTAGGGTTTCTTTCTCATTCTTCAAACATACTTCTCACCATGCCAGTGATAACATGGCTTTAATACCATTTTGATGTAGTCGAGATCGAAGGACCTTGTCAGGCTATCACAATCTCGTATCCAACATAGACATACACACACATAGATTGACACAACACAAGTAACCACTCTCTTTTATTCATGAAAACAACATTACAAAATTATAATGCCACCATATGGGCTTTCTTTACATCATCTGCAAATTTGAAACAGATTTTCCTTAGACTCTCACTAGTCTAGCCTCTCCTCTCCTCTCTCATTCTAGTCGACTTGCTCTTCTCACCAGCCTACCCTGCAAGCTCCTGGCTGCTCATCACCACCTCTCCTTTCCTACTGGCTTCTCTACCAGTACCTTTTTTCTCTAGTCTTCCTAGTCTCAGGCTATCTCTTTATATCATCACCTTCTTGCATGTCGGCCTTGGAAGTCTTCCTTCTTATGTCATAGTAGGACCATTCAATTACCTCACTATCAAGAGCTCCACCAAATCAACCAATGAACATGTATTCCACAACAACAATGTGGAATGGTATCAAATCTAACCTCCCCAAGTGTCACAACCGCATTTTTCATCCACTATCATTGACTAACGTACCAATCGTACCACTCACGTTACCAAGCCCACCATCGCCTTATCATTGGGACTAACTCCATGGTCTTGGTGATATCACCTTGTCCACCCAATGAAGGATTATCATCTTTGTGTCGCCGAAAGTCAAAAATTATGAACTGGTTGTGGAGTTACAAAAACTCATGACTTGCCAACATAGAGCTATCAGGCTGTCAGAGAGACTCCAAGATGAGTCCCATTGAAACTACATACTCACACCGATGAACTTGTTACACAACTGCTTCCACCACCGGGTCATCACTGGGAAATCAAATTCATCCTACCAATACATTGAAGCAACTTGATATCCCAAATGGAAAGCAACTGCCACCGTGACCTTAATTACACCATCGTTTTGTTGTTGGAACTGTGAAAACCTCCTGTTGATAAGATAAACTTCTACCAACAATGGAGCAACGCCAACCAAAGGGTGGTGGAGCACGATGCTCCTGCATCAAAAAGTGGAAGTTTTTTTTCTTGAAAATGAAATTTTTTCATAGTTTAAAAATTTGAAGCACTCACGTATAGATATTTAAAAATTCTAGTAATATGAAATTCATGTAGGGGCATCTTGATGCACTCTTTTGAAGCAAATGTTGTCATGATTGAGAAAAAAAAAAAAAATTGGTTTGGTTGGAGTCAATAAAGTCATGTAAGACCATTTTGAGTCATTTGGAGTCATTCTATAATGTTGTAGGATGTTTTGGTGTCATGTTGCAAAAAGTTGCAAAAATTGCAAAATGTTGTCAAAAAGTTCCAAATGATGTCATTAACGTATTCCTGGTTCATCTTATTATGCTTAATTAATTACATCACATTGATTAATTAATTAAGTCACATTATTACTTAGGAACTTAGGCATTAATTAATTATTAATTATTAAGTGTGCACACTAGGGTTTCATTTAGGGTTTCCCTTTTAGGGTTTCTTGATCTCCTTCATAAGGATTGATCACTTTGTAATAATTGATTCTCTTAATACATTTTTACACTGAGAGGTTTTACAGAGAACATCTTTTTCGGTTCTTCATATCTTTTGCATGTGACAGGTATCCATCTTGCATGCAGGTGATCTTGGATTCTAACAAAATAGTCATTGTATCATTGATACCAAGGGTTGGAAAAAGTGTGAATGAGAAGAACATCATTTTTCCACATTGAATATTGCATTTTTCTATGAAATTCAACTATATTTTTCTTTGTATGGCCTGGTACCAAATGGTACAGTCTTGAAACCACTTGGAGAGGTTGATGGTTAGTCTTAGCTTTTGAATGCATTTGGTTTGGTATATTTTTATCAACTTTTTCACGAGATATTCCATTTTTGGTGATTGCAGGTGGAAACCATGCCTAAGGTTTCCAATGTACAAGAAAAATTGATGGACAGAGTTTTCACCACTCAAAACCCATGAAATTTGTTGGAAATCTCAGTCTTGATGCTGCCCATGTGTTGGAAAAAGGAGGAGGTTTGGATTTCATTTTGGAGGAAGTTCTTTCTAACAATATCCTCAAATTGGCTTGTAACTATCATAAAACCCTTGTAGGATTGATAACCAAACAAACCTATATGTTGTGAGTTCTTGGTTGGATGGTAAGTCATTGTGAAATGTTGCAAGGAGTCTGCATAAACCAAGAGACCATTGATATAATAAATTTCCCTCTTGTTTGATAAAATTGCCTTGACTATACCTAGTGGCAACAGTCCTACTTTGTATGTTTTGGTGTGTTAAATGCTTGATTGGGGTTATGCAAGGTTGGGAACCCTCAGAAGGTGTTGTAGCAGGTTTAAATGAACCAATTCACCATGTTCCATTTTCTACTCAATAATGGAGTTCCTTTGGTATGTTTCCCCCATGTTTAGGCTTAGAAACACATTGCCTAGAGTGAACTAGGGTATACATTTGCATCCTTGTGTTGAAAAATCTTGTATAGAAAGTGTCTAGGGTGTTTTTTTTTAGTCCTTCCCCTCTACATCTGAAATGTAGTATTTTGAGTCTAATTTTTGGATTGTAATTTACTCTAATTCCTAAATGATAAAAATTAATTTTGTATAGGCCTATACAAAAGCCACTTTTTAGGACCATACCATGCATGTGTCCTGCAAGCATAATTTGACCTAAATAAAAATACATTTTCTAATTACTTTTGGGAAAATATGTGCATTATATTGAATATTGATGAGAATATTTTTTTATAATTTTTTTCCAAATATTTGTTATTTATTATTTTTTTATTGGCCCTAATTGCTATCTTTAAAAATCTTTTATGTCCAACAATCATAATTTGAGCTAATATAAACATTTTTTGTTTTTTTCCATTGTTTGTAGATTGATGACATTTCATTTTTTTTATAAAATAAGCTAAAAAAAATTAAAAGTTATTTTAAAAATACTAATACCTAACATATCAATTTTATGGACCAATTTCCTCAAAAAAAATTAATAAATAGAAACAAAAATACAATTATAAAAAAAAATTTACATATCTAAAAACTATACATCATCATCTATAATGGGTTTTAATTTTGTCAAAAAATTGAAAAAAAAACTTGTCAGCCATATTGCTAAAGTCAGTTTTTCTCATGCTATTTTTATTGCATTGCACTTGCACATACAAGGCTAAGGGGTGGGTTTCCAAGCCTAAAATAAAAACAAAGAAATGTGTTTTAAATTTCAAATTTTATGAAACATGTACTCTCTCTAAAAAGTGTACTCGTTCTAAAAAGGAGCAAGAATATGATGTAATTAGAAACCGGTACCCATTTTAGAAATTTAGGTTTAGGGCCTTGATCCTAAATAGGTACCCATTTTTTGAAATGGGTACCCATTCTTATCAGGATTTTTTTTTGCTTGATGCTTCCCCTAAATGTGTATCCAAATTCTTACACTTACCCACATTACAACACCACTTGCCAAAGCTATTTTCTCATAGAGTGAATAGTAGAGATCATACCAGATCTTCATAGTTAAAATTATTACATTGTTCTTCATAAACCTTATAAATTGTAAATCATATTTCTTAACATTTTTGTGCCATTATACTAGTTCTTTCACTTTAAACACCAAACATCACAAGGCAAGAGATTGGCAAGACACAAAATGACAACTTTTAAAAGATTGTGTTGAATAAGTGACAAATAACTTGGTTTTCATTATGGGTACATCCTCTAACATGGTTGGTTGGTTAGTTAGGACTCAATGGTACGATTATGTACCGAGATTCTTGTGATATTATTACATTCTTTTTTGAAACTACATGTCTATGTTACTTCAACAACAAGGGTGCTATATTTGAGAGATCATCTTCCCACATACAAATAGAGCTAGCATCTATATTTTTGCATCAATTTTTACTTAATTTTTTTTCACTTTCTAGTTTTCTATGCTTTGGTACCTATGCAACCATTAATTGCCAAGTCTTGGGCTCCCACTCATTTTTCAATTGACAGAAAATATAAAACTTGTGTCCATACTTGTACAAAACATTAGTTGCATTAAAGAAAGATTCATATTAGTCAAAAGTCATGTTACTTGTCAAAAGTATGTTGTTAATCTAATTAGTTGTGGCTTGGAATAGCTTGCCAATACACTAATGGACACTTTTATATTTTCTAGATGTACATACAATTGTTTTAAGTTATTCAAGTGAGTAATATTTGTATATGTTGACATGACTTGATATTTCATGTATTTCATTACAAAATGACATTGAATGGTATTTTGTTTTTCCTATCTTTATAGAAATCTAATTAATTTGGGGTTGCATGTCACGGTAACTAAAAAAAATTTCTTGTGAAAAATCTTCAAGAAATTAAAGATGAGGATAAGAATGAGAATTAAAGATGAGGATAAGAATTATTATGTGCACGAAGAATTCAATACTGATGTTCCCTTGAATTTATTGTTTACACATCTCTTATGCCTCCAAGTCCCAATATATATGTCATGCCATGATAAGAGATTGACACATGTGGATGAACCAGATGATCTTGCATTTAATTACATTTGACATTGAAAATTCAAGAAGTTGATGTTTGTTGAGATAACCAAGAGGCTAGAATTTATAGCATAACATAACCCATATTTACACGCATTATATGGGTGAGTCAAACAAAAAATAATCTATCTTAGCTAGCAATTTGATACACCTATTTTATAAGTCAATGTCTTTGATCAACATGAAGCAATGCTGACATTTAATTGATTAGATTAGCATATGCACTGTAAAACATGTCTTCAACACAATGGATCCCACCTCCTATATCTCTCTTAATTATTATTATTATGTAAAAAGTTCCATGTTCAATACAGAATTGTAAAATGTAGGTTTCCTCTCAAAATGGTAAATATCAAGTATTTCTATAGACAATAAACTTTGAGTTTCTTTTTCTATTTTGGTTAGTTGTCATGTACAGTTTGATTTAATTATATGAATTACAAAATATTATGATATTTATTATAAAAAAATTAATTATAATTTATTACTTAATAAAAAGTAATTTATATTGTATTATATTTGTATGATAATATAATATTATATCTAATTTAAAAGATTTTAAGTTTTTTTTATGTTCAAATTTAAATATAAATATAATAATATGGAGATAAATTTTGATTTAAAAATTGAAAAATTAGAATTATTAATGAAAGAAATTTTAAATATCAATCTATGTCTACATACTAAAATTAGTTGGCTTTATTCATTTATGAAGTGCAAAGATTCTCAATCTTTTTTAGCAAATTCCAAACAATAATATTTGGAAGAGATCTAGATTCTCTAGCCAAATCTTTTTTGAGATGGGAGCAATTTTTTAATGGATATAATGTTAAAATTGACTTAATCAACATGATCAATATTTCTCTATCCACTAAATCTTACAAATTTTTTGTTCCTCTTAAAATAGTGGTACCACCTATAGGAAAACTTGATCAATGGAAAGTGCACAAAGAAATACAATATTTAATTGATATTTACTATGCTTCAAGGGGGAAAATCATATTATATTATGACTTTACAAGGGAAACCTCTTATTACAAAGTTAAGGAAGACTCTAAAGGGTTTAATTTTTTTTAATCACCTATATCTCACATGATCAAGATCCTTTAAAAATTCTTAAGTCTAATAGAATACTGCATAAAAATTACAACCACTCTCACATACTTCTTAAATAAGTGATTTTCTATTATCTTGATGTGGGTACTAGGGCCTTTGTAAGATCAAAGTAAACTATGAGTAACTCTCTAGTGTTTGATGTGCTTAAATTTATTAAATAATTTTTCCTAGAGCGTGATTGATCCATAAGAATACCAAAAATATTCTATAACAAGAATTGAAGTTTCTTCCAAAATTTTAAATTGTGCAAGTACTTTTTGTTTTAACACAACTAAAATTATCAATTTCATTCAACTCATAATTTCAAAATTGTAGTAACAATTTTAACATTGTTGCAATTGTCATGATTATTGGGGACCAATGATTTCATCATGACATAGATAAAAGAATCATTACTCTAAGCAATTGTCTATTTTAGCATTACAATTGGTTAAAAAAAGATTCTAGTGCACAATAAAGTCTTCCAACATCTTTTAAAAGGGAATATGAAAATGACAAATAAAGTTCAATAGGTTGAAGCATAATTTTGTATGCATGTACCAAAAGGGAAAATTAATCGTAGTTCAAAAGACATTTGATAAAGATGAGTAAGTGCAACAAGTTGGGTCCACAAAATGTTCAAAAGTGGAACTATTTTCCTGATTTTCAGAATTTGTCACAATTGAATTGAAAATTTGAAGCACCTACAGATTGAATCTTTAAAAATTCTAGTAATATGAAATTTAGTATTTTGAGGTTAGTTTTTAAATATGTAATTTATTCTAATACCTAGATGATATAAAATATTTTTTAATCAGATTGTATAAAAACCACTTTTTAAAAGTCACTTTCTTAGGACCATACTATGCATGTGTACAAACACCACAATTTGACCAAAATAAAAGTATTTTTTTAATTCCTTTTGGGGAAATATGTGTATTATACTAAATATTGATGAGGAATTTTTTTATATATTTTTCTAAATATTTTTGTTTATCGATTTTTTATTGGCCCTAATTATTGTTTTTGAAAACCCCCATGTATGAACACCATAATTTGTCCTAAACTAATCATTTTTTGATTTCTTTTTCATTTTGTAAATCATTGTTTGTATATTGATTTTATATCATTTTTCTTATAGTAAAATTAGCAAATTAGAAGTTATTACAAAATATGAAAACCTAACATTTCAAGTTTATGGATCAGTTTCCTCAAAAAATTAATTAAAAAAATAGAAAAAAGAATCCAATCATTAAAAAAATTATATATTTGAAAACTAGACATTGTCATCTATAATGGATTTTAATTCCACAAAACAATTGTGAAAAAATCCATCAACCATATTGCCAAAGTCATTTTTTTTCTTGACATTGCCATGACCTTATACTTGCAGGTCCAAGGCTAAGGGCTGGGTTACCACACCTTTTCTGAGCCTAAATCTAAATGAAAAACATGTATTGTGAGTTTCAATTTTTTTGGGATGAGTAACCACTTTAAAATGGGTACCTATTCTAAAAAATGAATGGGTACACGTTTTAAAGCTGAAAATGACACTTCCCCTATATGTGGACACAACTTTTTGCACTTACCCAGATAAAAGAATGATTTTATGGTTGTAATCTACTCCATGTAGCACATTTTTTAATCATTATAAATTAGGTAAATAGGCTATTAGTTTCTACTAGATTTGTTTCCTCCATTTTGGAAGGTTTCTCAAAATAACAATATGAATGTTCAATATTCATGAATGCTCATTTGAAAAAATTTATTATTTTTACACAATCAACTCACTTTAAATATATTGAATAGCTTACTAGTAATTAAAAAAAAGGATGGTGTTTCATAGAGTTAGTTATTTTATATATAAATTACTGATCATTTTAGTATTGGAGCACGTTACTAATTGTGGTAAATTGAGTAAAAATTAAATGATAATGAAAATTTATTTAATGGATTAAAACTTACTTCATAACAATTTAGAGATTAAAACAAATGGGTGAAACAAATAAATAAAAATAGAAAAAGAATTGAATGAATAGGTTTCTACCTTGGAGGGTCACATGTAATGACTAATGAACCATGAACAATAGATAAACCATTACAATAAGAGAAAATAAAGTAAAAAATCCTTAATTACATAGAGTAGGCATCTAAATATGTATTAATATTCACACTATCCAAGAAAATTGGATTTGGATTCAATGGACAAGAGGAAAAGGGTATCAAGGAGAATTTTAAGGATAAAAAAGATGCTAGGAAGAATGGGGTAAAGCCTGAAATTATTCCAATTAAGGTTGGGGCTAAAAATAAAGTAAAAAAATTCAAAGGTTAGTAAACTTAGAGATATTATCTATGGATAAAGAAAATGAAAGTATATCTAAGCGTTAATAATTTGAATGGGGCATAAAATATTTCCTTTTTCAGCTCAAGATGATTGGTCAAATTCTTTAATGGTTAGAAATTTGTGTTGCTTCTTGTGAGAAGAGAAGGAAATCAAAAATGTAGTTGGGAGGGTTTTAAGGAATTTTAATAAAAAAATTAATCTAATTGGACATGAAACTAACCAAAAGATTAAGTGGATATACTCTAGGAAAGGTAGTGATCAAAGTGTGTAGGACTACATTTGTGAATTTTGGAAATAAATTATTTTTCTTGGTGTGGATTTGGAAGAGGAGAAATACTCACCAAATATCTTGGTTGTTAGGAAATTACTAATAATATTGAGAGAATAATAGTGATAAATAAGTTACAAAATATAAAACTAGTCGAATAGAATGACAAGTCAAATAACACACACAAAGAAACATCAAATTTACCTTGGGAAACTCTTTTGGGAAAACTAACAAGAAAAATAGTGCCACTCTAATATAGTATTAAAATATCCAAAGTGTGATACATGACAACTTCACTTGTGCTCAAATAAATTATTTTCCTTGTCAAATCTAATAGAATGCACCTTAGGAGAACCTATACTTAATGCAAACTCACTCTCTCTAAGAACCTATTGTTATTGCAATTTATTTTTTTTATCTCCTTCACATGATCAATACAAAAGAATGTTTTTTTTTTTTTGCAACACCATGTAGCTATACATCAATTACCATGCTTTCTCAAGATCTAGTCACAACAATATCCAATGTGTTTGTGTTAACCACTAACCCAAAAACTCTATATATAAGAAAGAAGAAAATAAAAAACCAACAATGGTTTCCCAATACCATGAACCCAAAAGTCATGGGTCCATATATAAATTTTGACATCTTCCAAGAGTCTCTTCACATTCCCCAAGAATCTCTTCACATTCCGAGGCTTTTGTAATAATAAAAATTACATACTTTACAACTTATTTTACTATGTTTTGTGCTCATTTTAGGTATGCCCTTTCTACCATGTGTTTTTAACCCTTATTTAGATTGTTTTCACACTGTCTAATCTTGTGCATCCTTATTTATCTTTATATGTTTTAGGTTTCCATCTTAATGTGTTTAGACCCTTGTACGGCGTGTTTATCCTTATCCTTTTTCACTTAACATTTAATATATGTTTTTCCTTTCATATGTTCTTAACCCTTGTTTCCACCTTGCATCCCTCATATCTCACTCCGCACTCATTACAAAGACATGAGACTACTTCCAAACCTGTTATATTGATCTTTTCTTCCCCCTTAGGATTTTAACCTTCTATGTTTTAAGGGCATTCCAACCATTGAGAATTCCTTAGTGGGTTCCCTAGATAGTGAATATGTCCTTTTCTTAGTTTACCATTAAAATAAAATGTGAGACTCATACATTCTCACCCACTACATTTATTATAGTCATTTTTCTTAAAACCCTCTGAAAACATATTCATACTCCTCTCCTTCCTCTCATTTTTTTATCCTTACAATTCATTCCACAAGTGCTTACAAATTAAAGCAACGCTTTTATTATGCAAGTACCCTCTCTCTCGTTTACAAGTACTCTTGGAGAAGATCTAATAAATATTTATGATTAGATCAATTCCATGCTTTTGGATTTTTCTTTATATTTGTTTGTGGCTCTTTCTTGGCTCTCTCTTCCCCCTACCCCTAGATTTTTATCTAATTTATTCCCATATCAAGTCATTAGGATCCCTTGTTTTCATGTCCACATTTGCATATAGCTTTCCATTAGGTCTCTAACCCAATTCAACTCACTAGAACCATTCCTATTATCTTTTGGAGCTTTATTTACCATCTCCATGCATGTCCATTTACTACTGTTGCACCTAGGTTTTACTTTATTTCACCTATAGTTTAATTTATTTTTTCATCATTATTGCCATCACCTAGAGTTGAATACATACATTTTTCATGTTACATGTAGATTTTCTTTGAATAACCATAATGGGACTAAATGAGATAATCTCTTCTTTAATACTTTCATTTTATAGGGTTCTATATCAAGTTTTCTTGCAACTAATTTTTAGAGTTTCTACATAGATTGATTATTTATGAAAAAACATATAAGATATGTACAATATAAGATTGAAAAAAGATACTAGGGAAATATGAGGTTATTCTAATAACTAGTAAGTCGTGACACTACTTGTGCCACTCCTACTACCCCTTTTCCTCAAATCAACTCTAAAAACATCTAGAGTTTGTCTAGGGTTTCCTATAGTCAAATTTTTGTACATTCTATTTTTTCATTATATGAATACATTTCAATTTTTCAATTTTATCTCTTTAACATATGTTTCTAGTAGAGGCTATCCTTTCCTTTTTTTAGTGATTATTGATAGGTGGAAAATGAAAATATTCTAGGAATCAAGATAGGGTTATATTAGAAATTTAAAATCATTATAAGAAATGAGAATTTTTGCTACTCATAGAGATACTTAGGGCACCACTTGAGTTAATTTTCACTACTACCAACCCCCTTTGAGGATATATTTGACACTTCTTGCACCATTGAGGGTGCCACTTTATTAAGGATTGGTTTGAATTTCAAAATTTTACTAAAGCTTTTTGACAACATTCTAAGGCCTTCCAACTATCAAGTTTCATTTTCTATTTGCATCTAGAATCTATTTTTATTTGTTTAATCTCTTAGCAATAGTTTATTATTTGTCATTTTATTCTAAATTGTATTTCTAGTTTGTATCATTAATCTCAATGATAGTTTATGTTAATTTAGTTAAAATTAACACTCTTAATTTAAATCTACAATTGCTTAAATTTGACCTATATTATCATACATATTTAGAAAGAACACTTAATTTAATTAGGTTTTTCTTAACATCTTTCTTAATTAGGATTTTTTATGTTCTTTCATTTGGTGAACATTTTTCTCTTCAACAACCTCATTTTTTTCAGAAAACCTATCCATATTACCATATTTCCTATCTTTTGTACCCTTTAAATTTGTACAATACTTTTTAAAATCTTCACAAAACCCCTTTCCATTATCCCTATCCTTAATTTACCCTCGCCACTAATCAAGACATGGGTAAGTGAAAGAAGTTAGGACCACTTTTTGGTCAAAAAGTGGAAGTGTTTTTCTTGAAAACCAAAGTTTTCCATAATTGGACTAAAAATTTGAAGCACTTATGCATAAAATATTAAAAATGTCTAGTGATATGAAATATAGTATTTTGAGTCTAGTTTTCAAATATGTAATCTATTATAATGCCCATATGATAAAAATTAATTTGGTATAGGCTTGTACAAAAACCACTTTTTAATAGACTTTTTTAGGACCATACCATGCACATGTCTAATAAGCATAATGTGACCTAAATAAAATTATTTTTCTAATTAATTTTTGGAAAATATGTGTACTATATTGAATATTGATGAGGATATTTTTTTATAATTTTTTCCAAATATTTTTATTAATTTTTTATTGGCCCTAATTACTATTTTTTAAAATCCTCATAACTTGAGCTAATCTAATAATTCTTCATTTTATTCATTCTATGTCGAAGTATGTGTAGATTGATGACATATCATTTTTTAAAAATAAAGTTAAAAAAAATTAGAAGTCATTTAAAAATACTAATTATACCTAAAATATCAAGTTAATATGGATGAGTTCCTCAAAAAATAATTAATAAATAGTAACAAAGTGTACTTTCAATTTTATATATAAAAATGAACATATTTGAAATGGACTAGAACAGTCAATCTAATCTATAATGGGTATTATCATTTCAGTAAAAAATACTACTGACAAAAAAGATTGCATCAACTCATATCACAGTCAAAGTCATCTTCATGTTCTCTTGTTTCCATTGCCAACAAAATATCTTCCATTAGATCTAAAACCTAACAATGAACAGTCCAAATTTACAATATATCATTATTTAATGTATGTTGGCCATTTTAGGAGTTTCCTGAAAAAGTTAACACACTCACACTTTGCTCTTTTCTACCATTGTATACACCTATCGTTTTAACTAGGAAAAATATATACATCCTATCACCAATAAATCATATATAATTGCAAGGTTGAGACACATTTTCCCAAAAAATATCCCACTTTTCAAACACCTTGCAAGAGCAACGTGAGGGTGTAAACATCATCTCTTTAATTACTAGGGGACAAATGGCCCATAGTCTTTGAACACCATATGAACTTCTTTGTGCTCATAGGCTTAGTTAAAGAATCAAAAACATTCATCAAAGTCTCTACCTTAACTAGCTTCACCCTGCCATCTTCAACCATATCTCTAACAAAATGATATTGTACATCAATGTACTTAGTCTTGGCATGAAATGTTGGGTTCTTGGCTAGACATATCGCATCCTAACTGCCACAATAAATTGTCACTACACCTTGTTTTATTCCAATATTTGAACATAGTCTCTTAAGCCAAATGGCTTCTTTACAAGCATGAGTAGATGTCATATACTCTATTTCAATAGTGGACAAAGCAACCACAATCTATTGCTTACTCATCCAACTAATTGTACAATCAAATAAAGTAAACACATATAAGCATTGGTGGATTTTCTACTATCAACATCACCTGCCTAGTCTAAATCCACATAATCATGAATATCAAGGGAAATCTTGTCTTTAGTAATATTACTATGATAACATAAGGAATAATTTGAGGTACCCTAAAAATATCTAAAGACTCTTTTAACTGCATCCCAATGAACTCTACCAGGATTAGACATATATCTAGAAAGAACTTTGACTGCTTGGGTAATGTCTGATCTAGTACAAACCATAACATACATTAAACTTCCAATGCACTCTGGTAAGGCACTCTGCTCATGTCTTCAATCTTTGATGGAGATGTTGGACATTTTAAAATAGATAAATTTGTTCCAAATGAAACAAGAACACACAATGGTCTACAATCATGCATATCAAACCTCTATAAAATTGAGTTGACATACTTACTTTAGCCAAGCCAAAGCTTTCTATTCACTCCATCTCTTTTAATTTCTATCCCAAGAATGTGTTTAGATGCATCAAGATCTTTCATTTCAAATTTAGTAGCAAGTTGAGATTTTAGTTCTGAAATCATACCTTTCCGTCTACCAATAAATAACATATCATCACCATATAATGCAATAAACAAGAAACGGTCACCATCAGTTTTATAATAAACACAATGATCTTATTTAGAATGCTCAAATCCTAAACTCAACACATATGTATCCAATTTTTGGTACCACATCCTAGGACTTTGTTTTAGGCCATACAAAGATTTCTTCAATCTGCAAAACAATTTACTTTTACCTTTCACCATGTAGTGCTTTGGTTGTGTCATATAAATATCCTTCTCCAAATCACCATGAAGGAAAGCAATTTTCACATCCATTTGCTCAATCTCTAAATCAAAAGCAGCAACAATAGAAACCAAAAATCTAATCAATGTCATTTTTGCAACAAGAGAAAATATCTCACCATAATCAATGCCCTCAACTTGAGAGTAACCCTTTGCAACCAACCTTGCTTTATACTTCTCAATTCCTCCATGTTTGAACCAATATTTTTCTTGAACAACCATTTGTAACCAATAGGTTTTCATCCTTCAGGCGATGGTACAAGATCCCATGTATCATTCTTTTTCAAAGATTCTATTTCTTCATCTATAGCAATCTTCCAAGATTCTGCATCATTCATACCTAGTGCCTCTTCTACAGATTTGGGTTCATCCATGTTACTATTCAAAGAAAAAATACATCTCCAATCATTAGGTGAATACCTTTCAAGTGGTTTTCTATGTCTTGTGGACCTACAAACAAGTTGAGTTAGAGGTTCTTCCTCCTCTTCTATAGATCCAGAGCTAGATGAGCTCTCCTTAACTTCTTGTCTATCCTTGGGCGTCGATTCAAATTTTTGAGGTGTAGAAGGAAATTGAATCACATCTTGTTTTCTTTGGTCTAGCTGCAATGTAACAGAAGAAGGCTTAGTTTCACTAAAAATAACACTTCTACTATGTATTTCCTTCTGCACAACAGGATCCCAAAGCTTGTATCCTTTCACACCATAACTATATCTGATGAAGATACATTTCACAACCTTGTTCTCCAACTTTGTTCACTTCTCCTTTGGCATGTATGTGCATATGCCTCACAACCAAAAACTTTAAGATGTCTTAATGAAGGCTTGTGACCTAACCATGCCTCTATAGGCATCTTATCAACAAGAGTTGATGTAGGAGACCTGTTAATTAGGTAACAGGCAGTGGAAATAGCTTTAGCCCAAAACCTTTGTTCTAGGCCAACACCACTCAACATACTCCTAGCCTTCTCCATTAGTGTCCTATTCATTCTTTATGCAACTCCATTCTGTTGTGGAGAATACAGAGTTGTCTTCTGTCTATGAATACCATGTTGAGTGCAATCTTTACAAAATCTATCAAAATCATTAGAGAAAAATTCACCACCATTATCAATACTTAAAAAAAAAAAATCCAGTCTGCAACTCAACCATTGCTTTAAATTCTTTAAATCAACTCAAAACTTCAAATTTACTCTTTAGAAAATATACCCATGTCCTACTATAGTCATAAATAAATGAAAAATAATATGTGGATTTACCAATCGAAGGAACATCTACAAGACCAAACACATCAGAATGAATAAGATCCAATACACCACAAAATTTATTAGAACTCGAGTAAAACTAAACACGGTTTTGTTTTCCATAAATGCATTGTTCACAGAAATCGAATTCAATATTACAACCAGACAAACCTTCAACAAGGTTTTTTATTTTTCAAGTTCCTTAGACCCTTTTCTCCAATGTGGCAAAGTCTCTAGTGCCATAACATAGTTTTCTTTGTAGGTAACTTTGTTTCAAAAGAAAGAGCACCCTTGGGCACCCAAAAGCCATGACCATCTACTGAAGGTGAAACCCTCACTTTTTCCACATACTTTCTTTTCACATAAGTACTATTGCACTCAACAGTGCATGCATCAAGCTTATATAATGTGCCATATCTGACACCTCTAGTAATCACTATAGAACCTCTAACCATCTTGCATCCTGCATTATAAAATACTACCCCTACACCCACATCTATTAGTTTGCTCAAAAATAACAAAATTCATGCTAATCTAGGGATATGCAACACACCATTAATCCTTTTTATTCTACCATCAAGAAATCTGATTTTAACTTTACCATGGCCAACAATGTCTAAATGAGAATCATCACCCAAGTACACCTTACCTCTATCAAATTTTTCATATTCAAAAAACCAATCTCTATTAAAGGTCGGATGGAAAGATGCACTTGAGTCAATTAACCATGAATAATTACCTGCATGAGTTGCTAAATCTGCAATGAATTTTTTTCCATCTTCCTTCTTGGACTTAGAATCAGAATCAAGTTTCTTCTTTTTCTTCTTCACATTCCTTACGAACATGCCCAGGCTTACCACGGTTCCAACAAATAACTTTGGACTTTCCAAGATATTTAGATCTCCCCCTAGACTTGGATTTTTCATGCTTCTCATTCTTCTTTCCTTTTAACTTAGGTATTCCATGAACATTTAGGGCCTCCTTGGAAGTGATGGATACCTTCCTCCTCATTTCTTAGAAAGAAAAGAACCCACTACATCTTCAGTCTTCAAAATTACAAAAGTACTCCCAATAGCCATAACAAGAGAATCCCATGAATCAAGCAAAGAACAAAATAGGATTTGACATTTCTCCTCATCATCCATTTTGACACCAATTGATTCACCATTGAATGCTTCTAGGTGGTATGTGATTCATCCACCCTCTTCCATTCACAAGGAATATAACTTCTACCTCAAGAAAATATTGTTCACTAAATATTTGGCCTGATACATCTCACCAAGCTTCTTCCATAGTTTTTGTGCAGAGGTCTCTTCATGGAAATTAATTAAAATAGAGTCTTCCAAGCACAATCTAATTAGACCCTTCACTTTACGGTCCATAACATCATATTGAGCAGCTTGAGTGGGATCTGAAGACCTTGAAACATTCTCATCAATAGCATCCCACTGATCTCGATCTATCAACAGATCCTCCATCTTCAACTTCCACATCTCAAAATTATTTCCAAAAAATTTCTCCACCTCTATTCTCCCTAATGAACTTTCCATCTGAAAATTCCTACAACAAGATCACAAAGTTTATTTTGCAGAAACTCCCACTCAAATCTAGATTAGTTCAAAAAACCCAACAACCCACAATTGAAACCAAAGGTGATCAAGCTCTGATACCACTTGTAAGGAAGCTAAGGTAGCGAAACAACTTCCTACACTAATCTTGAGAGGAGAATAATGCAAAACTTTTACAAATATTTAACAGTTATAGAAACTTAAACACAAATAAACACAAATATCATGCATACCATGACAGAGTGATTTATGTGGGGAAAGCCATTTCGAGAGAAAAACCCCACACTCCAAAAACCACCCAATATATTATTCAGCAATCATAAAGATTACAATATAATTGCAGAGCAAGCTTCTCACAACAGTATCACCACTTAGAGATCAAGAGACAACATTCCCACTATTAGACTCTTAGAATACATCGCCATCTCTATATCACAACTGTAATACAATGCCCTCATTAAATAGGGTTACATTCTAGGGAAAGACTAACCAAAAAAAATCTGCCATTAGATCTAAAATCTAACAATGAACAATCCATATTTACAATATATCATTATTTAATGTATGTCGGCCATTTTAGGAGTTTCCTAAAAAAGTTAACACACTCACACTTTCTCTTTGCTACCATTGTATACACCTATTGTTGTAACTAAGAAATATATATAAATATATATCATCCTATTAGCAATAAATCATATATAATTGCAAGGTTGAGACACATTTTCCCAACACTTTCCTCTCCCATTAGCCTATGAATTAGACATGCTCATGTGTTTTATGTTTGTTTTCCCATCACCAATCATTATCCACTTCCCTACCCACTATAAAAGGTCTCATGACATAGATGATGATTCTAATAGTATTTTTCCCATACCATCCCATCCTCCTCTTATAAATAATTATTTACCTATAGACCATGATAATGATCCATGTCATTTTTCTCCATCATCTACTCCATAGTTTGTAGATACATTATCGAGTGATAAGACTAATCTCTCTCTTCTCCTATCCCTTATGTTGCCTCTCCCACTCCCTCACCCAAATGTACTTATACTTCCCTTGATAATTTATCTTTTCATTCCTTTAGTCATTTTTCCCTTAATGATGATACAACTCACATACATATTGTGGATTTTCCACTATAGGCAATTGATAGTCTATGCAACCTTATATTTTGTATTACTAGATGTTTTTCTATTTTTTCTAAGTCCCTTTTGTGACGTCATTGATGTTTTTATATGAAAGTGATTATGTTAGTGGGGAGATAAGAAATTATCTAGGACATGTCATCTAATCACATATCATCCCATAACATGTAATACTTCCAAAAATAGGGGGGGGGGAAATGTATCAAGCCCTTACCATTCATTGAAAGCATCAACTAATAATTCTTCATAATAAAGAAAGTAACATGAGCTCATAATGGGTCGATAATATATCCAAATCAAACCGAGAAAATTTGATAGATGATGTGGTGAGATTATGAGAGTTCATAATAGAATGAAGAATATTTGTAGTAGTATTTTGAGTCACTTGATCAACAAGATGAGAATCTCATCCAATGGATCATGTGTTACAAGACTTTTTCCCTGTGAAAATAATTTGTAATAAAATAATGTAAAAATAAATTTAATTAGCAAACATTATTATTGTTGTGAAAGCGTGTGACTTTTGTAACCACCCTTGGGTTATTATTTAAACCTGTGAAATAATAGAAATGGGGTAGAGGGAGAAAAAAAGTAAAAATCAATACAAAAATTCAAGAGTCACATGGGAGTGGAGGTTTGGGTCATGGCTGGAATTTAAACATTTGGAGAAGGGGCACACAGTGTGTGTCCAACTCGGGGTACAATGTACACCTGAGAGTGTCTTGGCTAGGGTTGTGTTTATGCCATGAAGGTTTGGTTCTTTGTAAGAACCGGTTTCCTCTAGAGGGTGTTTTTCTGGGAAAATTCTAGACCTGTAACCCTCCCTTTGTATGCCAGATAGCAATTTTTTGGAAAGATTACATATATGTATCATTCCATGTTAATT